>ONZH01019995.1:0-306223 GCA_900303285.1 Rhinella marina | reverse complement strand
ACCTCTTGGGCCTCCACTAATAAACATAATTTTTAATACGTCTCACCTCTTGGGCCTTCCACAAAATCTTTAACAGGTCTCACCTTCTTGGGCCTCCACATAATTTTTTAATACGTCTCACCTCTTGGGCCTCCACAAAATCTTTAAACAGGTCTCACCTCTTGGGCCTCCACATAATTTTTAACAAAGGTCTCACCTCTTGGGCCTCCACAAAATGTTTAAGAGGTCTCACCTCTTGGGCCTCCACAAAATGTTTAAGAGGTCTCACCTCTTGGGCCTCCACATAATTTTTAACAGGTCTCCACCTCTTGGGCCTCCCACAAAAATCTTTAACAGGTCTCCCCTCTTGGCCTCCACATAATCTTTTAATACGTCTCACCTCTTGGCCTCCACAAAATGTTTAACAGGTTCACCTCACCTCTTGGGCCTCCACATAATTTTTAAGAGGTCTCACCTCTTTGGCCTCCACATAATTTTTTTAAGAGGTCTCACCCTCTTTGGGCCTCACACATAAATTTTTTAAAGGTCTCACCTCTTGGGCCTCCACATAATTTTAACGGTCTCCCCTCTTTGGGCCTCCACAATAATTTTTAAGAGGTCTCACCTCTTGGGCCTCCACATAATTTTTAACAGGTCTCACCTCTTGGGCCTCCACATAATCTTTTTAAGAGGTCTCACCTCTTGGGCCTCCACATAAATTTTTAAGAGGTGTCACCTCTTGGGCCGCACACAAATTTTCCATGAGCCTCTGGCCAGCCCACGGCCTCTTCCTGCCTTTTGCGGTCCTACGCATCCCTCAACATCCCCACTGCTTTACCTGCTAGACATGACACTGGGCCAGGTCGGGTCACTGACATCTCCAAGCGCCAACAATTTGGGCATTTTAAGGCTTCTGCATGTGTTTGAGTTGTTTTACATTTAAAGAAGACATGTCTGACCACATCTCACACACACACACAAGACAATTAGGGTGGGGTCTATTTGGCTTTCCCCTTGCTTTATGCATCTGTGGTTGTCATAGGCAACGTGATTTTAAGGGGTGCAGAATTTTATCTTCTTTTTTGTCTAGTTTTGGCTTGGGGTCCATGGCAATGTAGAGAAGAAGGTTCCTTGTATGGTTTCTCACTTTACAGAGAGGTAGATTGTGTTTGGAGTGTATTGTTGAGAGGCTGTGATAGTGGCGTAATAGTGCGACTTGGGCGCGTTATATGCACCCAGACATGCTTCCCCTGCTGTCCCAGTTGCATTCCAGCAGTGTTGCATCCTTTTCTAGGTTCCAGGGTGGACTTGGTGACCTCCAAGTGGTCGAATTGAGATTTCCAAGTGGCGAGCATTTTTTCCCATAGACTTTAATGGGATTCGATATCCGGTCGAATAGTCGAATTTCGCAGTCTATTCGAATCGAATTTCGAACTTTCGAATATTTCACTACTCGCTCATCTCTAGTTATAACAAGAATACTGGTGGTGAGTTAGTAATATATGTAAAATTTTAAAAAATCCCTTCTTTGAAAACTGAAAGGTGGAATCTGATTGGTTGCTATGGAAAACTAAGCCAGTTTTCCTTTACAGCAGTTTTGACAAATCTCCTCCATGGATCGCACACAGGGGCGTAGCTAAATGCTCATGGGCCCTGGTGCAAGAGTTCAGCTTGGGCCCCCCCCCCTCCTTCAGCACTGGTGGACCTAGCTTTTCTGCCGCCAAGCCAAAAATCGAACCCCCCCATGCCAAATTCTCACCGTAACCTTTTCCCTCTTAACATTACGTATATCACTACAGAACATACAGAGTAAGGCTACATTCACACCACAGTTGTTTTTGCAGCCTCCGATCTGCATATTTTGCGGCTCAGATGCGGACCCATTCACTTAAATGAACATTATGTGCTGTCCGCATTTGTATGTCCATTCCTATTTTTGTCCGTTTTGCGGACAAGGATAGCATTATTACAGTGGTCTGCAAAAAAACGGTGCCATACGGACATCATCCTTTTTTGCGGATCCGCAATTTGCAGACGCAAAACCAATGTTCGTGTGAATGTAGCCTAATGCAGCGCCCCATACCTCTTACATCCACTATAGTACAGCGCCCCATACCTCTTACATCCAGTATAGTACAGCGCCCCATACCTCTCACATCCAGTGACGTCTCCTCGGATGTAGATCTCTTTCCTCATCTTCTCCTTTCAGACCAGACGCCATTTTTCACCATTTTCTTTCACTGCAGTTTTGACAGAAAAAAATTTTTAGTACTTTCCATCATCCTCCCGTCTTCTGACAATCATCCTACCCCCCAGTACTGTGCCACTAGTACCACACAGATAGTGTCCTTCAATAATATTGGCACACAGTGTCCTAAAATAACTGCGCCAGCAAAATAATGTCCTGACAGTAATAGTGTAACATAACGTCCCCAGAAATAACTGCGCTGATACTGTGCCAGTGCCCCCCACAGTAACAGTGCCCCAGTAATAGTGCTCAAAGTCCCAACTAATAATTCTCTGCCAGATGCACTTGTTAGTAATAGTCCCCCAACAGTACTATGTCCCCACTGTGCCTCAGAAGTAATAATGCTCCAATGTGCCAGTAAGAAGTGCCCCAAATAATGTGCCAGTATGAAGTGCCCCATAGTGCCCCCAATAATGTGCCAGTAAAAGTGCCACACCCATAGATGCCCCCAAATTATGTACCAATAAACGCCCCAATAATGCACCAGAGTTCCCCCCATTGAATCCCCCCCAAAATCATGCCAGTAAAAAGTGTCCCACCCCCATAGATGCCCCCCAAATTATGTGCCAGTAAGAAATGCCCCCAGTGCCCCATGGCCAGTAACAAATGCCCCCATTGCCCCATGTGGCCCAGTAAAAATGCCCCCAGTGACTCCATGTGCCAGTAAGATATCCACTAGTGCCCCCACGTGCAGTGCCCCAGTGCCCCCATGTGCCAGTAAAAAATTCCCCCAGTGCCAGTAAAATGCCCCCCAGTGCCCTGTGCCATTAAGAAATGCCCCAGTGCCCCCATGTGCCAGTAAAAATGCCCCCATGTGCCAGTAAGAAATGCCCAGTCATAAAAAAAAAAAAAATGCCCCCAGTGCTCCATGTGCCAGTAAAAATGCCCCCGTCCAGTAAAAATGCCCCCCAGTGCTCCCGTGTTCAGTAAAAATGCCCCAGTGCCCATGTGCCAGTAAAAATGCCCCCAGTGCCCCCATGTGCCAGTAAAAATGTATGCCCCCAGTAAAAATGCCAGTAAAATGCCCCCAATGCCAGTGAAATGCCCCAATAGACTCCCGGTCCTGATTGCAACAATAAAAAAAAATACCTAATACTTGCCTCCATGGAGCCGGCAGCAATGCGATGCAGGCCTCCTTCCGCCTGTTGTCCCGCGCTGCACGGCTCAGGCGGCGCGATGACGTCATCGCACCACCTGAGCTTGCCTCTGAAAGGCTACAGGCACTAGACCTGCAGCCTATCAGAGGAACGGGCAGGGGAGACGCCTATCCCTCCCTTGCCCCGCAGTACAGGCATCTGTATCGCCATCCTGAGGACGGCGATACAGATGACTATGGAGATGAGCGCTTCCACAATGGAAGTGCTCATCTCCCTCTGTCCCGCCGCCGCCCCCAACTGTGCGCAGGGTGCGCGACCTTCCCTAATTGGCGTGCGACCCTGCAAGTGGCAGAGGGGCCCTCAGGGCCCCCCTGGCTTAGGGGCCTGGTCGCAACTGCGACCGCTGCGACCCCTATAGCTACGCCACTGATCACACATCCACATGCCATACATTGCATCTCAGCATAATTTATAAACATCTCCACTGAGGCACTTTGGATACATGTTGATCAAAATGCATAGGCCCACTCACCACATCAAGCTGGGCTCTGTTGAGTGGGTTCCCACTCTAATTTGCTGCTGTGCCAACTGGCAACACAGCACCAGCAGATGGCAAGATCCAGCAGACCAACAACAATACTACTGTTAAGCTAAGCCCCCACAACACTGGTCCCCATCAGCCCAAATGCACAGCAGCAGAAGCCTCATTCAGCACCACACAATGTGAACAAGTTCATTTATCCATATGGTCTCAGAATCCAGACTAAGGCCAGGCATGAACATACCTCAAATGCTCACGTCTCCATGTAGTATCAGAATCCACACTGAGAATACATAATTAACCAATTATATTTAAGTATATATTTTTAATGAAAAATTAAGGTGATATATCTCTTTCAGAACTTTGGTCTTAGGTTTCCAACTTACTCTACTGCTCCTAACCTATGCTGGATATTTTACCGTGGAAAGGGATCTATCATATACATAGTATATGATAGTATTTTTGGGAACTTCTGATGTATTCAGGACTTCTAGCTGAGGATTAAAAAGTTAGTCACAAGTTACTCCCAAGCTATTAGATGTCCCCTGCCCCTTTTACATCTGTATCAAATCAGTTTTCCATTTTAAAGTGTTATTATTCATTTATTATGAAAATACAGTCTTAAAGGGGTTGACTCCTCCTGAACTTCTTTTGATGGACTTTTCGATATATAGTATTACGGCAATGGTCTGTACATTGAACTTCAATAAAGGGGTGGGGTGCCACTGGACTGTGACCATTTGTCATGACGTAAAGGGGAGCTAGTCACTGGCATGGCCAATGATTGGCTTCAGGCAGTGTCAAACCAGATGTTTATAGTGAAGGAGCCCAGCATGTCGGGATAAGAAGGAGCGTGGAGCCAGCTCAGGAAGCATGTCCCTTTAAGGTTTTCTTCATTGGTGTACTATTAACCAAATACAATCTAAAAGTAGTTCAAACTCCTATATACCAGTTTACCAGATTGTCATAATGCTCTACCTCAAGGTACACAACTTGAAAGGAACCTTCAATCAAGAGTGTTTGGAATTTTGAAAATAACAAAGCAAAATCTTACAGCGTACCATCTGCTGTGCTTTTTTTTCAGAATGCCCCGTTTTCTATTTCAGTCATTAGTTTTGAAAATATTGTGTCCAACATTTCTGTGATAATATATGTCCAACTTATTGCTCTTTTACATTTAGTGCTTCCAAGCATAATTGCCTTTTCTAATGAACTGGATCTTCTCACAATATGTCCAAGACAAGCTGGCTTACATTTGCTTATTTAGGAGTCACATTGAAGAATATGTCTGTTTTGGTAAAGGAATCCATTGCTTGTTTTACATTTCTTCCACAGTAACAGTCTCTAACACTAAAGTTCCTTCAGATATTTTTCTTCTCCTTCTTCAATCTACTTTTTCATATCTTTAAAGAACCATGAAAAATACCATAGCCATGACAATACTAATCTTTGCTTTTTATAGAAATGTCATTTTATTTCAAGATCTTTTCAAGGTCTTTCATACTTCTTTTACACATCATATGTCTTCTGACATACAGTATAACGCAAAAACAGAAGCATATCCACCAACGCATACTGGTTAGATAGGGAAATTTTACATTTCTCTTTTTGAGCTGCCCCAAAGTTTTCACAAAAATGAAAATACCATATATGGTCCAGCATCTATGACATATTCTGCCAGGCATACATCTGATACCACTGGCAGCCACAGAAGTTACCATAACATTGCCTGCTACAGATGCCCACATAAAGGAAATTATGCTTTTGTATTTGTATTTTACCACAAGAAAAGGTACATTTTTATAAAAATACGCAGGGGCGTTGCTAGGGTCTCAAAAGATATGGGGCCCAAGCCCCAATACATATGTGCCATATATTTAATGCCCTCCTGTGGTGCCCCCAATATCTATAATACCCTCCTGTAGTGCCCCAGCAGTAAAAAGGCCCTTCTGTGGTGCCCATATAGGTATAATGCCCTCCTGTGGTGCCCCAGTTCTAATAAGACCCATCTGTGGTGCCCCCAATAGTTATAATAGCCTCCAGTAGTGCACCACTAGTAATAAGGACCCTTGTAGTTAGAACCACTTCCCTCTAGTGCCTCCAGCAGATATAATGGCATATTTAGTGCCTAAAGCATTCACAAAGCCCCCTCTGAAGATATAAAAAAATACTCACCTGAGTTCCCACTGCCAGAGGTCCAAGTTGCAGGCTCCTGGATTTGGGCAGCCGCGTTGAAGTCATCTGCCACCTGTGTCTTGACACAGGTGTGCGCAATGACATCATCATGCCGCCTGAGACCCGGCAAGGCAGTTGCTTTGCTACCACCTGTGCAGTTCAACAAGTGAGTGGCGACAGTAATTCAACTGTATGTCCATCCTTAGGACAGCAATGCAGTTGTATATCCAGCAGCTGTAACATTCTGGGCCCTGGACAAAACATCTGGGGCTCAAGCCCCGAATGTTTTGACCAGGCGATGCCACTGGATATACGTATGAATCTAGAATCAGTGAGTCCAGGTTTAATCAAACTTTGGGGCCATATAGGTGTCCACTGTCAGGTTTAGAGTTGAGCTTTAACTGGCCTAGTGTTAGTTTCAGGTGATGGGTGTCTGAGCCATAGTCCCTTACCTTACAGCAGTGATTACAAGCCAGTTTTCAGCTACCAGCGCTGCTTACTGCTAGGGAGAATGAATGATAACATGTTAAAACAAAACAAATCCAACCTGTGTTTTCCAAAACTATAGATGTTGGTGAATGTGTAGGCTACCTTGTCATCAATGGCTGGATCTGCTAAAAATTGCTTAAGTATAGCCATCTTATTGGGGGATGTGTCTGAGAGGTCTAGAGATACAACTTGTTATACCTTTGCTTCTACTTGTAAATAGTAATAGAAATGCAATCCAGGAAGACAAGTTTCATTAAAATAGAAAATATATTTGGCAAATAATTAAATTCCACATCTGGGACTGATGACTCATCAGTTTACGCATTTCAGGCCTACATGGTCCTTATTTATAGCATATATTACTTCTACTATATTCAAAAGCATAGTGCACTACATTTTTTTATACAACTGTATAGAAAGCCAAAGAATATAAATGTGTATATATCACATTTATATATATCACAGTTTCAAAAGGTCCCAATAAACCTAAACCTGACATGTGGTATAAAGCTAATCTTAGCTATTGTTTTTACATTCCAATCTTTACATATAACTAGTTGCATTTCCAGTCATATATTATACCATTTCATGTGAAGGGCACATTTATTTGTAGTTAACTGTTTACATTTATTGTCATATCATGTTCCAAAACATAAATGTGCTATTTTTACTTTGTTCCAGCATGTATCAATTTTATCCAAATAGGGTATTACAATGTTTTGGTCAACTTGACCATCCTCAAGTTGTACCTAGTGTAGGAGAGAAGGAGCATATGTGGGCACTGACACTCACTAGGGCTTGAGGAGGCTTCCATCTCAAACTCTGAACTGAAAAATCACTTTTTAAAAAAACTTCCTTGAGCAGTCATCCTCTGTCTTATTGTTAGAAATTATATTCAGCGATCCCTTTGTTAGTTCTGTGCTGGGAAAATATGACTGATCACCAATATTCCTGTCATTTGTTTCCTTATGGAGGATGCTGAGTTTAAACAAGACAGTTTGGTGCAACTTTTGTCTTTCTTCTAATCTAAACCAGAAGAGGATCCAGGTAAGACACGTATGAAGGAAAGTTTAAAGGGAATGTGTCAACTATAATTTTCTCTGGCTGTTAAAACCAGGCACAGAAACACTTCAATTTTATGATCAGTTTTTATTTTCTGATTAATAATGTTTTTAATTCTATTTCCTGAACTTGATTATTGAGGCAGCCATCCTGTCTAAGCTGCTGTAACAATAATTAGAGATGCTTTACAGCAGCCACATAGGGCCATAGATACAATGGATAATAGGGAAATCATTGACTTCTATCGGATAGTTTTCTATGCATGATCTGTTACCTGTGCAAAGGTCAAGAGGGAGTAGATAAGCTGTGATATGGCAGTGGCCAGGTTTGCGTTAGCCCTCAATGCTACCCTGGGTCCTCCAAACAATTTCCAGGTGTCACCATGAGGAGTTGTGCACCCCAATAGCAAATAAGTCCAGAGAGTCAGGGTTTGCAGTTAACCAGTGTACTTTGTTTACTGGAGGAACTCAAGTGCAAAATAATACAAACAATGCACTGAGCTGGCTTCTCCAATCTCCCCTTCCAATAGCAGAAGGTTCTGTGCTGAGGAAAGGCCTGAGCTAGCTGTCCCTCCCTTTCTTAGGAGTCTGGTACCCCGGTCAAAGGCATGGTGGCTCAATCATCATCTGACTCCTTGGACAAAGGGCTGGTGTACCAGGGTCTATGGCAGAGTATCCCCATCTCAGCATCTTCTTCTGGTCACTCGTGTAGTCTGGCAATTTCTCCTACTAAAGACTGGTCGATATCTGCAGACAACTAGGGGCTCTACTTTTATACAGTTTCTGACTGATCAATAACCTTCCATTGGGAGAGTTGAAGCTGGAGAAGCAGAGCCTAACAATGTTGCCACCATGTATTGAGACCGAATAGATACAGTATCTCACAAAAGTGAGTATAACTTTCACATTTTTGTAAACATTTTGTGATATCTTTTCATGGGACAACACTGAAGATATCAGGAAACATGAAACAGAAGAATCCCGTGGCGCAAAGGAACCAGCCGATGGTAGTTAGGTCCAAATACGGTTCTTTATTAGCATGTACAACGCGTTTCAGGGGTTCAAGACCCCCTTCATCAGGTACAGAAAGATGCTATATACATACACAAACAGGACTGACATTTATATATACTGACAGGCTTGAAAAAAACACCAAAATGACACAGGGGGTGGAGAGGGGGAGGTCCTAGACCTGCCCATAGGGGTGTGGACACATTAACATGAAAGGTCATTGTAAGTAAAAAAAAAAACATTGGAGGGGGAGGTCCTGGACTGCTGGAGGGAAACCCTTCTGTATGAATCTTGTCCGGATGACTTCGCTCTGAATGATGTGAGTGATGAAATCTGCATCCTCCGTACAATTGCGCCTCACCCGCTTAAATTGACTGAAGGGAATATTTATTTTTCACTTCTTATGATGTTCACTGGTGAAGTCAAGGTAGCTGTTACAGTCTACTTTTTTGAAGAATGTACGCGTGACGATCTTCCCTTGTGCGATGCCCAATTCCAAATCCAAATATTCTGCGGTGGTGTTGTTATGGGAACCTCAGAGCGTGATGCCCCAATCATTTGTATTGAGGTGCCTTATGAAATGCTCAATAGATGTTACATTTCCGTCCCAGATGAAGATCAAATCGTCTATATATTGGCGATAAAACTTGATATTTGCCCAATGGCTGGATCTATAGATAAACAGACTCTCAAAGGCCCCCATGAACAGGTTAGCGAAGCTCAGCGCGAAACGCGTGCCCATTGCGGTACCTTTTGTCTGGAGGTAGATGGTATCTTCAAACATGAACGCATTATGGGTCACAATAAATTGGATACTTCTGAGGATGAACAATTTCTGTTCAACCGGCATAGTTGGATCTTCATCCAGGAAATGTTTGACGCAGCCGATGCCCAACTCATGTGGAATATTTGAGTAAAGAGCTGTAACGTCTAGAGTCACCCATTGATAAGACGCCTTCCAGGCCACATGTTTGAGGGATTGTATTAGTGTGGTAGAGTCTTTCAAGTATGAGGGAAGCTGGACCACATATTTTTGCAAGAAGATATCAACATAATGCGACAGATTACAAGTAAGAGAAGAAACCCCAGAGATGATGGGACGTCCTGGGGGGTTTGAGATGTCCTTATGGATTTTCGGTGAGTGATAGAAAGTTGCAATAGTAGGATCAGCGACAT
This sequence comes from Rhinella marina, assembly GCA_900303285.1. Lineage (NCBI taxonomy): Eukaryota > Metazoa > Chordata > Amphibia > Anura > Bufonidae > Rhinella > Rhinella marina. The sequence goes on along the minus strand of ONZH01019995.1, from coordinate 296,446 downwards.
GAATGTATTCCTGTTCTTTTTTACTGAGGATGTGGGAAGCTGAGTCGTAGAGCACAGACGTTGAAGAATCTATTGGCACCCAGCAAGCTCAAACGAGTGTGTCTAGGCACGTGGCTGAGAAACACGGAGGCTCTTTCTTTGGATTCTCCATCTTTCCAATCGAGCAGATCCACCCTATGGGTTATAATACCATCCATACCCTACGGAAAAGAGAAATGTTCTGGATCTATAAGCTGAACTGCTTGAACCCCCTGGGCCTTAACGAAGCCTTTGAGATTAATCTGTGACGACCTATATCATACCTATATGATATCTATTTCTTTTAATTCATACTCCCTCCAGTTACTCTGGTCCTTAAACTGTACCCCCATTATCCATTATCACACCCTGTAATCACACTTTTATTTATTTACCATTTGTACATATTCCTTCATACTTCAACATCCCTTCCTCCTTTCTTTCAGCCAATACTTTACTTATTCCCAATGTCAACTTCCTATCCAACTTCCATTCTTTTTTCATTCGTTTCTATTTTAACCATTCACCCCTACTTGCCTCCCTCCCAACCCTCATTCAATGCTGGCAGCCTCCATTCATTCAGTCTTTTAGCTCTTTTACTATTAGGATGGATCTCCTCCCGTCTTTTGGTACACTCTAGTCTAGCAGGTAGTGTATTGTTGCTAGGTACGCCTGATCACATGACTTCAACTCTATCAAATGTTCACAGCAGCACTCCCCATGCTTATAGCCTTGTGGCATTAGAACAAAAGTCTGGCTTATTAGCGTCTCATTTCTACTAAACCACCAACGGATGTTTTTAGTATTAATAAATCATTGCTTTTACTTATGATGTTCGTTGGGTTTTAACAATTAGCGTATCTTAAATAGTGAGGCACCGCCCCTCCAATGTTTTTACTAACAAGGACCTTTTACTCATGCTAATGTGTCCACACCCCTATGGGCAGGTCCAGGACCTCCCCCTCCAATGTTTTTTTTTTTTTTTTTTTTCTTTTTCCTTACAATGACCTTTCATGTTAATGTGTTCACACCCCTATGGGGAGGTCCAGGACCTCCCCCTCCAATGTTTTTTTTTTTTTTACTTACAATGACCTTTCATGTTAATGTGTCCACACCCCTATGGGCAGGTCTAGGACCTCCCCCTCTCCACCCCCTGTGTCATTTTGGCGTTTTTTTCAAGCCTGTCAGTATATATAAATGTCAGTCCTGTTTGTGTATGTATATAGCATCTTTCTGTACCTGATGAAGGGGGTCTTGAACCCCTGAAACGCGTTGTACATGCTAATAAAGAACCGTATTTGGACCTAACTACCATCGGCTGGTTCCTTTGCGCCGCGGGATTCTTCTGTTTCGTGTTTCCTGATTCTTCGCCACTGTTGGAGGGCTCCAGGCATCCTCACGTGGCCCATATCCCTTGGCTGCATCACCAACCGATTCTGGAAGACACCATTGTTCTTCAAAGTGCCTATACTAGTGTTGTGCCTACGTTTTGCACAACCTGTTAAGGTGAGCCTCCAATTGGAGTATCGTTTTATTTCTGAGTATCAACTATACTACCCTATGGTGCGCCTTTTCTGTTTCCTATAGCGAAACGACGCCTGCAAACTACGAACACTGAAGATATGACACTTTTATACAACGTAAAGTAGACAGTGTACAGCTTGTATTAGCAGAGTAAATTTGGTGTGCCCTCAAAATAACACACAGCCATTAATGTCTAAACTGCTGGCAACAAAAGTGAGTACACCCCTAAGTGAAAATGGCAAAATTGTTCCCAATTAGCCATTTTCCCTCCAACTTTTATGTGATTCATTAGTGTTACAAGGTCTCAGGTGTGTTAAATTTGGTGTTATCACTGTCACACTGTCTCATACTTGTCACTGGAAGTTCAACATGGCACCTCATGGCAGATAACACTCTGAGGATCTGAAAAAAAGAATTGTTTCGCTACATAAAGATGGCCTAGGCTATAAGAAGATTGCCAACACTCTGAAACTGAAATGCAGCACGGTGGCCAAGAACATACAGTCGTTTAACAAGACAGGTTTCACTCAGAACAGGTCTCGCCATAGTCTTTTCAAAACAGAAGTATGAGTGCTGCCAGTGCCTGCAGAGGTTAAAGGAGTGGGGATCAGCCAGTCAGTGCTCAGACCATACGCTGAACACTGCATCAAATTGGTCTACATGGCTGTTGTCCCAGAAGGAGGCCTCTTCTAAAGATGATGAACAAGAAAACTCGCAAACAGTTTGCTGAAGACAAGCAGACTAAGGACATGGATTACTAGAACCATGTCCTATGGTCTGATAAGACCAAGATAAACTTATTTGGTTCAGATGCTGTCAAGCGTGTGTGATGGCAACTAGGTGAGGAGTACAAAAACAAGTGTGTCAATCAAGCATGGTGGTGGGAGTGTCATGGTTTGGGGCTGCATAATAGCTGCTGGCTGTGGGGAGCACAGAACAGTTCATTGAGGGAACCATGAATGCCAACATGTACTATGACATACTGAAGCAAAGCGTGATCTACGGAAACTGGGCCACAGGGCAGTATTTCAAAATGATAACAACCTGAAACACACCTCCAAGATGACCACTGCCTTGTCAAAGAAGCCTAGGGATAAGATGCTGGACTGGCCAAGCATGTCTCCAGACCTAAACCCTAATGAGCATCTGTGGGGCATCCTCAAATGGAAGGTCGAGGAACGCAAGGTCTCTAACATCCACCAGCTCCGTGATGTTGTTATTGAGGAATGGAAGAGGATTCCAGTGGCAACCAGTGAAGCTCTAGTGAACTCCATGCCCAAGAGAGTTAAGGCAGAGCTGGAAAATAATGGTGGCCACACAAAATATTGACATGTTGGTCATAATTCGGCCATTTTCATTTAGGGGTGTACTCACTTGTCGTTGCCAGCAGTTTAGACATTAATGGCTGTGTGTTGAGTTATTTTGAGGGCATACCAAATTTACACTGTTATACAAGCTGTAGACTGACTACTTTACATTGTATCAAAGTGTCATATAATAAAATATTTACAAAAATGTGCAGGCTTGTATTGGGTCTCAATACAAGTCAATGGGGATGACTAAAGAGTTTTTAGTCGTAAACAATAGTTTGACAGAGCTAAACAGACAGTCAAAAGGTCACTGTGTATGGCTGTTGCTTCCAAAACTCAGCTTTGCATAGTTCCTTATGACAGCAGTGGAAAATTTCTAGCTTCTCAGTTCACCAGTTGGAAATTACCTTGGAAAGTCTCTTGGTGTAAACTGGCTATGCATTAACCCTTTCCACAATTCAGCGCAACAACAGTGCAAATGAACAGGATATATTATACAAAATGCAACTTATAAATGCAAACAGTATTAAATAAGTGTAAACAATAGCATAAATCACATTGCAAGTGCACTGGTGACTTGATGGCTTGCATAGCAGCAATAGGGGCAAATGTCCACAAATATCCAGAATGCAAATTATCCTCTGCTCCAGAGCACTACAATATCGCCTATTATAATTGGTGGATCCTGTGTTATCTATATATAAGTAACATCTGATATTCTAATCATGCCTTTAATGATAAGCAGATAACTGAAAAAAATTATCTGTACAGACCAAGAAGCAGTGTCTATTACAAGGTTGCATGTATTTAACAATATAATACCCAGCAGGTGATAAAGGTTTGCAGCTCCCAGATTATTCTAGGACTTGTAGTTCCCCAACAGATAGAGGAGACAGGAATGATTTCACTTTATTTACCTATTTCTTTATCTGTGTCTAGGAGATGTCTGACCTTTTCCTCTTCTGCACACAATGTGAGCATGGATTGCTCATCCATATGCCATGCATTTATCTTTTGCTTCTCAGCACAATTAATAAACAATGAGGGACATTTATCGAGGCCTATACCACACAATTGCGCCGTAAAAAAGTTGCACATTATGGTGCATGGGGGTGTGGCTTAGCAGAAAGGGCGTGGCATCACACAGCTGCCCCATTTATGGACACGCGCCACAAACATACAGGTACAAAGTGGCGAAGGCTGTTTCGCTCGGACGTGCTTCCTCAGGCCACTACGTCAGCTCGTCATAGCAACCACCAACGCCACTGGAAACCAACTATATAATAACAAATATACAATCAAAGGACACATATAAATGCATTATATAAAGATGCTCATGTTATTTTTATCATTAATGCCTAAGGGGCCCATCGTTCCTGACCGCATTATCCTCCTCGCCTCTTTACAAAGGAGAGTCCGATCCCTGTCCCCTCCTTGTGATGGTTGTGAGACTAAATCAATACCTGCAAAACTCAGTATTACCTCCATGAGTCACCCTTACATGTTCTATCATACGTGGACATCCCTTCCCTGAGGAAATTGAATTAATATGTTCCCTAAACCTTTCACATAAACTACTAATCGTCTTTCCTATATAAAATCGGCCATAATCAAATACACCACGTATTTACTCTTACGCATTATAAGAGTATTAACTCTATGATAGAGGCCCCCAAAATGTACATTTTTCCATTGGGGGTTATAATGGCAAAAGGAACAGTTACCACACCTCCGATTACCCTTGGGAATTAGATCTTTGAGCCAATGGCTCGGTCTCTTTTCTACAAAGTGACTTCTCACTAATTTATCCCTCATAGTGTGACTTCTTCTAAACGCTATGAGGGGTTTCTCATTATATAGGTTATCGAGACCATTGTCTTTCTTAAGAATATCTCAATTGTTATACGTATATACTTTTTTGGATCATAGGGCTATATTTAAAGGAAAACTCAAATCTATTTGTGTCACATTTTCTCTCATCTGCTTTATATAGAAGGTCCTTTTGGATAACTTTGATGCTCGCTCCATCGCCTCATCTACAGTCATGGCCCAAAAGTTTTGTGAATGATACAAATATTAATTTTTACAAAGTCTACTGCTTCAGTTTTTATAATGGCAATTTGCATATACTCCAGAATGTTATAAAGAGTGATCAGCTTAACAGCAATTACTTGCAAAGTCAATATTTGCCTAGAAAATGAACTTTATCCCCCAAAACACATTTCAACATCATTGCAGCCCTGCCTTAAAAGGACCAGCTAACATCGTTTCAGTGATTGCTCCATTAACACAGATGTGGGTGTTGATGAGGACAGGGCTGGAGATCAATCTGTCATGATTAAGTAAGAATGACACCACTGGACACTTTAAAAGGAGGCTGGTGCTTGGCATCATTGTTTGTCTTCTGTTAACCATGGTTATCTCTAAAGAAACACGTGCAGTCATCATTGCACTGCACAAAAATGGCCTAACAGGGAAGAGTATCGCAGCTAGAAAGATTGCACCTCCGTCAACAATCTATTGCATCATCGAGAACTTCAAGGAGAGAGGTTCCATTGTTGCCAAAAAGGCTCCAGGGCGCCCAAGAAAGACCAACAAACGCCAGGACCGTCTCTTAAAAGTGTTTCAGCTGCGGGATCGGGCTACCAGCAGTGCAGAGCTTGCTCAGGAATGGCAGCAGGCAGGTGTGAGTGCATCTGCACGCACTGTGAGGCGGAGACTCTTGGAGCATGGCCTGGTCTCAAGGAGGGCACAAAGTAGCCACTTCTCTCCAGAAAAAACATCAGGGACAGACTGATATTCTGCAAAAGTTACAGGGAGTGGACTGCTGAGGACTGGGGTAAAGTCATTTTCTCTGATGAATCCCCTTTTCGATTGTTTGGGACATCTGGAAAACAGCTTATTCGGAGAAGACGAGGTGAGCGCTACCACCAGTCTTGTCTCATGCCAACTGTAAAGCATCCTGAAACCATTCATGTGTGGGGTTGCTTCTCAGCCAAGGGAATCGGCTCTCTCACAATCTTGCCTAAAAACACAGCCATGAATAAAAAATGGTACCAGAATGTCCTCCGAGAGCAACTTCTCCCAACCGTACAAGAGCAGTTTGGCGATCAACAATGCCTTTTCCAGCATGAAGGAGCACCTTGCCATAAAGCAAAGGTGATAACTAAATGGCTCAGGGAACAAAACATAGAGATTTTGGGTCCATGGCCTGGAAACTCCCCAGATCTTAATCCCATTGAGAACTTGTGGTCAATCATCAAGAGACGGGTGGACAAACAAAAACCTACAAATTCTGACAAAATGCAAGCATTGATTGTGCAAGAATGGACTGCTATCAGTCAGGATTTGGTCCAGAAGTTGATTGAGAGCATGCCAGGGAGAATTGCAGAGGTCCTGAAGAAGAAGGGTCAACACTGCAAATATTGACTTGCTGCATTAACTCATTCTGTCAATATCAGCTTTTGTTACTCATAATATGATTGCAATTATATTTCTGTATGTGATAAAAACAGATCCTCTAAGGGGATCAGTTCCGATGGCAGCGTTGAGATTGCAGATGTTTGAAGGGGCCCCCTGCTTCAGTCCCGATGGCAGGGTTGAGATTGCAGATGTTTGATGGGGAATTTCCCAGCTTAGGAGTCCCTGCTCTGACTCCATATATGGAGTTAGTGTTACCAACATGAAAGGGGGTGTTTCTAAGAATGGTCACCCTATGTATAAATAAGTCTAATTTTGACTTTATTTTTGAACTGTTTCTGTGGGGATTTGAACTCACAATTCTACATTACAGGCAGGAACCTTAACCACTAGGCTATAGAACCCAGTGTTAAGTAGGTAGTGGAAAAACCTCATAGAAGTTTCTCTTCTTAATACCATAGAAACTTCTATGAGGTTTTTATTACAAGAGAAACTGCTATGAGGTTTTTCAACACTGGCATAGCATTGAGCTCTATAGCCCAGTGGTTAAGGTTCTTTCCTTTAGTGTAGATGGTTGGGAGTTCGCATCCCCTCAGAAACATTTTAAAAATAGAGGCCAAATAAAACTTAAATACATAATGTGTCCCCAACAATGAAATATTTGATTTTATTGCGAAAATTTTTTTGCGCAAAACATAAAATATGATCAAATAACACCCATATTAACCCACACCAACCTTTTTAACTTGTGTAACCAGTATTTTTTGTTGGGAAAGGTAGCAACTAGAGATGAGCGAACGTGCTCGAAATGAGCACTGTACCGCTCAGCTCCCCTGTGCTCGCATGGGCGCAGGGGGCCGCTTCCATCCTCCTGAGGTGCATGGAAGCGGCTGCATGCGCCCATGCGAGCGCAGGGGAGCCAAGCAGTGCAGTGCTCGTTTCGAGTACGTTCGCTCATCTCTAGTGGCTACCCTAGCAGCACCCGTTCATTAGGACTCACTTCGTAAAAAATTATCGCAATATTTTGACCCTCATAACTTTTTTATAGTTATTTCTATGGAGATGTCTGGGGGCTCATTTTTTGCGGGGTGATCTGTCATTTTTGACAGTACCATTTTGGGGTGTGATCACTTTTTATTAAATTTTCTTGGGAAATAAAGTGATGAAAAAAACGTGAATTTCGCGTTTTCGCATGCGCCGATACCCATAATGCTATTTTTATTTTGTGGGGTTTTATTTTTTTGTTTTGGGGAATGGGGGTGATTTTAATTTTTAAGGTGTTTTCAAAACTTTTTTTACTTTTTTTTTTTTTTTTTTTTTTTTACTTTTTCTTAAGTCCCCCACAACTTACAATCATCAGTAAATTGCTCTATTAGTCTGTATAGAAATCACTATATCACAGTTCAGTGCTGCCATCTAGTGGCCTGAAGTGGGATATACCAACAATGAGCCTGGAAGCCTAGTACAGGCTGCAGCTTATTTATAGAACAGGGTGCTTTCTCCAATCTCCGCTGGGGGAAAGTGCGCCTGAAGAGGAATCCCGTGCTTCCGGTTTTTAACACTCTCAGATGCCGTGAGTGAGGGGAACTCATTGCTGTGAAGGCAGGGGGCATGTGGTGTATTCTGGGGTCATGAGGGTGAAGAACTGTGTGAGGAGCTTCATGGGGTGTAAATCTGTGAGGGATTGGCGGAATTGACAGAACGTAACTGTGTTGTTAGTATATTATTACAATATTTGGGGCCCCACTTTTGATTTTGCCCAGGGCCACGTTTTGTCTAAAACCGGCCCTGTCTGGATGAAAGCTGTTGTAGAGCAGCAAGTTGTTGTGGTCTTGGTTTTCTCTATATCCCTAGGTGACCAATATGTCGCCTTCTTCTCTGATGTAGATGTTTTCTTTCCTCATCTTCTCCATTCAGACTAGACCACCATGATGATTTATTTCAGCCATCTCTCATCTCTGTATATTTTAACAAAGACATCTTAGTTTCCTACTTTTCCATCATCCTCCCGCTTTATAAACACCTGATCCTGCCATCCCCAATACTGTGCCAGTTGTGCTCCCCAAAACTATACTGCAAAAACAGTCCCTATGACAATACTAGTACCACGCAAATAGTGCCCCTTAAATAATTATTGGCACAAAGTACTCTAAGAAAAAACTGCATCCAGCAAATAGTATAAACATAATGTTCCCCACAAATAATTGTGCTAAGCTGTTACTGTGCCAGGGTACCCCACAGTATTAATAATCCCAAAACTCCCACCAATAGAAATAATTATCTGCCAGAGTGCATAGTGTTAACAGTGCCCCCAATAGTAATAATGCCCCAATTGTGCCCATACTAGTAATCATGTTCCCTATAGCCCCCAGTACTAATATTTCTCCTTATAATGTGTGCCAGTAGAAAAATGCCCCCTAATATGTGCTAGTACAAAAATAACGCGTTTAATGTATGCCATTACAAAAATAGCCCCTTATAATGTGTGTCAGTAGAAAAATACCCCCTATAATGTGCACTACTACTTAAAATACCCCCTTATAATGAGAGAGACTGCAGGGTCCTGGGCCATGGAAGATTGCCCCCTTATAATATGCACCAGTACAAAACAATCCCCCCTTATATTGTGTGCCAGTACAAAAATAAGCCCTTACATACTCCCTTGTCTTTCAGATCAGACCCTCATATCAGATCTCAAATCAGACCCCCATATCTGAACCCCATATTAGACCTCAAATCAGGACCCCATATCATAGCTCAAATTAGACCCCCATATCAGACCCCAAGTTAGACCCCCATATCATATCTTCAGATCAGACCCCTATGTCAGACCTCAAATCAGAACTCCATATCAGACCCCCATATCATATCGTCAGATTAGAACACCATCAGATCCTCAGATCAGACCCCTATATGACACCTCAGATCAGACCCCATATCAGATCCTCAAATCAGATCCCCATATCAGATCCTCAGATCCCCACATCAGATCTCAGATCAGACCCCATTTAGACCCCCTTAGTCCCCCATATAAGACCCCTTATCAGACCCCTTTAGACCTCCATGTCAGACCACCCCATATCAGACCTCATATCAAATCTCCTTTAGACCTCCATGTCAGACCCCCGCATCAGACCTCAGATCAGGCCTACATTTCAGACTCCCCCATATCAGACCTCAGATCAGATCCCCTTTAGACCTCCATGTCAGTCCCCTCCATATTAGACCTGTTCTGACCCCCATTAGACCTCCATGTCAGACCCCCGCATTAGACCTCAGATCAAAACTCTATGTCAGACCCTCCTATTTCAGACCTCAGATCAGACCTCCACGTTCGAGCCCCCCATATCGGACCTCAGATCAGACCTGAAAATAAATAAAATAACTTACCTTGCAGGATAACAGGGTGAACTGGATGGACAGATGTCTTTTTTCGGTCTTATAAACTACAGATGTAGCAGCGCTAGCGATCACTGTTTTCGCATAGCGTTGCTAACGAATCGCGACTTCTCCTCTTTCACTCCTTTCACTCGCAGTAAAAGTACGCTAATTTGGTGAATGTGTACGCATTAGCATACAATGCGTAGCATTAGCATACAATGCGTAGCATTAGCGTACAATGCATAGCATTAGCATACAAATTCGTACGCATTAGCATACAATGCGTAGCATTAGCGTACAAATCATCAGATGCGTACTCTATTTCCGATATTGTTCTGTGCTCACGCGATTCTCCTGTGATTGCTAGCGCTGCTACATCTGTATGTTACTATGTTACCTCTAGTGATGAGCGAGCATGCTCGGCCGAATACGATATTCGGCCGAGCATGGTGGCGCTCGGGACCACGCAGTGTTCGACCACCATGCTCGAATCCCCTCCACGCACGCTAATTAGCCAATTAGCATGCAGGGAGGTACTGGCTACTGGCATTACAGTGATTGCCTGGCTATATAGCACCCGGTGACATGTGACCTGGCTCAGTCTTAGTCAGGGAGAGCTGCTGCAAGGAGGGACAGATAGTGTAGGGATAGAAATTGGCTAGGCAGAGCTAGTTTTTCTGTTAAAAAGACCAAAACGCCCTTTTAAGGGCTATTATATCTGGCTGCAAAATTTATTTATTTATTTTTTTTGGGGGGGGGGGCAAAAATTGCGCAAGGTTACCTGACCTTAACACCACCTGCGCAGCGTGTGCATTATAACGTTTCTGTATCCTATATACCTGACATCCGGTGTCATTTTTTCTGCAGCTAATCAAGGCGACATTACCTGCTCTGCGTCTGCTGGATAACGTTTGCGCAAGGAGGACAGATAGTGTGGGGATAGGCTTTGGCTAGGCAGGGCTAGTTGTTCTGTTTAAAAGACCCAAAAGTCCCTTTAAGGACTATTGTTATATCTATTGAGTGTGTAGTGGCTCACCAATTGCAGTAATGGAGGGGAGGTGCTCCTATTAGTTAGCTTTACCCGTAGCTACAGAAAGTTTGATTAGTCAGTGTTTGTATAAATGATGGGCACACTCCTCATCTGAAGGATAATAGATGGAATTTCAGAAAGCAGATCGATTTCATAACAGAAATTCCATCTATTATCCTTCAGATAAGGAGTGTGCCCATCATTTATACAAACACTGACTATTGTTATATCTGGCTGCAAAATTTTTTTTCATGGGGGGGCAAAATTACCGTTTTAGTAGACACAGAAGTGGGATGGTTACGCTGATCATAGCATTATCGCCGCTCACCATCTGTGTAGATTCATCAAAGTTGCGTAAAAACTCACAGAGGTCAGACATCAATGCCCACTCGTCGCTTGTGTAGAGCGTAAGCTGGCTGGAAAGGCGCCAACCGTTTTGCAGCTGGTATTCCACTACTGGTCTCTACTGCTCACAAAGCCTGCCCAACATGTGGAAGGTGGAGTTCCAGCGCATGCTCAGGTGGCATAGCAGTCAGTGAGCTGGCAAGTGTAAGCTCTGCTGCAGCATTGCTAGGCCAGTAGAAGCTGTAGGTGACTTTTGGAAAAGGGCACACAGGCGGCGCACCTTCACCAGCAGCTCAGGCAAATCGGGGTAGGTTTTCAGAAACCACTGAACCACTAAGTTGAAGCAGTTGTTTGGCCTGAGGGAGACTCCTGTTCAACCTTCCTGTTGGAGGAACAGGTAGACTCATTCCTGTCATTAGTTCCAGGGTCCTATAGGGTCAGTTTGGTTTAGGTTCCTGTGTATAAACTCACCTACCTTTGAGGCCTGTTCATACTGGTAGTCAGTCAGAATTAGAGTCAGGGTTTCCTTTAGGAGGTGTCCATATTCCTTCCTTAGATTCCAGGCCTAATCTCCTTTCCCTCCTACGCTCTGTGTGGTTTTCCCCCCACACTTGAGCGTGACAGTATGTGTGTGAGCTTGCCGCGCTCCACAGCCGCCAAGTTGCGGCCGTTATCAGACACAACCACGCCTGGTTGTAGGTTGAGTGGCGAGATCCACAGCTCAGCCTGGTCCCTTATACCCTGCCATAGCTCTGCGGCGGTGTGCTGTTTGTCATCTAAGCAAATAAGTTTCAGCACAGCCTGTTGTCGCTTCCCCACTGCAGTGCTACACTGCTTCCAGCTACTGACTGAAGTCTGACTGGTGCTGCAAGATGAGAATTCTGAGGTAGAAGTGGAGGAGGAGAAGGAGGGGTTGCAGCCGCTAATGTAGGTGGTGGCGGAAATCCTGATGGAAGTAGGGCCCGCAATCCTTGGTGTCGGTAGCACCTGTGCCATCCCAGTGTACGACTCGCTCCCAGCCTCCACAACGTTTACCCAGTGTGCCGTCAGGGAAATGTAGCGTTCCTGGCCAAAAGCACTTGTCCATGTGTTAGTTGTTAAGTGGATCTTCCCAGTAACTGTGTTGGTCAGGGCACGGGTTATGTTACGGGACACATGCTGGTGTAAGGCGGTGACGGCACACCGGCAAAAATAGTGGTGGCTAGGTACTGAGTAACGAGGGACAGCCGCCGCCCTCAGACTGCAAAAAGCCTCAGTGTCCACAAGCCTAAACAGCAACATTTCCAGCGCCAGCAATTTGTAAAGGTGTGCATTTAGTGCTATGGCCTGTGGGTGGGTGGCTGGGTATTTGCGCTTTCACTCAAAGGCCTGAGGTATGGACATCTGTACGCTGCTCTGGGGGCACAGAAGTGAATGTGCTCGCTGATGGTATTTGCGAAGGTCCAGGTGCAGGGCGGGAGGCATCTGGGCCTGTGTCTTGGACAGGAGATTGGCTAGCACGTAACACAGGGGAAGAGGAGGTAGTGGTGTGACCCACAAACCCCTGATTGTGGACCCAGGCATTTGGCCCACCTATCAGGGTGCTTTGCTGCCATGATGATCGTGCTGGTGGTGGTCAGGTTGCTAGTGTTCATGCCCTTGCTCATTTTGGTATGGCACAGGTTGCAAATGACAATTCTCTTATCGTCAGCACTTTCCTCAAAAAAGCTCCAGACTGTTTAACACCTACCCCTTGGCAAGGGGGATTGCGCAAGGGGGGGCTACAGGGAACAGTTGCGGGCCTGTTTGGCGTGGCCTGCCTTCTCCCTTTTGCCACCCCACTGCTTCTTCCAACCTGTTGTGGTGATGCGGATCCCTCCCCCTCTGTACTGCTGTCCTCGCCTGGCTTGCCACCTTCCCAGGTCGGGCCAGTGATTTCATCGTCCACCACTTCTTCATTCTGGTCCTCCTCCTGACATGTTGACCTTGAGTGCTGCTGACACTCAAAAACATTAGGAGTGAGTGCCTGCTGCTGATCTGATTGTCTAAAACATTAGGGGCGAGTGCCTGCTGCTGATCTGACCGTCTAAAACATTAGGGGCGAGTGCCTGCTGCTGATTTGACCGTCAAAAACATTAGGACCGAGTGCCTGCTGCTGATTTGACGGTCTAAAACATTAGGGGCGAGTGCCTGCTGCTGATTTGACGGTCTAAAACATTATGAGCAAGTGCCTGCTGCTGATCTGACCGTCTACAACATTAGGGGCGAGTGCCTGCTTCTGATTTGACCATCAAAAACATTAGGGGTGAGTGCCTGCTGCTGATCTGACCATATAAAATATTAGGGGTGAGGGCGTGCTACTACTTGCACTTTACATACAAGTAAATATATGTTTCCTAACAATATTTCCTCTAAAATCAATTTTATCCTCGGTTTTGGGCGTATTCTTGTCATTCCATAAAAGTCTGGCTTAGTTGGTTTAGTGCTCAGGTTCTCCCACTGACTTCCATTATACTCGGTTGAGCACTCGATGCTCGATCAACACTAGTTACCTCTCCTGCTCCTCCGGCACTCTCCAGGTCTGGCGGTCTTCCCTGCAGTCTCTGCACGCTCCTGTGCAGCCCAGAGAAGACCAGGGAGGAGGAGTGTGTGCCATGCTGCACTCACCTCTCCCCCCTACCTCCTGCAGACCATAATGGAAGCACTCACTATTATTTGATTTTTAAGACGCACTGTGTCTTATAAAGCGAAAGATTCTGTACTTGGCAGTGCACCCTGTGGGCCCCCCTGGCTTAGGGCCCTGGCTGCAGCCCCAATAGCTACACCACTATCTGGGAGGAGAAATTGCGCTTTGTGCAAACTGCTGCTGAATGTGCTGCTACTTGTATTTTGTACTCAGAAAAGAAAGACATTCTTCATTTCTAATCTCTGCCTGGTTCCTTCAATTCACCTTTTTCACTGCACCAAACCCCAGGGCCTGCTGGCCTGAGGTAGGACACTGTGAAACGACACAAAAACATTCTATCAGGGCCACTACCACTCTCATCCTCTGCATTGGCTCATCAGAGACTTGCTGCCTATATGCTGTGATTTTTTCCTTATGGAAAGATGTTAATAAAGTATTGAAGGTATTGTTTAACGCCTTAGTGACCACTAGAGATGAGCGAACGTGCTCGTTACGAGCACTGTAGCACTCGGCTCCCCTGCGAACAAATGCCCGCAGGCATTACGGATACGTCCTCAGCTGCATGTAAGTGAATGGGGACGGATCATTTGGTATGACACTCATACCAAACGGATCCGTCCCCACTGACTTTCAGTCAGGTGAGGCGGACGGATCCGTTTGGTATGAGTGTCATACCAAACCGATCCGTCCCCATTCACTTACATGCAGCTGAGGACGGATCCGCAATGCCTGTGTTCGCTCATCTCTAGTGACCACCCATATGCTTTTTTACAGCGGTCACTAAGGGGCTTTAGACTGAGCCGCCGCTGTCTCCCATTGGCACCCTGCAAATGCGATTGTGGGGGGCCGATGTGTGTAAAGGCTGGCTGGGGTCTGATGTAGGCCCCAAGCCTGCCTTGAGTAGTTTCTAGCAGGCTGTGCCTCTCTGGCCCTGATGTTAAAATGGAATGCACTATAGGTATAGTGCATTGTATTTTAAAAGCAATCAAAATGTTGTCTGTTATAGTTCTCTTGTAGGGCTATTAAGTGGTAAAAAAAAGTAAAAGAAACCCACATTTATTAAATAAAAAACGTTTTTCCATTGAAAATACACTTTTCAGTGAAAAATATTGCAAATAAAAAATTTCTACCCCACAAGTTTCACCGTGTTCTTAATGACCTGAACTGCATAAATATTGTGTAAATTATCCCCTACGGTAAATGCCGTAAAAAAAATATAAATAAAAAGATAAATGACAGAATTGCTCATTTATTCTTAGGGCTTGTTCACACGTCAGTTATTTGATCAGTTATTTCCATCAGTTATTGTGAGCCAAAACCAGGAGTGGAGGTTCCACAGAAATAAGGTATAATGAAAAAATCTGCACATGTTCTGTTTTTGACTCGCACCAGGTTTTGGCTCACAATAAGGGTGCATTCACACGGCCATAAGTGTTTTGCGGTCCGCAAATTGCGGATCCGCAGAACACGGATACGGCCGTGTGCGTTCCGCAATTTGCAGACCGCACATGGCCAGCGCTATATAGAGAAAGCCTATTCTTGTCCGTGCTTGCGGACAAGAATAGGACATGCTCTATATTTTTGCGACGCCGCGGAACGGAACAACGGATGCGGACAGCACACGGTGTGCTGTCCGCATCTTTTACGGCCCTATTGAAATGAATGGATCCGCACCCGGTCCGCAAAAGTTGCAGATCGGACGCGGATGAAAAATACGTTCGTGTGAATGCACCCTAACTGATGAAAATAACTGATCAAAAAACTGAAGTGTGAACAAGACCTTGGTTGCCACTGAAAAAAACTGCGCAATCAAAATGCGTAATTTACTCCAAAATGATAACAATGAAAAGTCATCCCACAAAAATCAAGCCCTCACTCAACTCCATAGAATGAAAAAGAAAAACGTTATGGGGTTTTATTGCCCAAAAGCAGTAAAACATAAAAATAAAATTTATGTATTTGGTATCGCTGTAATCCTACTGACCCAGAGAATAAAGATGTTATGAACTTGATGTTATGTTATTTATACCGAAAAATGAACGTCATAAAATCTATAACGTAAAAACTCAGTGGCAGTATTGCTGTTTTTCCCATCTCCCTCCCAGAAATAGTTAATAAAAGTTGATCAGTAAATTATGTGTACCCCACAATTTGTCCTGCAAAAAAACAAGCCCTCATAGAGCTATATAGACGGAAAAATAAAAAAGTTATAGTTCTTGGAAGGCCACGATGAAAAAAGGAAGAAAAAAACGCTTGGTCAGTAAGGCCCAAAACAGGCTGGTCACTAAGGGGTTAAACTGTGAGTAGCAATAATTCACTATATTATGTTGCTTTGACTTGTGGACCTGTATTTTTTTATGAAATGAGCTGTATCTGAATGGGGTGTGATGGAACTCCAGTGCAAGAAAAACTGAAATCTATAGAATCGTATGTGCTACTAATATAGGCTATAATGATACAGTCCTAATGTCTTGTTTTATTATTAAATCAGTGTCCATCAGATACTTTGACCTGCATGATTAAGAGTCTAGTCATGTTTCATTTATCACACATGCAGATAGGACTCAAGAGTGTAACTGTAGTTTTACATATTCCCTAAGCACGATGTTTAATGAGAGCTCTGATCACCTTAGGAAGGACTTTCCTTGTCCAGTAAGATGTGCAGTGACCTTGAGACTATACTTCACAGGGTTTATCCTCCCTCTGATCTAAGTGACGGTATAGATTGAGCAGCAGAAAAATGAATGAACATGATCCAAAAGCTCCGTAGAGCATTCCTGTAATTTGAGCACCTGCAGACCTTGCATAGCCCCTGAACATCTCAATATAATTTCAATTCCAAGTCAACTGAATCCACCTTGGAACCATGACATTGCTATTTTGCAGATTGTCATCACTTGGAGCTGTGTGTCAATCTACAGTATGTCATGCTGCAATGTGATTTATGTGTCTTCAAACCGCGGTTTCACATTCAGACAAATGCCAATAGAAAATGTGACCCTTATGCTATTTGTCAAAGAAATTGCAAAAAATCAATTTTACTTCTAACGGTGCTAAATTTACATAAATATGGATTTTTGATCCCTGTGTGCCATATCTGGGGATTTCCTTGAAATTTAAACTCTACTGTATTTTTCATAAGATTGTCAAATTGTAAAAGAAGGATGTCTGCACATTGAGTACAATATAAAAGTAAAGGTGGGAATATTCAGGAACATTTATCCATTTTTAATGCAATTACCTATAAAAAAAAATAGAAGCACTGAGTGTTTTCTGTAAAGGGAATCTGTCACCACGTTCAAGGGTATCTAACAAATGGCAATGCATTCTAGCTCATTGTACCATCATCACCATCATAACTTTGTTAGAGAAAGCGCAGGTTCCAAAACATCAGAAAAAGACGTTTGATTGATATGCAGATTAGGCTACATAGTGCCCAGCGGGCGGGATTGTAAATTGTAGGAGCCCAAGCGTGCCTCTTGCAAGTGTCTGAGCCCGCCTTCATGAAGAGCCCAAGCTCACCTCTAGAAGAGTTTCCAGTGCTGCTACCCTGGGCCATCATGTCCGGACCCTCTGTAATGTCACAATCTGGCGACAACTCCATCCGCCTGGTCCTGGTGCATCTTGGTGAAATCTCGCACATGTGCAGAGCAGGATATTGTCTGTTGAAAGACCTACAGAGGCATCAGACTAAACACCGTGACTGCGCATTTGCTGACATCACCCTGGGACATGTTCTGTACATGCACAAGATTTAGATTAAGTGACCTCCACATAATATCATGCTCCCTTAAAGGGGTTTTACAATCACATATAATGGGCTCATATCCCACTTCTGGGACCCGCACCTACAACGATAACAGAGCGGGGAAATGAATGGAGGGCGCGCTGCGCATGCGCAGCCGTCCTCCATTCATTTAAATGGGGCCGCCGAAAATAGTTATTTCCGTCTGTCCCATAGAAATGAAATGGAGCAGGGGCTGCGCATGCTCAGTGCCCTCCCATTCACTAGTATGGGAGCAGGGGGAGCAGCGCTTGGTGGTGGACGTGGTCCTCCAGCTACAGCTCTCCCTGCTCCGTTCTCGTTGTAGGTGTGGGTCCCAGAGGTGGGACCTGCACCTATCAGACAATGGGGGCATATCCTAGTGATATGCCCCCATTGTATGTGATGGGAATACCCCTTTAAGTAGTCTAACAGGATTATGCCCCATAGAAGGCCCCCTTCTCAGTTATGCCCCTATTGAACAAACCTGAGCAGGCGTGATAACTCCATTATATTGCACCTGCTTGCACTAAACCACAGGCAGCAGGGGAATGGTGAAGCAGGGAGCTGACACCTTCCTGCTTCACCATTGTATTTACCTGTATATTCCTTAGAACTTTTCCCTATTAATATGCAATGTGGCTCAGCACCAGCTGTCATATCTGAAAGCAACTCACAAGCTGGAGAAGGCTGGGGATCTCTGCCCTTTTAGTAAGAATAATGAGTAGTGGGCATGCTGGGATGCGAAATGCACCTCTAGCAAAGGACTACTACAGTAATGAAATGTATTTGTAAAGGGGGGGGGGGGGGTGACGGGCGACAATTAGACTGAAATTAACTATTTCTTTAGTAGAGAGTATGCAGCAAAGTATAACAGTGCAACAGACCCAGCACCCACTTGCATATAACTGGTTTCTAAATAAGGGCTCATGCACACGGCTGTAGTTTCAGTCTGCATACGATACATATTTTTGCTCATTGGATGCGGACCCGTTCATTTCAATAGGGCCGCAAAAGTAAATTCGGTGGCCACACAAAAAAGAACTTGTCCTATTTTTGTCTATTTTGTGGACAAGGATGGGACATTTCTAGAGCATTGTTAAAAAAAATGGCAGCGTGTACTCAGGCGAGATCCGTGTTTTGCAGATCCACAATTTGTGGACCACAAAACAGATGTGGTCGTGTGCATGAACCCTAAGAATTTAACCACTTGCAAACCGCCTATAGACTATGTAGGTCTGGGGGGAGGTTGGCATATACCTCTGACAGGATATTTTTCAAACAATAATGATCCAGCTGCGGAAGCATGGAGCCCGCTGTTAGTGACATCTGGGCTCATCATAGAGAAGGCAGAGATTTACTGTTCCTGCCTTCCCCATTGCTCAATGAGGCTGTGCTGAGTACAGCAAAGATGTTGCTTCCTGCTACAATCCCAGCAGTTTATGTGATTGCTGGGGCTAGGAGTGCAAGAACTTATCTTACTTACTATATCTTATCAGACCGAAATTAGCTCTGCGCCAAGGCTGTATTCCGCCTGTAACTAGGTCTAATCAGAAGTTTAAAAAAAATGTAAAGTTAAAGGGGTTCTCCAAGTTAAATTTATTGATGACCTATCCTCAGGATAGGTCATCAATATCAGATCGGCGGGGGTACGCTGGTACGGTGCGCGCCTCCTCTTCAAACAGCTGATCGGCGGGGGTGCCGGGTGTCGGACCCCCGCCGATCTGATATTAATGACCTATCCTGAAGGTAGGTCATCAATAAATTTAACTTGGAGAACCCCTTTAAATGTCACCTTATGAGATGCAAAAGATGTAAAATGAAAAAAATAGACAAAATAAAAAAAAAAACATAAATCAAAAAATAAAAACCGGCACTGCATGCCAAATCACAGCTTCTAGCCCTGTCCCCAGCCACCATAACCTGTACATACCATTTATAAAACTGAGCATTATGGAAAGGGGACATAATAAAAAAAAAATATTTTAGTTGCACGTTGCATGTTTACAAAACAAAAATAAAAAACAGACTATTTTTACACTTTCTTTTCACAATTATGGTTGTAAAAAAAAATAAAAACAAAAAACTACTAAATTAAAAATGACATAAACGTAAAGTTCCATGTATCACCGAAAAAAAGCACAAAAATTATTTACATAACTGAAAGAAAAAAAGTTTGGCAGTCAAAGTTGCATGTAGTGGAAAGAAAAAACTGAAAATGTTCCTAAGAGCTACAGGTTCTTGAACACTTGTACAATTGTGGAATAGAGTAATTAGATTCAGTAGCAATATTTGTACCTTCTTTGAGATCAGTTATTCAATACACCAGGACCCTTGTGCTTATGGCTGGTTTCTTCTCTCCACACAGCTCACATGTGCTCCCACAAGAACAGTTCCAGTGTCAAATGCACTGCCTGTAACAACACTTCCTCTCTAGGCCAAATCTCCTTCCTTGGCCATCCTGACCAAAGATCTAGCACACTCTGCTGTGTGGTACTGCAGTGAGCCCCGGAGCAGCTAGTGCAGAGGATGGGAGTGGTAGTAGCCCTGACAAAGTGAAGTTGTGTCACGATGTTCAACCAAAGGCCATCACTCCCAGAGGTTTAGTACAGTGGAAAATGTGAATTGAAGGAACCAGGCAGAGATTATAAACAAAGACCAAGCAAAAAACAGCAGCACATCCAGCAGCAGTTGATACAAAGTGCAATTTTTCTCTTTCCAGATGTGGGGCCGCAAATCAATGTGAACAGCACACTGCGTGCTGTCCGCATCCGTATGTCCATTTTGTAGCCCAACAAAAAAGATAGTTTTCACAGACAAGAATAGACTTTGTTACAAAGGGTCAGCAAAAAAAAAATGTAATATGGACATCATGCATACTTTTTGCAGATTTGCATTTTCGCAGACTACAAAATACATACAGATGTGTGAATGCACCCTAAGGGGCATCTATCAGCAGATCTGTACCTATGAAACCGGCTGACCTGTTACATGTACACTTGGCAGCTGAAGACATCTGTGTTGGTCCAATGTTCATATGTGCCCGCATTACTGAGAATGTTTTAATATATGCAAACTAGCCTCAAGGAGCAAAGGGGGCGTTACCATTACACCTAGAGGCTCTCCTCTCTCTGCCACCGCCTGGCCCTGTCAATCAATGTGGAAAGGGCGCAGCAGTTGCAGAGAGAGTGGAGCCTGTAGGTGTAAGGGCAACGCTCCCAATGCTCTTAGAGGATCATTTGCATATATTACACAGTGCAGTATGCATTAACCCTAATCTGTCTAGATAGACTACAGAGGAATTTACAGAAGTGCCCCTCCATTACCCAGAAGGTGCACAGAAGAAAACCACAGCTTTCTATGACATGTAATCCAATTAATTTCGCAACACATCTGCTGCTGTAAGGCTAACAGGTCTGAATAGGTGCATTGCTCATTGAACTTGTTATGCAGTCTCCGGAGGCCAGCTTGTGAATTCTTTATACTTTCATTTCCCAGCTCCAGTAATCTATCCTGAGACTGGAAATTGGAAGAGCACTTAGTGTCCACTGATTCATCTCTGGGCTACCTGGATCTTCAACATAATGGATCCTGATGGGTAGTAATATCAAGCTGCCACATGGAGGCAGAGGTTATAAATGGTAATTGCATTTCTGATTAAGTAAGTATGCGCCGCGCATGATGATTCCATAACAAGGTGACTCCAGTACAAGGCTCTTCTTACTTTGTTCTGCCATCTGCTCTATCAGCCTTGATTTGTGAATCGATAGTGATCGTAATATAATGTCGATGACTTTACAAACATAAGCTATAAATGTCAGAGCACAGAAGTTATGTCATTAGATCGGATGGAGTCGTACGTGTCTGCAGCAGAACTTAGATATAAAAGAAAAATACTGTATACAAGATACTATAAAGCAATTGCCTGAGAAAGCATGGAGTGCTCTATGAAATGTGGGCACTTAAAGATTAAGATTATAGCCTGAAATAAAAAAAAAAAAGGTTTCATTTTTTTAAAGCATAAAGAAATCCATTCATATGGCAATATGGAAAGACATTTTCAGATTGTAAAATCTGTAGAGGAATAAAGATACAATCCCTGTCATATATGCAAATGCTTCTGCAGACAAAACACGTAGACAGTGACTTTATTCTTCACAAGTGGGATATCTTCAGGTCTTAAAGGGGTTGACTAATTTCAGGAGACGACCCTCGGGACAAGGGCTCATGCACGCAGCCATTGTTCGGCTGTGCCCGCAATATGCAGGCACCGGCTGTGTGCACCCTGCATCACGAATGTGGACCCATTCACTTGAATGGGTCCACAGTCCAGAAGGTCGGTGCGTAACAGAAGCACAGAACCCAACTGAAGCACTACGGAGTGCTTCCATGGGATTTCTCTCCATGCCATATTTAAATTTTTTGCAGTGTGGACAGATCACGGACCCATTCAAGTTGAATGGGTCTGGTTCTGTCACAGCAGCTGCACAGATGGTGCTCGTGCATTGGGGACTGCAAATTGCGGCCCCCGACGTATGAAACAGCCGCACGATGGCCTTGTGTATGAGCCATAAACCCCACCTCCCCTTTCTTCTCCTGGCTGGGCACTATTTACCCGGCTGCAACAGAGACATCACGTTGAGAACACCTGACCGCTGCAGTTAATTTCTGGCCTCTTGGGTGCACTGCTGATTCCAGTGATTAGCTGCAGTGGTCACATGTTGATGTCACCCCGACATCCGGGTAAATAGATCTCAGCTAGGAGAACCAGAGTGGTAGAGATACATCTGCCAGGTAAGTATTGATCAGTTCTGTATTGCAGGCTGATCCCAAGGGTTGTCCAGTTTCCTCCTGAAATGGAACTAACCCCTTTCAAATGGTAAGAAAATGATTACAATATTAGTAGCTAATGAGAAAACTCTATAAACATAGTTGACATAATAGACAGACAATTGTTTACTTCATTCTTTCAACTTCACTATAATCCTTGGTAAATATTTGGGGAGGAAATTTATCTTTTGCAGTGGTTTTGGTGTCAGTTTTTGCTTTGTGAGATTCCGCCAATTTTATGAAATGGCGCACAGCAATAATATATTTGGCAAGTGCAACGGTGTACGCCTATGTCTGTAAAAGTACACTAGGGCATTGCCTGGCGTGGAGATGGAAGTTTTTTGTGATTTTTTTCTAAAAAAGTCGCACATAATAAATGAGACTTTATGGTGTTCTAATCTGAAATCCTGACCTACTTTTCACACCATTTCTAAAAGTGGGGAGGCTCACCAAATGTCACATAAATATCCACCAAACTGCACATGGGCATCACTTGCAATATTTTTACATTACAAAAATGGCGTAGCAGATTTGATAATCCCTCCTTATGCCTATGTGGCCTGCATGACTGAAAACATACAGGAAATTGGTCAAGATGGATTTTCTCGCCCCATCTCAACTGGACGTGGTTGCTTATTGTGTACTCAGTGGGTGATGTCTTCCAGGATACAAGTATTCGATATCTTTGGGCAAAGTAATCTATGTGACTGCTTCGGTTTACATCAGGGGTGCACCTAGCCTTTCTGCTGCCTAAGGCGAAAACGGCCCCCCTCACCCCCAAATGCCAATTTCTTAACCTAGCCCCTTTGCCACAGTGAAAGTGCTCATTCCCCATGGCCCTTCCACTGCCCCCCTCTTGACCCTCCCTGATGCTGCCTGAGGCGGTAGCCTCATCTGGCCTCATTGGTGATGCACCGGTTCACATGCACTGGTTCACATCATTTGTCTATCAACTGCTTAGCAGACCCATTTGACAAATCCCAAAAACTGATGAAAATGGATGGCAAGTTTTTTTTCAGTTTTACATAGACTTCAATGTTACAAAAAACATATCTGTTACTGTCCCTTTCTTTTGCCGTACACAAAAGGGTGGTAGACTCCTCTGAATGAATCCATCTGGACAGTGATGGATATGTTTATTCTTTTAACATGCCCTTCAGTTGGCATCAGTTTGCATCCCTTTTTTAGACATCTGTTAAACAGAACTGCTAAGCGGGTGATAAAAAATGTGATGTGAACACAGGGCACTTGCCATGTTTTGTGGTGCGCAAATTGCGGATCTGCAAAACACAGATGCCGTTTCACAATGAATGGAACTAGAGATGAGGGAACTTTTGAAAAGTTTGATTCGGCTCATTCGACAAATTTTACCAAAAAAATCGCTTTGTGCTGAATCGCTTTGTGCATTTTTTTGTAAGTAGCGTGACCGCCCTCGTCATTCTACCCCTCAGATGCCGAGCTCATACATGATCGCGGCATCTGAGTGCAAAGATTATGTCATACGTCACTATGCACAGGATTTCGGCCGAGATTTTCAATCGAGATGGCGGCTGGCGGCCCGTCGTGAGCAAATGGAGGAGGTAAGTATGGATTTTTTTTGTTTTTTTACACTATTTCAGGTTAAATCGATTCACTGACACAAAGCACAAGGAAATTCGGCTTCTAGGCAAATCGAATTTATCCTGAAATTTGGATTCGCTTATCTCTAAACAGAATGAGCAGCCCATTATAGAAATGCCTATTCTGGTCCACGGACAAGAATAGGACATGTTCTATCTTTTTTTGGCCACAGAATGGAGCAACGGATGCATACTCTCGACATCTTTTGCGGGCTCATTGAAATGAATGGCTCCGCACCCGTTCCATAAAATTGTGGAACGGATGCGGACCCATTTATACCATCATGTGAATGAGCCCTAAGATTTTGTTATTTATGCCATGCAAGCTGGTGGAAATCAACTCAAAGAGGGAGATTCATCAAGTTTCTATACCAGTGTAGTAAATTTGCTAATTTTGGCACAAGTCCTAGTTTGTGACAAACTTTGAGACTTTTTAGCTTTTTTCGACACCCTTGCCAATTTTGCAATAAATGGACGGGGCGTGAGGAGGCCGGCTGTGGGTGGGACATTCACTACCCGATTCATTTAACAATATGTGCACCTGAAAACTGATGTACCCAGGCTGGAGTGGACAGGCGGCATGACACGCCCCACAATTATTAAGAGGCATGTACCTCTTGTGGAGCATTTAATGCCAGCACAGGATGAATTAACAACGGCAGACACAGCGCCGGTCTTAATAAAGTTTTCAAAATGGGAAATCCACAGTATAGTAAGTGACGGACAGCCCACAATTAGGCCCCTTTCACACGAGCAAAGTTTCCGCGCGGGTGCAATGCGTGATGCGAACGCATAGCACCTGCACTGAATCCTGACCCATTCATTTCAATGGGTCTTTTCACATGGGCGAATTTTTTTCACGTATCAGTTCGCCGTTGCGTGAAAATCGCAGCATGTTCTATATTCTGCGTTTTTCACGCAGCCCTGGCCCCATTGAAGTGAATGGGTCTGCGTGAAATTCGCATTGCATCCGCACGCAAGTGATTCACTGATGGTTGCTTAGAGATGTTGTTTGTAAACATTCAGTTTTTTATCACGCGCGTGCGAAATGCATCCATACGCATCGCACCCGCACGGAAAAAACTGAACGAACGTACGCAATCGCAGTCATCGCAGACGCTCTTGTGAAAGGGGCCTTACGCAACGCATGCCGATAAGGAAATAGCCCATTCTCAGTATCCCTGCTTTGCAGGTGATACCAGTGATATAGTATGTATAGCAGCGTACTGATCAAAAATCGTTACTCCAAGTTACAATACGTTTTGACTAAGATCAATCATCATTTGGAAAGGCCAGTCCTTACAGGACCTAGCAATTGTCCTGTTCATCTGTTTGGGCAGAGTCATGGGATCTTTATGGTCAACCTGTGTTCTTATTTCATTGCAGAATAATGAATTGTGCATTGATGATTTTATCTCTTTTATCTAGGATTTTTAATTTTTTGAATCTAGAATTTCTGAATAAAAATACTATAAAGAATTTGCTGTGTCAGCTGTTGCCCCCTAAGTCCATTAACCCCTAGGAAATAATGTAATAAACCAAAGTAATCGGTGAATGTAATATAATAACTCCAGGATTAAAAAGATTGCTATATTACCGTGCAATATATGAAACAGGGAGAGAAAGGAAATACATTTGTAATAGTTGAGAAGAATGACAGAACTTTGATTACTTGGAGGAAATAATAAAACCGCAGCAGAATTGTCACTTCTCTGGAGCACATCAAAGACGTGCATAATACTGTTATTCGTTTTTAGGGTTGCAAAATGCTATAGGAAACGATGTAACGTCTTAGCTGTCTTTATCTTGTAAGGATCTGCTGAAGATTCCCTTAGAGAACTGACTAATAAGAGTGACAGTTCCCCAACAGATTGGAACCAATAAGTGCGGTGACCCAGAAGTATAGGAAGCTTCAGAACCTTTACAAGATCGTTCACACAGAAGTGATACCATTCACAGTAATGGCCAAGAAAATTGCATTGGCAACTGGGAAGCTTCAGGAGCACCTGCCACAAGCCTGAAGAAAAATAGGCCCGTGAGCAACTAATGAGAAGATAAAATATAGCACTCAAACCACCCAAAGCAAAGCCACAAAGCAATTCCTCAGCACAATAAATGTTGGCATCCATGGAAAAAAAGGCAATTCATGTCAATTTGTTGAAGAGCTTTCTGCAGTTTGAAATCAGAAAATGACCTATTGTTGAAATCATTTTTTTATGTTAAACCTATTTTTAAAGAATTACTGGTGATGCTATTTTTAATTTTCATTGTCACTATCAATACATAAAAAATCCTAAAATTCTGAAGTTTTCGCACTGGTCACTAAGCCTTATAATAGGCACCACTTCTTCATCTGTAGAGATCCCCTTTTAGCAGTCACCTCATCATCATTGCAACCAGGATTACAATGATATGTCACCAGGCTATAGATGATACAGGATCCACCCTTCACAATAGGTTATGTCACAGTTTATCTACTCCCCCTCCCTGTACAATAACCTCTGCACAGGTCACAGAGCATGCCTAGAAAACTCTCCCATAGAAGTCTATAAGTCCCCTCCAATCTATTGTGTCTATGGGCCATGTAGCTGCTATAAAGTATGTCTCTAAATACTGTTCAGAACAGATCAGGCAAGATAGAAGTCCCCTTAGGCCTCTTTCACACTAGCGGCAGTCCGGATCCGGCAGGTGAAGGGTGCCGTCAGATCCGGACTGCCGCAGGGACATGTGTGGGGCCGGAACCGCGTTCCGGCCCCACACGTGTCACACAGTACCATATACAGACATACACACACATACACATACACACAAACACATACATACTTACATACTCCAGGCAGGCAGGCAGACCGCACGTCTTCACGCCCAGGAGGCGCGCAGCTATGACGATTCCCCACAGCGCCCTCTGCTGGGAGCTGTAGGGAATTGCCATAGCGGTGCGCCTCCTGGGTATGAAGACGTGCGGCCTGCCTGCCTGGAGTATGTAAGTATGTATGTGTTTGTGTGTGTGTATGTGTATGTGTGTGTATGTATGTATGTATGTCTGTCTGTCTGTCTGTCTGTCTGTATGTATGTGGTTACGGATCCGTCCTGAACTCCATTGAAAGTCAATGGAGGGCGGATCCGTTTACAAGGTTGGTCACACCAAACGGATCCGTCCCTATTGACTTTCATTGGGGGTCATGACGGATCTGTCTTGGTGCGGATGCCTGGACCGGAGAGAAAACCGCAGCATGCTGCGGTTTGTTCTCCGGCCTGAAGATGGAACGGAATGCTTTCAGGAGCATTCCGTTGTCTTCAGTTCAGTTTTGTCCCCATTGACAATGAATGGGGACAAAATTTAAGCGTTTTTTTTCCGGTATTGAGCCCCTATGAGGGAACTCAATACCGGAATTTAAAAACGCTAGTGTGAAAGTAGCCTTAATCAAAAAATATTGATAACACATTCCCTTTAAGGGTTTATGCACTCGGCTGTTGGTCGGTCGTACTGTGCATTGGGGACCGCAATTTGTGGTCCCCAATACACAAGCAACATCCGTGCGATTGCCTCTGTGATCTGTCCGCACTGCAAAAAAATAGAACATGTTTTCATGGCCATTGTGCATCCATTTGTGCATCCATTTCTGGCCATTTATCCGTTTTTAAAAGCCATTTTGCATCCGTTTTTAAAACGGATGAATTTCTTTTCTTTTTTTTTTATTTTCAAACCCTGCAGTGCCCTCAAAGTATGCATAGTGTGCCCCCTATACATCACATGGCCCCCATAGTACACCTCAGTATGAATAATGACCCACATAGTGCCCCCCAGTGTAAATAATAGCCCCCATAGTGCTTCTCCAATACAAAGAATGTCCCCATTAGTGTCCCCAAGATTTTTAATGCCCCATTAGTGGACCCCAGTATAAGAAATGCCCCCATTAGTCACTCCCAGTACTAATAATTCCCCCATTAGTGACCCCTAGTTCATCTATTTGCATGTGCTTTCTATATCTAGTGGGGAGTGTCTATGCTGATACGATTGGATGAGGTGACTGAGTAATTTTTTTTAACACAAGCAGAACTAATTTGTTTTTTATTTTAACCCTGAAAGACCATTTTTCACTAGTGTAGCAGTTTTTACTGACCACTCCTGTCTAAACAGCCATTTAGGGTTTCTGTCACCAGTTTTTTCGGTATGAATCAGGCTGACATTAGAGATGTGCTAATGTCACCTGATTCCAAATATATATCTGTTTTATTTACTGGTGCCCCCATTTTTATATAAAATGAACTTTTATTTTATGCTAATAAGGCCTCTAGGTGCAAGGGGCGTTACCACTGCTCCTAGAGGCTCTGTTGATTGACAGGCCCAGGCAGAGAAGAAACACTCCATTCACCATAGCTTGCAAGGACCTTCAATGATGTCATGACCATGTGATCAGTCACATGGTTAGGATCACACACAGCCTGTCTCCTCCTAAACCATGTGACTGATCAGAAAAAACTGGTGACAGAAACCCTTTAAAAACAGCGGTCCATCTGGCTGTAAGAACGGCCAAAAATAGGACATGTCCTATTTTTTAATGGCTGTTATTAAAAGGCCACGTGAATAATTCCATTGACTTCAGTTGGTTCCAAAAACTAAAATTGTGAAAGTAGTCTTAAAGGAAATGTGTCCTCAGAAAATGACCTGCTGTTTAAATCATGTTTTTATATTTAACATATTTTTAAACAGTTTTTGATGATGTTATTTTAAATTTCCCATGTCAGTATCTATATTTAAACAAAAAAACATAAAATCCTGCAGTTTTCCCACTGGCTACTAAGCCAAATAATTGGCGCCACTTCTTGGTCTGTACAGATCACTTTACTACAGTTCCCTGCTTAGGTTTCTTTCACATTAGCGTTTTTAAATTCCGGTATTGAGTTCCGTTATAGGGGTCAATACCGGAAAAAAACGCTTCAGTTTTGTCCCCATTCATTGTCAATGGGGACAAAACTGAACTGAAGACAACGGAATGCTCCTGAAAGCATTCCGTTCCGTCTTCAGACCGGCGTCCCTGGAGTATGTGAGTATGTATGTATGTCTGTATGTTTGTATGTATGTCTGTATGTTTGTTTGTATGTATGTCTGTGTCTTGTTTCAATGTGTGGGGCCGGAGAGCTGCTCCGGCTCCACACATGTATAGCGTTATCACGGATCCGTTGGCACCCTTTAGGTGCCGGATCCGTGCTAACGCTAGTGTGAAAGAGGCCTTAGGCCTTGTTCACATGTCAGTTATTTGATCAGTTATTTCCATCAGTTTTTGTGAGCCAAAACCAGCACTGGAGGCTACAGAGAGATAAGGTATAATGAAAACACCTGCAACTGTTCTGTGTTTTTGACCCGCACTTGGTTTTGGCTCACAATAACTAATGGAAATAACTGATCAATAAACTGATGTGTGAACAAGACCTTATCTGTACACAAAGGTGATATAATTACAGACAGGATTAGAATGACAGATAAGACAGAATCCACCATTCACAATAAGTGATTGTCACATCTTATCTATTCTTTCTTTGTACTTTCTAGGCTCTGTGCACGGGGCACAGAGCCTAGAAAACTCTCCCATAGGCTACTTTCCCACTAGCGTTAGCACGGATCCGGCACCTAAAGGATGCCAACGGATCCGTGAAAAACGCTATACATGTGTGAAGCCAGAGCAGCGCTCCGGCCCCACACATGACACACATTGAAACAAGACACAGACATACATACAAACATACATACATACATACATACATACTCACATACTCCAGGGACGCCGGCAGAACGTCTTCAGGCGCGTGAAGACATGCTGCCGGCGTCCCTGGAGTATGTGAGTATGTATGTATGTATGTATGTCTGTATGTTTGTATGTATGTCTGTATGTATGTATGTCTGTATGTTTGTATGTATGTCTGTATGTATGTATCTATGTATGTAAGACGGATCCGGAATGACCCCCCATTGGAAATCAATGGAGGACAGATCCGGATTACTGGTGTTTCCACACCAAACGGATCCGTCCCCATTGACTTGCATTGGGGGTCATTCCGGATCCGTCTTGGTGCGGATGCCTGGACCGGAGAGCAAACCGCAGCATGCTGCGGTTTGTTCTCCGGTCTGAAGACGGAACGGAATGCTTTCAGGAGCATTCCGTTGTCTTCAGTTCAGTTTTGTCCCCATTGACAATGAATGGGGACAAAACTGAAGCGTTTTTTTCCGGTATTGAGCCCCTATAACGGAACTCAATACCGGAATTTAAAAACGCTAATGTGAATGTAGCCATAGAAGTCAATAAGGTCCCCTCCTGACCATTGTGTCTATAGACCATAGGGCTGCCTTAACCCTTTCAGCCCTGGAGGGTTTTTTGTTTTTGAGCTTCCTACCTTTCCAGAGCCATAACTTTTTTATTTTTCTGTTGACATAGCTGTATGATGGCTTCTTTTTTGCAGAACAAGTTATACTTTCCAACGCCACCATTTCATATTGCATATGATGTAGTGGGAATCGGGAAAACATTTCCAAATGGGTTGAAATTGCAAACAAAAAGCAATTCCTCAACAGTTTTACGAGTTTTTTTATTTACAACATTCGATGTACAATAAAATTGACCAGTCATTTTTATTCTACAGGTCAGTATGAATCCGGCGATATCTGATATGTATTGTTTTTCTTGCGTTTTGATGGTGATGAAATGATGTGTATGACTATTTGATCACTTTTTATTTATTTATTTTTAGAAAATGAAGTGACCAAAAACAGCGAATCGGCCATTTTGACGCTTTTTTCCATTTCGCCGTTTGCTGTATGGAGAAGAAATTTTTATATTTTTATACTATGGGCTTTTTCACACATGGTGATACCCATGATGTGTATTCTTTTTTTTTGTTATTTTTGGGGAAGGGGGGGGGTGATTTGAATTTTTATGTTTTTTTATTTTAAAAACTTTATTTATTTAATTATTTTACAATTTTTTTAATAGTTCCCATAGAGAACTATAACAAGCAATCATTAGATTGGTATTCTCATAGACTCCAATGCACTTGCATTTGGGCCTACGAGAAAATTGCTAGTTTCCTATGGAGCCCTATTACAGGCATGGGCTCCATAGGACATACTATGCAGCAGTCTCCTGCCATTCACTAAGACAGGGGCTGCTGCAGACATGCTCTGGCTCCTCCAATCACTGCACGGGGAGCCAGAGCAACACTGGAAGCATGCGCTTCTGGTGTTTCACATGGTCAGATGCCGTGGCCAGGATTGACCCCGGCATCTGAGGGGTTAGATGCCCGTGATCGGCATTACTGCTGGTAGCGGACATCAGCTGCGGGTGACTGCTACAAGAAACAGCAGGCCATCCTGCTCAGGAGTGGTCGCCATCTTTAAAGACCCAGCCAGGTCTAGTACAGCGCAGGTCAGGAAGGGGTTAAAGCAATTTTCTTAATACTGTATAAATGCTTTTAAGAACAGCTCAGGTAAGATGGCCGCCCCATAATCAAGTTCAGAAAATGGAATGAAAAAAACTGCAATGTCAGAAAATAAAAGCAGATTAGAAAAAAGGAGATGTGTTACTTTCTGGTTTTAACTGGCAGAAAACATTTTTGGTGACATTTCCTTTGGTGAACAATACTAGACAGGGGCGTAGCTAGAAGTGACTGGGCCCCACCACAGCAAATATTTGTACCGGCCACCGAACCCCCTCCACCTCCCGCACTTTGCAACTAGTAATGATCTATACCAGACCAGGCTGCCACACCATCCTTTTCCTATATAATATATATAGGGCCAGGGGGCACAGATAAGGGCCAGGGGCGCAGACAAGGGCCAGGGTGGCGCACACAGGGGCCAAGGGGGCAGAGACAAGGGCCAGGAAGACGCAGACAAAGGGGGGGTCACATTTAAGGGCCAGAGCCCAGGGGCGCAGACAGGGGCCAGGGAGGCACAGGCCAATGGGGGGGCACAGATAAGGGCCAGGGCCCAGGGGTGCAGACATGGGCCAGGGCGGGCACAGGCAAGATCCAGATAAGGGCCAGGGGCTATGCTGAAAGAGCCAGGGAGGCAGAGACAGGGGTCAGAGGCTGCGCTGAAAGGGCAAGGGGGGCACAGGCAGCGGGCACAGACATACCTGAAAAGCCCCGTGACTTATGTGCGCTGCTGTGCCGCTGCAGTGCTGCTCCCTGCCACGCTGTTTCTCACACTGCTCCCTCCTCCTGTGGTCAGATGAGGAACTTGGTGGGCGGGCCTATTTGGAACAGTGCGCTGCCGGCTTGTACCAGCTTGGCTATTCCTGCACTGTCCTGCAGTAAGTTGCATACCGGGGGGGGGGGGGGTCGGCCTGGGGGCGGGGCTTGGCTTTAAATGGATGGACGATGATGGACAACAGCAGGCCGGGCACGGCCCCTTATGTCACTGCACTGTATGGGAAGGGGCCCGGCCTGGCCTGAAAAACTGTATTAAATAATCATAAAACTTCACTGACATGCTGCCGGGCCCCTTGTCAGCCCGGGCCCCAAAGCAGCTGCTTCCCCCGCTTCCCCTGTAGTTACGCCACTGATACTAGAAGTCAATGAGTGCTACATGTTTGTTCTTCAGAACCGCGGTTTGTGAAATGTCAAGTGGCACCGTTCTCCAGCCATATCTTCTGCGTCCAGCCTCTGAATGACTACAAACAGACTGATGGTCCTCTTTGTGTTGTCAATTAGGAAAAATCTAATTAGTTCAGGGTCATGGTCTAAGGTAATAAAAGATGGGGGAGATAGAGGTTAAAGGTTACTTTTTGTTTGATTATGGGGGCAACCATCTTGCCTGAGCTATTTAAAAAGCATTAAAAAAAATTGCTTTACGGCAGCCCTGTGGTTCATAAACACAATGGTTAGAAGGGGACCTCATTGACCTCTATGGGAGAGTTTTTTAGGCTGATCTGTGACCTGTGCAGAGGTCATTGTACAAGGAAAGAATAGAAAAGCTTTAACCATCACCTATTGTGAATGGTTGATCCTGTCTTATTTATACACAGAGGTGATATCTCCTTATCATTACAGGTAGGTTTACAATGGTATATAACTGCAGTAAAGTGATCTGTACAGACCAAGAAGTGGCGCTAATTATTAGGTTTAGTGGGCAGTGCAAAAACTGCAGGAATTTATGTTTTTTGTTTAAATATAGATGTTGACATGGAAAATTAAAAATAACATCATCAAAAATTCTTTAAAAATATGTTAAACAAAAAAGTGATGAGACGTTTAAGTAGCATCAGCTACAAATGAACTGAGGGTATAAAGAAAGTCTATAGAAGATTCAAGTATAAGATTCAAAATAAGTTAGTTTGTTATCTTGTTCTAAAAGTAACTTAATTTTGTGTATTATATCATTATTATATTATTATTATTATTATTATTATTAGAGATGAGCAAAGTTTTGAAAAATGTAATTCAGCAACCTCGCCGAAGTTATCCAAGAAATTCAATTAGTTATGAGTTAATTAGTCACAAATTGCTATAAATCAGGTATACCCAGGCCACTCTGTCTTAGGGTGTGGCCACATGGGGCAGCTTCTTTTCATTTAATAATGAAGACCGCACTGTATAATCCTTCTTCATTGGTTAATGATGGTCGTGTGGCTCCTATAAACAGGGGCTGTTGCTGGTATGGGGTTTGGCTGGTTAGGTGGCAATATGCGTATTATTGCTGTTCTGTCCTGCAATCACCTCTGGCATATCCACTTCTCCAACACCAGCGCTCTCCTGCCCTTTTTCTGCCAACTGCTTTTCCTCCTTTTTCACATCATCTAAATGACCAATTGTTTAAATTAGATTTTTATGTTTAACATATTTTTAAATATTTTTTTAATTATATTTTTTATTTTACATGTGAATATCTATAATTAGACAAAACCCATAAAATCCTGCAGTTTTCACACTGGCCACTAAGCCTAATAATAGGTGCCATTTCTTGTACAGACCACTTTAATAATTATAATAATCTTTATTTATATAGCGCCACCACATTCCACATCGCTTTACAGTTCAGAGGGTTCATATACAAATAAAAAAAAATTACAGGGTAATAAACAACTAAAACACTAGGAGTGAGAGCTTTGCTCGCAAGAAGTTATAATCTATGAGGGAATGCGGAAGGGGGGGGTTACACAAAAGAGGTAAAGTAGTTTTGTTTTTTTTGTTTTTTAATAAAGTGGTCCAGCCAATGAGTTGTGCAGGCTATGCTGCATGTTACTGCAGTTAACTGCTTATCTGTCATTCTAATCCTGCCTATAATGATATCACCTCTGTGTATAGATAAGGCAGGATCCACCATTCACAATAGGTGATGATTAAATCGTATCCATTCTTTCTTGTATAATGACATTTGCACAGATCACAGAACATGCCTAGAAAACTCTCCCATAGAAGTCACAGAGGTCCCCTCCTGACCATTGTGTCTATGGACCGTGGGGCTGCTGTAAAACAATTTTCTGTATGCCTTCAAAATTAAAGAGGACCTTTCACCACTCCTGACATGCCTGTTTTAATAGCTTCATGCTTTCCCCATGTAATAACAATTCTGGATCATCTATTCTTATGTCTCTATGTCATGCCATTCTTTTATTATTTGCACTAGAAGTTATGAATGAATTGCTATTTGCCTGCAGTAAGGGAACAGAGGGGAGGTGACCAGTTGGGGGGGTGTCCCTGCACAGACTGAACATGGCAGCACTGATTGGATAGAGTCAGTCTGTGCAGGTACACACCCCCAACTGGTTACCTCCCCTCTGTTCCTTTACTGAAGACAAATAGCAATTCATTGATAACTTCTAGTACAAATAATAAAGGAATGGCGCAACACAGAGCCATAAGAATAGATGCTCCAGAATTGTTAGTACGTGGGGAATGCATAGAGCTATTAAAACAGGCATGTTAGGAGTGGTGAAAGGTCCTCTTTAAGAACATCTTAGACAAGATGGCCACCCCCATAATCATTTTCAGAAAATATAATAAATAAATATGCAATCAAATAAAAACAGATAAAAAAGACACATGCCCCAATCTGGTTTTAACTGACAGATAAAATTTTCTGGTGACATATTTCCTTTAAATTACTCTTGTTCTTTCACTTGCATTTTGTTAATTGATAAAAATAAACCATTAATATTTCTATTTTTGAGATCATTCTTCCTTTGCAGTAAGTCCAAAACACAGGTGGAAATTTTTGATTTTTTTATTTCACATTATTAAATTACCTTTTAAGTCTCATTAAGGGATATCTACTTTTATTTTTAAACTATAATCTATTGTCATATCTCTACATGCCATTACATTAAAGGAACAAGAACAACAACTGAGATTCTGTAATTTACAGCTGGATCACTCAGATGAACATTAAAAAAGTGTACTCCGGAGCTCCAGTGAAGGTAGGTGCTCATTGTGAATGCGGCAGCAGGCAGTAGATCAAAGGCAGGACCAGCAATACCATAGTGCAGAGCAATATACCGCCCCAGCTGGACAGACATACAGTTGAATTCAGGAGGTCACTTGTGGCTGCTGGCCAGATGCATAAGAGAAAATCAGATCATTTTGTACCCAGCTGGTGGCCATGAAGAGGGGTTGGTTGGCCCTCCTAGGAATCGGATGGATGGGAAATTTCCCATCCATCCAATCCACCTCAGGGAATGTCCACAGAAAGACAATTCAAATCAGAAGCTGCTCCCACAGTCTCAGAGGGCTAGAAGATACAGTTGTAGCTCTGTGGACGTGACTTCAGCGGAAGTGGGGAGTTTGAAAATTGGATGAAGTCATGTGATCAACATGGGAATCGGCTAAACAGAGCCCAAACAGTAATTCTTTTAAATTACAGAATTAGTGATGAGCGAGCATGGTTGGCCGAATATGATATTCAGCCAAGCATGGCGGCGCTTGGGACCACACGGTGTTCAGCTGAACACCGCGTATGCTCAAGCGCCATGCTTGAGTCCCCTCCCTACACGTTTCTTCGTTCAATCAACGTGCGGGGAGGTACTGGCATTCACTGTAATGCCATAGCCATGTTGGCTACTGGCATTACAGTGATTGGCTGGCCGGGAACGTGTCATCGGGTGCTATATAGCACCCAGTGACATGTGACCTGGCTCAGTCTTAGTCAGGGAGAGCTGCTGCAAGGAGGGACAGATAGTGTAGGGATAGAAATTGGCTAGGCAGGGCTAGTTTTTCTGTTGAAAAGACCCAAAAGCCCTTTTAAGGGCTGTTATATCTGGCTGCAATATATATATATTTTTTTTAGGGGGGAGGCAAAAATTGCACAAGGTTGCCTGACCTAAACACCACCTGCGCAGCGTGTGCATTATAACGTTTCTGTATCCTATATACCTGACATCCGGTGTCATTTTTTCTGCAGCTAATCAAGGCGACATTACCTGCGCTGCATCTGCTGTATAACCTTTGCGCAAGGAGGGACAGATAGTGTAGGGATAGGATTTGGCTAGGCAGGACTTGTTGTTCTGGTTAAAAGACCCAAAAGACCTTTTAAGGACTATTGTTATATCTGGCTGCAATATTTTTTCTCATGGGGGGGAAAAATTAGCGCAAGTTTGCCTGACCTAAACACCACCTGCGCAGCGTGTGCATTATAACGTTTCTGTATCCTATATACTTGACATCTGATGTCATTTTTTTCTGCCGCTAATCAAGTCGACATTACCTGTGTTGCGTGTGCTTTATAACGTTTCTGTATCCTATATACCTGACATCCGGTGTCATTTTTTTCTGCCGGTAATCAAGTCGACATTACCTGTGTTGCGTGTGCATTATAACGTTTCTGTATCCTAAATACCTGAAATCCAGTGTATTTTTTTCTGCCGCTAATCAAGGCGACATTACCTGCGTTGCGTCTGTTGTATAACGTTTGCGCAAGGAGGGACAGATAGTGTATGGATAGGATTTGGCTAGGCAGGGCTAGTTGTTCTGTTTAAAAGACCCAAAAGTCCTTTTAAGAACTATTGTTATATCTGGCTGCAATATTTTTTTTTCATGGGGGGGGGCAAAATTAGCGCAAGTTTGCCTGACCTAAACACCACCTGTGCAGCGTGCGCATTATAACATTTCTGTATCCTATATACCTGACATCCGGTGTAATTTTTTTCTGCCACTAATCAAGTCGACATTACCTGTGTTGCGTGTGCATTATAACATTTATGTATCCTAAATCCCTGACATCCGATGTAATTTTTTTCTGCCGCTAATCAAGTCAACATTACCTGTGTTGCGTGTGCATTATAACGTTTCTGTATCCTAAAATACCTGAAATTCAGTGTATTTTTTTCTGACACTAATCAAGGCGACATTACCTGCGCTGCATGTGCTGTATAACGTTTGCGCAAGGAGGGACAGATAGTGTAGGGATAGGATTTGGCTAGGCAGGGCTAGTTGTTCTGTTTAAAAGACCCAAAAGTCCTTTTAAGGACTATTGTTATATGTGGCTGCAATATTTTTTTTCATGGGGGGGGGGGAAATTAGCGCAAGTTTGCCTGACCTAAACACCACCTGTGCAGCGTGTGCATTATAATGTTTTTGTATCCTATATACCTGACATCCGGTGTAATTTTTTCTGCCGCTAATCAAGGCGACATTACCTGTGTTGCGTCTGCTGTTTAACGTTTGTGTATCCTAAATATTTCTGACATTCTGTGAAATTTTTCCTGCTGTTGGTGACAGCGACAGTATCTGTGTTGCGTCTGCTGTTTAACGTTTGTGTATCCTAAATATTTCTGACATTCAGTGAAATTTTTCCTGCTGTTGGTGACAGCGACAGTACCTGCGCTTCGTCTGCTGTTTACAGTTTGTGTATCCTAAATATTTCTGAAATTCGGTGTAATTTTTCTGCATATACACTTAAAAAAAAATCTGCGCTACTGTACTTGTGACAAACTTGCATATATACCATTTAATATGCGCAAAAAAATGCGCAAAAAGAAAAATTGCTCCAAAAATTTCCAGCTGACAACGCTGGCGGCAGAGTACGTAGTTCCTTGGCCACCCAAGGAGCGGAGATGAGGCGAACACGCATAAGTTCCAACAAAGGCAGGGCGACACTCTTCAAGGCCTGGGACACTTTCATGACACCCCGCCAGCACCCTCACCCTGATGAGCGGCCTAGTGTCATAAGGAGCGAAAAGTTTTGGAAGATGATGGAGTACCTAGCTGACCGTGTCAACGTCCTCAGCGATCCTTCTGTGCCTTATAATTATTGGGTGTCTAAGCTGGACACATGGCACGAACTGGCACTCTACACCTTGGAGGTGCTGGCCTGCCTGCCGCCAGCATTTTGTCAGAGTGGGTATTTAGTGCCGCTGGGGGCATAATAACTGATAAACACATCCGCCTGTCAACTGAAAATGCTGACAGGTTGACGCTTATCAAAATGAACAAGGCCTGGATTGCTCCTGACTTCTCTACCCCACCAGAGGAAAGCGGCTTAACATTAAGGAACTTTAAATTTGGCTTTTAGGGTGTATTGAATACAGTGTATTACCATGTACCCCTTCCTCTTCTCGTCCTCTTCCTCCTCATTCTCCATCATATGAAACTGCTTAGCTCAGCAGCAGGACCTCACCCATAATTTTTTAGACGGTCAGCTCAGCAGCAGGCACTCGCCCCTAATGTTTTAGATGGTCAGCTCAGCAGCAGGCACTCACCCCTAATGTTTTAGATGGTCAGATGAGCAGCAGGCACTCGCCCCTAATGTTTTAGACGGTTAGATGAGCAGCAGGCACTCGCCCCTAATGGTTTACAGTCAAATGAGCAGCAGGCACTTGCCCCTAATGTTTTAGAATGTTTTAGACGGTCAGCTCAGCAGCAGGCACTCGCCCCTAATGTTTTAGACGGTCAGCTCAGCAGCAGGCACTCAGTTTACATTATCATGGATCATGGGCTATGATCCTTCCTGCAGACATGCTATTAAACACTATTTTAGGAAAAGCTTTTCAGCTGGTCGATTCCTCAGTTAAAATCAGTGATTTTGTAACAGTTCATCAGATAAATTGACATTTTCAACATAGTGAACTAAATGATTTATCACATACAATTAAATCCATTTTTTATAGTTTAAATAAAGTTTGGCAATTTTATAAGTTTTTTTTACTTTTTCTATGGCAGCCTACAAAACACTATCCTGCTATTTGTATCTTCATATAACAGGTCAAATCTGCCCTGCTGATTCCATCATCAAGAGTCGGCTAGTCTGAAATGGATTTGGAGAGAGTAAAGAATCACAAAAGTTCATGCCAGGCACTTGTAATCATTGTTCTCAGCGGACGCTTATTTCATGACATGTTCTGTATAAGCAGTTGAATGGACACTCAAGGTTTTGTAGCTTCTTCATACTGGCTTTCATTGTAGGATTTTTTTATTTTATTTTTTTTTTTTGGTTTTTACACTTAGTTTTGAGTTTTTGAGATAAGGATTATTAGACACACAAAGTGAAAATATGATACTCACAGCTAGGGAGATTGTAAAGGGTTTGTCTGGGCTGTTAATATTGATGACCTATCCTCAGGATAGGTCATCAATATCAGATAGGCGGGGGTCCAAAACCCGGCACCCCCGCCGATCAGCTATGTGAAGGGAAGGCGTGAGCAGTGTGCACGTGCCGTCTCCCTTCTCTCTTCCTGCTCGCCATAGACATAGCAGCAGTGGGCAGGAAGAGAGAAGGGAGATGGCATGTGCGCACTCATGAATATTAAAAGCCTGGAGAACCCTTTTAACCCTTTATGAAAAAGCTGCTGAATATTTTTGATAAAGACCAATTGAAAAAATTATTTGAAGCCCAAAATGAGTAAAATGCAATCATAAAAAATTGCCACCAAAGGTTTTCATAGCCTTTAACATTCAAGTACATACTTATAACGGTTTTACTGTTAAGGTTGTGAGCTTCTATAGTATGGGATGAGCATAAGCCTGTAGATCTGTATTATTAAATATGTCCAGTCAGACCTGTGGGTCTTTTTACTTAAAGCATATTTTAGTAAATTCAAAGCCAAATCCACATACTTTATTTATGACAAGTAACCAGCAATTTCTTTAGCACACTGGTGGACTGGGAACTTAAAGTGGCCCTAGAAAAAACAGTCTGGCCCAAATTGATGAAAGGCAAGGCCAACACAAGTAGGCGATGCCATATTGAGGCACATTATACCACCACAACAGAGCCAAAAAACACAGTCCAGCACAAAATACATCCCCAAAAACTTCCACTGGCCAACTGTGAGGAGGGCTCAGGTGGCCCCTTGGCCACCTTCCCTGTAAGGTCTATGGCCAATCTGCCCCCGGCCACTGGCATATGTACCCTAGAGGCTGCTTTGGAGCCTCTTTTTGGTTACTGGTTGTCCTTGTTCCTATTTTAATAGGTGGTAAGATTGTGCACAGTGATGTCATTTTTAATGGCGCTATATTTTTACCCAATAATGCATCAAGTGTACTGGAAAGATAGATGGATGGGGACACTAGGATCTCCTATTATGAGTGTTGGTGGTGTCAAAAAAGCAGCATGTGGAAGGAGCCTTATTTATAAGTGTTTACATACTAAACACAGCAAGGGGGCATTTGGTAATAGCTTTGTGGTGTAAAGAAATCCCAAATTTTAGCGCATTCTAGAATCTGCAACTTCACTTGCCAGCGACAACTTTTAAAAAGTGTCAAACAAATTGAGCAGGACTAAATAATAGAGAAATTAGTACAAATTAAAGCACAAGTCTGCAGATTACTGTCCCTTGCTGTTAGAAGGGGGAGCAGGCTGCATACAGATTTATGAAGACTCCATCTATGCCTAGGAGCGCTATATAAATTAACATGTAGCCATCTCCCTAGTGGCGGCTGCCTACAACCTTTGCAGGAAACTTGCCTGCTCTTCCAGGAGATCTCACCTATTTTGCAAGATTCACGAACATTCCTGGAAGTAAGAGTCTGAGTCAAGTAAGAACTCTGAAATGAATCTCATTACAAATTCAAAGTACTGTCAGTCTACTCAATTTCATTTAAAAATAATATCTGGCTGGAAAATGAACAAGATGGATCAACTCATGTGTGCTCAGGGAAAAGAGTTGGCTTGACAAAACTTGTAGGTTTTATGATGTGGATTTGGATACACTATGTCTAATGAATAGATTTGTATACTCTTAAGGACTATATCCTGGCAGTCGTCTGATCTTCACCATTTAACTACTATACAGGGATCTGGACTTCGCTGCAAGGGCATCTACCTCTTGGAGTAGCGTCTGTTCAAGTGACTGCTGATGACAGGGGTCAAGAGGTCAGGGCCGGCAGAGTTTGTGCAATCCAAAATCAGTCCAAGAATCAGGGCAGGCAGCTAAAGATCAGTAATGGTCAAATCCAGAGATCAGGCAGAAGTCAGTAAAAGGGTAGACAAGAAAACTGCACTAGTTTGCAGGATACTAGGGTGCTAGAACCTATTTTTCATGCACCCTTCCCCAGAGTAAGGTGCCCTAAATACCCTAGAATGGCTAGCCATATGCTGGGGAAGATTAAAGTGCATGCATGCTGGACCTTTAAGAGTCTTTGCTGTAAGGTCAATGAGAGGCAGTTTATTGGTTGATGGTGGTGGACATGGAGCAGTGCTACCCCAGCAGTCCTTCCCGCCAGAAAGGAGCAGAGGGACGATGGCGAGCAAAGGCCGTTGGCGGAGTACAGCAGACAACCAGGTGAGCATGCCTGAGATGGAGATGGTGGTTGGGCCCAGATTGCCAATGCAGCAGCCAGGTATACTGTAAATGAGATAAATGAGTGGATGATATAGGTAATAGCCTATGCTTAGAATCATGATTATAATTCTATAGAACAAAATAAGATCAAAAATATATTTAAAATGAATTTAAACATAGTGAGGTCTTTTTAATGCAACGATATTTGTGGACACAGTGCTGTACACCTGCAGAAAACTAGATTACCAGTGTGAATTAAATCACCCTCTGAACTGTGCTGTCATCAGAAATCATGTCAAGAACACCTACATCAAAGTCTCCAGATGACTCTACCAACATAATAAGCGTGCCATCAATAGTCATCGATAATCCCGCTGAATGAAGAAATCAATCACATTGCTGCACAGGGCACGTGCAATAAAATTAATGAATAGGAAAAAAAATGCTTGAGAACAATAAATTGTGGAGTGACAATGTAAAACCTGCTGTTTATTTATGTGGACATGTGGAAGGTCTTAATACTGTACGGGTCTGCGGCTTTATACCTTCTTGCCATTGTCAGCCGCTTTTTCGAAGAACACATTTATCATCCCTGTGCAGAAGAGCTTCATTGACTTCCACACTATTACAGATGAATAATGAGGCTGTGGTCATTATGTCCTCACATGCTTTCTTACTTTTCAGCAATTCCATGGCAGCATATTGTATTATCAGAAAACAAAGTAACAGTAAGAGATTATGCTCTGGATTAATTATTGCTGCCACATACCAGGCCGTCTTTCAGTG
This sequence comes from Rhinella marina, assembly GCA_900303285.1. Taxonomy (NCBI): domain Eukaryota; kingdom Metazoa; phylum Chordata; class Amphibia; order Anura; family Bufonidae; genus Rhinella; species Rhinella marina. The sequence goes on along the minus strand of ONZH01019995.1, from coordinate 254,044 downwards.
CCATCTCTTTATTCTTTATGGTTCCAGCACCAGGGTTATACAGCTTTATGAAACGCGTTGGCCCTATATTAATAAAAGATCTATTAATCTACTAGCGTAGTACATGCCATCTATAACAGACAGGGCCTGTTTTTAGGATGTGGAAGACTGAGCAATTGCCCAAGGCTCCCATCTTCTAGTGGTCATACATGCTAAGAGTCCCAATCATCGGGTACTGGATCGCAAATGGGGCAGAGTTCATTCATGGTTCAAATCCCACCCAAATTTGAGCATTACCAGGCATTACCAGGGTCTCATTTTCTTTAAAAGCCCCTGGGCACCTGACAAAATAGGAAGCTCTGTAAGACTGTATCAAGAATCCATATTGTTCAGAATCATAGAGTGCTGTGGGCCCATACTGTACACTTAAAGGGAACCTTTCAGCTCTGAAACACCCTCCAAACTAGAGTAAGCAGTGTATAGTGTAAGTGACATCGAATCTGGTTATGTAATTTTTAACTTCATACTCACTTCCATTCTGATGTTGTGCTCCCACAAACCTGCAGTAAAATGCACTCACTGGACTCCGGTGCTCACTCATATAATGGAGAGGACTCAAAGAAGAGTCCTCTCAATGCATTTTACTGCTGGTTTGTGGGAGCACAGCGTCGGAATGGAAGTGAGTATTAAGATAAAACTTACATATTCGGATTCAGCATCACTTACACTATACACCGCTTACTCTAGTTCAGGGGGTGTTTCGGAGATGACAGGTTCCCTTTAAGTGCCTCTGCAACATGCCATTATACAGAGGTAGGGAGTCCTACATGTGCCAATTTTTTAGGCATGCACCTAATTTTGAACTAAATTTTGAACAATTCACTCCAATATTTTTTTTCTCATATAAAATGTTAGTCTTAAAGGGGTTATCCAAGATTAATATAAACCTCCCAGAGTGGCGGACCCAAGGTGGAGATGGTGTTGGTGATGCTCTCGATACAGCTCTTCCTCTCCCTGCCACGCTAAGATCAACATTCGGTGCAGCTAATCACAGGCCACAGCAGCGACCAGCTTCACTTGCGTTACGTGACCAGTTGTCGTGATGCAAGGGAAGCAGATGACCTCTGAGTTCTGTGATTAGCTGCAGTGGTCAGGTCTTCCTCCGTCGAGGATGTTGATCTTTCCCTACAGTGCCAGCATGTTGATCTGCTCGGCAGGGAGAGGAAGAGAAGGCCCAGGATCATTAGACACTGAACCCAGATGCAGGGACCAGTTAAGTATGATCTCCACCGCGGCCACTTTGGGAGGTCTGTCTTTCACTTGGATAACCCATAAACAAAAAATATAGTTCTCATTAGTGCAGCCTTTACCCCCGACCTGTCCGTGTTCATTAAAAAACAAACAAAAGAACAGTCAGCTGCCAGGGCAGGACCTGCCAGACATCATCCCGCTGGTCCTGTCCTGAGCCTCCAGTCAGCAGAGGGGCATTCACAGCGGCACACGCAAATGGATGAGGTGAGTGCTTTTTTTTTTGGCAGAAGCAGAGAAGGGGAACTAATGGGAGGCAGTATTCTAACTGGGGGCACTAATGGGGGTGTTATTCTAACTGGGGGCACTAATGGGGGCAGTATTCTAACTGGGGGCACTAATGGGGGCAGTATTCTAACTGGGGGCACTAATGGGAGCATTATTCTAAACTGGGTGGTACTAATGGGGGCATTATTCTAACTGAGGCACTAATGGGGGACATTATTCTAATTGGGGGCACTAATGGAGGGCATTAATCTAACTGGGAGCACTAATGGTGGCATTATTCTAATGGGGGCATTATTCTAACTGGGGCACTAATGTGGGCATTATTCTAACTGGGGCACTAATGGGGCCTTATTCTAACTGGGGGCACTAATGGGGGCATTATTCTAACTGGGCACTAATGGGGGCAATATTTCTTACTGGGTGGTACTAATGGGGGCATTATTCTTACAGAAGAGTACTAATGGGGGCATTATTCTTACTGGGGGCTCGAATGGGGGGCATTATTTCTACTTGGGGCACTAATGGGGGCATTAATTCTGGGTTGCACTAATGGGGCATTACTATTACTGGGGGGCACTAATAGGAGCATTAATATTACTGGGGACACTAATGGGGGCATTATTAATGCTGGGGGGCACTAATGGGGCATTACTATTACTGGGGCGCAATAAAATTATTGGGAGCCACAGTATGACACTTTGGGAAAGGTGGCAACCTTAGCTGGACATGCTGGGAGTTGTAGTCCTCTCCTCATACCTCCTCTTGTAGTGTACACTGATATTACATAACAGGAGGTATAAGAGGAGGGGACTACATCTTTGGGCATTTCCCTGGCACTTACATTGAATCCATCCTTTCACTTCTTTCCATGCATCACTGGTCTTCTTCTTCATTACTTTACTGCACTGCTGAGCTCCGTCTCCTGTTCTGATCACATGATGGTGAGGTCATCCCAGGTCCTTCATCACCTCTTCTCTGCTGAGCTCCGCCTCCTGTTCTAGTCACATAATGTTGAGATCATGGCAGGTCCTTCATCACCTCTTCTCTGCTGAGCTCCGCCTCCTGTTCTAGTCACATAATGTTGAGATCATGGCAGGTCCTTCATCACCTCTTCTCTGCTGAGCCCCCCCCCCCCTCTTTAATGCCACCCTTGTCTGGTGGATCTGTATGTAGATGCAATCCATTGAGTGAGGATTAATCATCTGTTGCCACCAAAGAGATTTCCTAATAGGCTGGTGAACCTGGACATTTGACCTGTTAGGGAAACATTTAGGAATATAAAATGTAATTTTAAGCACTGGCTGGATGGTTTTACTCACAGTAAACTCCATTGTGTCTTATGAAGAGATAACGTTAATAGCCACTACATGCCTGAGAGGTACTAAATAAGGTAGAGCGATCTGGAAAATTGAAAAGGATGGCGAGTTTAATGGACTGTAACATAATGATTTCTCTGTAATGAAGATTAGCTAATCAGAATATTACAAAAAAAACAGGGCTCGGTATTTACATGGCACTTTTCTATCACTACAGGTTCCAAATCATGTAGGCTACAATGAAATCTCAATCAAGGGCACAGTACCATAGAGACTGACCATGAGGCTGCCACAGGGCCCCTGGAGAGAAGGGATCCAGAATGAGCTACAGTATATACGTCCTTTGTTTCAAGGGATGTCAGAGTTCTCCTCGGCACAGGTCGTCCACAGAAAGATTGGGGGGGATAAACTCAAGGGTCATGGTCAGGTGATGGGTGCAAATGCAGTGTCTCACTAGGCTGGTGATTAAAGCAGGTATATTCTGTAGCAATTTATCAGATGTGATATATTCCTGATGTTCTGCACTGTTTTATAATATTTTGCATTGGTTTATGTCGTCGGCATCAAAAATACTGGAATGATATAAATATGGGTTGATTGGCCCCTGAAATGGTTTGTAGAAAGTAACTGGAGCCTAAATGAGTTGTTTGACCTCAGACATTCAGCGCATATCCTAGTGTCTGATAGGTCCCTATGGGAGCGCCGAAAATAGCTGAGCGGCACGCTTGGCTATTTTCAGCAGTCCCATTGAAATGAATGGGAAGCACATCACCATACATGCACAACCATTGCTCCATTCACTTTTATGAGGGTGACGGAAATAGTCAAGCCAGTGCTCAGCTATTTTCGGCACACCCATAGGACTAATTGGAGGGCAGCTGCGCATGAGCAATGCGCCCTCCTTCAGTTTGCAGGCTCCGTTCTGACGATAGGTGCGAGTCCCAAATGTCCCAAATCCTAGTGACATGAGCCCAATTTCTGAGGTGAGGCAACTCCTTTAAGTGGGCTGGGCTTTCCATTTTTCATGTCAATGTGTGAGTGTGTTGAACCAAGGCTGCTGAAGGAGCTGCTTCCAGTCCAGCCAGTGAGCATCAGCCAGTTTGACCCCAGGGGACAACAGTGACCACCTGAAACTCTACACAGCCGAAGGACCCCTGAGATTGTTGAGCAGCTGAATATGGTGTGCAAGGTTTTCATCTGTGACGGTAACTAATAGACCACATAGTGCTTGTTTGGGTTTAAAAGCTTCTGGCACACCTTCAAAAATTTAGTAGCATGTAGTGCTGCTTTGTAGAAACTGCACCACTGAAGGAATTGCAGAGAATTTTTGGATTTATATGCACTCTGCAGAGGGCACTGTACACATGAAACTGCTCTTTAAGGAGTTATATCTCAGCTGCCTAGGCTTCAGCTCTGCAAATACATGTTGGTACCGTTTTACCAATATTTGTGCCTTCATCAAGTGAGGAGATTTTTTTGCTACTTTCTGTGCAGTTAAAGACAACTTCAAAGTACCCTACCTTCTATCAGCCCGAATACTCCACATTAGGGCTGCAGCTATTGACTATTTTTGTAATCGAGTATTCTATTGATTAAGCCAACTATTAATTGAGTACTCTAATAACAAAAACTAATTAAAAGTATGTTTTTCTTTATAAAAACTGATCAGCTCCCCCCCCCCCCGTGCCATCAGGCTCCCCCTAATACAATCAGCTGCCCCCAGTGCCATTGGCTGTCCCCTCAGTGCCATCAGCTGCCCCACAGTGCCATGAGGCTTCCCCCTAGTGCCATTAGCTGCCCCGTCAGTGCCATCACAGCTGCCCCCCCCCAGTACCATGAACTGTCTCCCCAGTAGCATCAGCTGTCCCACCAGTGCCATCAGCTTCTACCCCAGTGCCATAAGCTGTCCACCCAGTGCCATCAAATTGCCCCCAGTACCACCAGCTTGCCCCCCCCCCAGTGCTATCAGGTGCCCCCCAGTGCCACCAGCTTGCTACCCAGTTCCATCAGGTGCCCCCCAGTGCCACTATCTCCTTCTCCTAGCCATGTCCCCAGCGCCAGTGAAACAAAATACTTACCTCTCCTGTAGGGGCGCCACTCCACTACGCCTTCTTTTTCACTGCGCACTGCACTGTCCTCCTGACGTCACGCAGCGTCAGATCATAGTGCGCGCATATGTGCACTATGTCGTGACCATGTGTGAGGGCTGAAAGTGCAGTGTGGTGCGGGCTGACAGGTGACCACGGAGCAGTGAGTGATAGCAAGAGCTTCACTCCTGCTCTGTGGTCACATGACAAAAACAAATCCTTGATGCATCAAGAAATCGTTTAAGTCCTACTCCACATAGGGAGTGCCCAGGGCGAAAATTAGTACTACTCCTCCTACCCTGTGGACTCCATCATCACTCTGCCAGCCCTGGGAGTGTGGGAGGAAGGTCCATCCACTGTGAGTACTGTGACAACCACTTCGACCCTCCTCTCTGATCTCCCACAAGAAAGCACCAAGTTCTCCTGTTCCAGGTGGTTAGGGATGTGGACGTGGTGGAGGTGTTAACCAGTACCAGAAAGAGGTGCCATATTTATCTTTTATTATTGAGCCCCCTCATCTCTATTTATGCCCATGATTTGAAGCAGATGACTTTGCTTAAGAACTAAACCCTACAGAGACTTTTAATCAATTCATATTAAGATTCTCCCGTTGTCATTAAAATTGCAGATGTCTCAGGACCCTGATGCTACAAACTCAGTCAATGGAATGAGTATACTGTATGTCATAATACTCATACATTGTATATGAAAGCAGTTAACTAGTACCATCCATGAATTTACCACCTAGATGATAAGACTTGCTTGGCGACCTTACGACGGAAGGTCTGGTTTGTGAAACATTTCAAGTCCAGACAATAATTCCTGGAAAGTCTCTGTGTACTGCAGAAATGCCATAGGCTTTCCTTTTATGGGTTTGTATAGGTATTGCATACTATAGCTCAGTGTGTGAAGAATGTGATTTGGTAGTATTTGCTTGACACAAGTAATACATGGTGGAAACTTTCTAGAGACTATGGTTTTGCAGAACACATAGAAAAGTATAATTTATTGTCCGTATATTCATTCCTGGACTATTTTCATGAGCTTGCTTTCAGTCACACATCTTAATATATTTGCAGTGAAGTGCACCGTGGTCTTTGACATTTTTGTCGCTGTCTATGTAGATTTTTATTTCGTTTTAACACATTCTAAACTCGGTTTTCCAAGGCTGTAATATTGATGACCTAACCTTAAGATACAACTGCAAAAAAAGGGGGTCAGTCAGCACATCCCAATGCGCAGGTGCATGTCGCCATGGCTAGAAACACACAGAAAAAAAATGCAACAGTACTCTGCAAACCAAATAAAGTACAAAAATGCCATAGTTATAGAAAATATTCTGGTGCTAATGCTACTCTTATTGTATAAATTTGAGATTCTTGGCAGATACATTATAAGGCTTCTTTTACACGACCGTTGTGTCTTGAGGTCCGCAAATTGCGGATCCGCAAAAAAACGGATGACGTCTGCATGGCATCCGTTTTTTTTGCGGATCCATTGTAACAATGCCTATTCTTGTCCGCAAAACGGACAAGAATAGGACATGTTCTATTTTTTTTTTTTGCGGGCTACGGAACGGACATATGGATGCGGACAGCACACAGTGTGCTGTCAGTAGTTTTTGCGGACCCATAGAAATGAATGGGTCCGCATTTTATCAGCAAAAAATGCGTCTCGGAGCCCGCAAAATATACTGTCGTGTGAAAGAAGCCTTACACTAATTCCTACCTGTTATGTGCCATACTAGCCACCATAAAATACAGGGAATGTAGGTTCCATATGCATGCTGGGTCCACCAATGGCTAGCCTGTCTGCCCCATAGGCTCTCCCTGCGTTCATTGGATGCCGCCTTGCACTAGTAGAGGTATAGAGTGGGCTTGGCATGCATGTTGGTACCTGCATTCCCGGGATTTAATGGAGGCCATTATGGCACCAAAAGTGGTAAAAGGCATAGTGGACCCAGCATGTATGTGGAGCTTGCATTCTCTATATTCTAAGCTGGGGAACACAGTTTATGGATGCTATGAATACCCTGAATAAATTGTCATTGGGTGCTATACAATGGGGAAAGATGTGTGACCTTATCAACATGAAACCATTTACCATTGCTACCTATTATTTAGCCAGTTTCTGTCCCTGTAAGTTGGTTCTTATCACACGTAGTATCTACCAAGTACCAACAAAGTTGATTACTGCATCATTTTTAAACATTAATACCAGCTGGTATGCAGTTTGCAACTTATTCCCAGTTTCAGGCTTTTCTGAAGTACTGTAGGTGCATCCATTCTCAGTAATGACTGTGTGTCTACACCTCCACTAGCTTCATTCCCCTTCAACAGGATCTCTTCTCCCTTGTGCTGACAGACACTGATGCTGAGAAGCATGTGATCCCTTTCTGCAGAGTCTGCCATAGGTGCTCTGTTTTCTCTTTAGACACATGCAGTCTTTTGCTTGTTTTGTCTACTCCCTCCTATTAAAGGGTTATTCCCATCTTAGACAATGGGGGCATATTGCTAGGATATGCCCCCATTGTCTTAAAGGGGAGGGTTCCACCGCTGGGACCCACACTTATATTGAGAACGGAGCCCCAAAGGCGAAGGAGGGCGCACTGCGCCCTTTACAGCAGCACAGTGATGTATATTTTTAATGAAGACGTTCAGAAAGTTGCTTAATTTGCATTTAGCCGGCAAATGAACAATAAAAAATGTCAATGCAAAGATATAGCCTTTAACTGTGTGTTATGTCTGGCACAACAACACAGCTACATTGAAGTGGAAGGGGGTAAGCTGCAATACCGCACACAACCTGAGAACATGTGTGACACCATTTTTGGAAAGAATTATCAAACTGGTGTAAAGTGGAGTCTGATTTGTTGCTATGGGCAACTAAGCCAGTTTTACTTTACACCAGTTTGATAAATCTCCCCCAGTATCTTTAAAAGGGGTCATCTTCTCTGACAGGTTCCATGATGCTATAGGGCATATAAACACCACTCCAGCCACTTTGCCTTCTCTATTTTAACCAATTTTGTCAAACCTCTGCTTAGCCTTTTATTCTGTTGGAATCCAAAACCTACACTACTTAGAATCAAATCTGAAGAGGTCTCTGTCCGTTTAGCTTGAAGTGCAGCTCCTAATCAATTTCACCCTTTATTTGATTTGAGTACTTTTATTGTAAGCTATTAAGTAGCACTTCAGTATAATTCATTAATTCAAGATTGCTATTTTACTTTTATTTTTCTATCTTCATTTTATTGTTCTACATTCATATTTTGGGTTGTTTAGTTTCTGCACACTTTTTAGTTTCTGTTTTTCCACCTTGCTAGATTGGCAAACCTCCATTTGTTACAATAATATTACCTGCCTTTTAGTAGGTAGGTAGCACTAGCACAATCCATGCACATGGTGCACATAGAATGCAGTGGCATAACTAGAACTGACTGGGCCCCACAGCAAATTGAATATTATTTGCCAGTTATATGGCTTTGACTGTATGCCAGGAGTCAGTAAGGGTATGTCTACATGTGGCAGATCTGCTGTGGATTTTACCCAGAAGGAATTCCATGGTGGATCTGCAAGTATTCTGTGGTGGCAAAATCTGCACCAATTTTGCTGCCGAAACTCTCTCTTGAAATGCGGTGGATTTGCAGGAGATATGGGACCAAAAGCCAGGGTAACAGATGCAAGGGATTCACTAGCTAAGGAAACATTGCATTAGACAATCATTTTTCATTAAATTGTGGAAAAAAATATCTTCACCACAAGGGTAGTTGTCACAACGTAGCTATATGCAATGAAGTGCTATGGAAGCTGTACTTAGCCCCCGTATCCAACAACTGGACCACCAGGAGCAATCATTGAGTGCTGTATGGAAACCTTCACTGCTGTAGGCCACCCGGTACTTTACCATTAACCCTTTCACTATTTAAGTTATGTAAGGTAGTGTTTGGACACTGAATATCAGTTTTTGAGTATTTGCGTGCTGAATGACAATATGCAACAGTCTGAGGTGAGCACTGTATGGCTACCATATTTTTGTACTATAAGATGAACCAGGGTTTTAGAGGAGGAAAATAATAAAAAAAATAATATTTTTCTTCAGACCTTCAATCCTCATCCAACCCCCTAAACAGACCTCCTAGCTCCATCAGCCTCAGATCAGACCCCCATAAGGGGGTCCATTAATGCTTGCTCCGGATTTCGCTGCCACTCTACAGATCCAGCTCACCGCTCCCTGATCTTCTTCTGGCCCATGATGCACGATCACCTGATGTCGCACAGCATAAAGTCATAGTGAGCATCTGCGTGCGCTATGTCCTGGTGCTGTATGCAGTCAGGAAACAGTGCAGCGCGGGCTGGAAGAAGACCAGGGAGGGTGAGTAAAGCCATTTCTGAACCGCTCCCCGCCCATCCATACTAATGATCGCTTCCATAGTAGGTCATAAGCGGTCATTAGCATTCAGACTATAAGACGCACTGCCATTTTCCCTAAATTTTGGTGGAAAAATATGTGTCTTATAGTCCGAAAAATATGGTATATGGAGGTATTATTTAACATTTTATGGTGACTAAATGAACATTGTTTGGAAGTATTTGACATTGCACATGTATTTGTAATTATTTGTATATTAATTTAATTATAATAGAAATTATGGAAAATATCTAAAATTTTATAGGGGGAGCCCTACTTTGTAAGCTGCCCATGGCCCCATTTTCTATAAATCTTGATAGGGTAAATGAAGAAATACGCTAAAAAGAGCTAAAGATATATAGTAAGCTTAAACCTATTGTTTGGTTGTGATGATTAGTAGAGATGAGCGAGTAGTGAAATATTCGAAAGTTCGAAATTCGATTCGAATAGACCGCGAAATTCGACTATTCGACCGACTATCGAATCCCATTATAGTCTATGGGAAAAAAATGCTCGCCACTTGGAAATCTCAATTCGACCACTTGGAGGTCACCAAGTCCACCCTGAAACCTCAGAAAAGGATGCCAACACTGCTGGAATGCAACTGGGACAGCAGGGGAAGCATGTCTGGGTGCATATAACGCGCCCAAGTCGCACTATTACGCCACTATCACAGCCTCTCAACAATACACTCCAAAGACAATGTAACCTCTCTGTAAAGTGAGACCATACAAGGAAACCTTCTTTCCTCTACATTGCCATGGACCCCAAGCCAAACTAGACAAAAAAGAAGATTTTGCACCCCTTAAAATCACGTTGCCTATGACAACCACAGATGGCATAGGCAAAGGGGAAAGCAAATAGACCCCACCCCTAATTGTCATTGTGTGTGTGTGTGTGTGAGATGTGGTCAGACATGTCTTCTTTAAAATGTAAAAACAACTCAAACACATGCAGAAGCCTTAAAATGCCCAAATTGTTGGCGCTTGAGATGTCAGTGACCCGACCTGGCCCAGTGTCATGTCTAGCAGGTAAAGCAGTGGGGATGTTGAGGGATGCGTAGGACCGCAAAAGGCAGGAAGAGGCCGTGGGCTGGCCAGAGGCTCATGGAAAATTTTGTGGAGGCCCAAGAGGTGAGACCTGTTAAAAATTTTGTTTAGGCCCAAGAGGTGAGACCTTGATAAAATTTTGTGGAGGCCCAAGAGGTGAGACCTTGATAAAATTTTGTGGAGGCCCAAGAGGTGAGACCTGTTAAAAATTTTGTGGAGGCCCAAGAGGTGAGACCTTGATAAAATTTTGTGGAGGCCCAAGAGGTGAGACCTGTTAAAATTTTGTGGAGGCCCAAGAGGTGAGACCTTGATAAAATTATGTGGAGGCCCAAGAGGTGAGACCTTGATAAAAATTTGTGGAGGCCCAAGAGGTGAGACCTTGATAAATTTTGTGAGGCCCAAGAGGTGAGACCTGTTAAAATTTTGTGGAGGCCCAAGAGGTGAGACCTTGATAAAATTTTGTGGAGGCCCAAGAGGTGAGACCTTGATAAAATTTTGTGGAGGCCCAAGAGGTGAGACCTGTTAAAAATTTTGTGGAGGCCCAAGAGGTTGAGACCTTGATAAAATTTTGTGGAGGCCCAAGAGGTGAGACCTTGATAAAATTTTGTGGAGGCCCAAGAGGTGAGACCTCTTAAACATTTTGTGGAGGCCCAAGAGGTGAGACCTCTTAAACATTTTGTGGAGGGCCCAAGAGGTGAGACCTCTTAAACATTTTGTGGAGGCCCAAGAGGTGAGACGTATTAAAAATTATGTGGAGGCCCAAGAGGTGAGACGTGTTAAAAATTATGTGGAGGCCCAAGAGGTGAGACGTGTTAAAAATTATGTGGAGGCCCAAGAGGTGAGACGTGTTAAAAATTATGTGGAGGCCCAAGAGGTGAGACGTGTTAAAATTATGTGAGGCCCAAGAGGTGAGACGTGTTAAAATTATGTGGAGGCCCAAGAGGTGAGACGTGTAAAAATTATGTGGAGGCCCAAGAGGTGAGACGTGTTAAAAATTATGTGGAGGCCCAAGAGGTGAGACCGTGGGAGGCCCAAGAGGTGAGACCTGTTAAACATTTTGTGGAGGCCCAAGAGGTGAGACCTGTTAAACATTTTGTGGAGGCCCAAGAGGTGAGACGTGTTAAAAATTATGTGGAGGCCCAAGAGGTGAGACGTGTTAAAAATTATGTGGAGGCCCAAGAGGTGAGACGTGTTAAAAATTATGTGGAGGCCCAAGAGGTGAGACCTCTTAAAAATTATGTGGAGGCCCAAGAGGTGAGACCTCTTAAAAATTATGTGGAGGCCCAAGAGGTGAGACCTGTTAAACATTTTGTGGAGGCCCAAGAGGTGAGACCTGTTAAAAATTATGTGGAGGCCCAAGAGGTGAGACCTCTTAAACATTTTGTGGAGGCCCAAGAGGTGAGACGTATTAAAAATTATGTGGAGGCCCAAGAGGTGAGACGTGTTAAAAATTATGTGGAGGCCCAAGAGGTGAGACCTGTTAAACATTTTGTGGAGGCCCAAGAGGTGAGACCTCTTAAAAATTATGTGGAGGCCCAAGAGGTGAGACCTGTTAAAAATTATGTGGAGGCCCAAGAGGTGAGACCTCTTAAACATTTTGTGGCAGGCCCAAGAGGTGAGACCTCTTAAAAAATTATGTGGAGGCCCAAGAGGTGAGACCTCTTAAACATTTTGTGGAGGCCCAAGAGGTGAGCCATAAATATATAAATTTTTCTTATTTACGGAGCAATTCTACGGCGGTTAAGGAGGAGGAGGAGGAGGTGGAGGAGGAAATGGCACTTCATACAGATGGCACTTCACTTTTGGCTGCTTTCCACTGTTGGAGAAGCAAAGTCCGGGTCAATCCACTTGCTGTTCATTTTGATTAGCGTCAGCCTGTCGGCACTGTCGGTTGACAGGCGGCTGCGCTTATCGGTTATAATGCCCCCGGCTGCGCTGAACACCCTTTCTGATAGCACGCTGGCGGCAGGGCAGGCAAGCACCTCCAAGGCGTACAGGGACAGTTCCAGCCACGTGTCCAACTTGGAGACCCAGTAAGTGTAGGACGCCGAGGGATCGGGGAGGACAGGGGTACGGTCTGCCAGGTGCTCCCGCAACATCCGCCGATACTTGTCCCTCCTGCTGATAGCGGGCCCCGCAGTGATGGAAGTTGCACGAGGGGGTGCCATGAACATGTCCCACACCTTGGAGAGTGTTCCCCTGGTGGCTGTGGGCCTGATAGATGTTGTGGGACTCTGGGAGACCCTCTCCTCTCTGCCGCCAGCGATGGTGGGTGGGAAAATCTCCATCATGTTCTGCACGAGTTCCCTCTGGTATTCCAGCAATCGATTTGTCCTCTCCTCTACCGGAATAAAAGAGGAGACGTTATCTTTATACCGGGGGTCCAGGAGTGCGAAGACCCAGTACAGTTTGTTCTCCACTATCCGGACAACACGTGTGTCCCGGGAAAAGCAGCCCAGCATGAAGTCAGCCATGTGTGCCAGACTCTGAATAGGCATGACGTCACTGCCCCCTCCAGAAGGATCACTTGCCATTTCCTCCTCTTCCTCTTCCGCCTCCTCTCCGCCCCATCCGCGCTGAACCAATGGGACGCACACAGCCTGACTGCTACCCTCGCCGCCAGCATCCTCCTCCTCTTCCACAGCCACCTCCACGTCGTCCTCCTCCTCCTCATCCTCATCCTCCTGCAACTGCCACCGTGAAGCAGACAAAAGTGTGGTCTGACTGTGTAGCTCCGTTGCGTCTCCTCCTACCCCCGTCTCCTCTGCGTGCAATGCGTTCTCCCTTATTGCGATGAGGGATTCTTTAAGGACGCATAGGAGCGGGATGGTTACGCTCACTATAGCGTCCTCGCTGCTGACCTTCTTGGTGGACTCCTCAAAGATACGCAGTACATCGCATATGTCTGCCATCCATGGCCACTCGTGGTTGGCAAACTGAGGGAGCTGAGTTGGAGGCACGCGTGGATTCATAATCTGGTACTCCATCAATGCTCTCTGCTGCTCACACACCCTGGCCAACATGGAATAGGTGGAATTCCAGCGAGTCGGCAGGTCGCACAACAGCCGATGTTCAGGCAAATGGAGGCGTTGCTGGAGTTTTTTTAAGCTAGCAGCAGCTACAGTTGACTTCCGAAAGTGAGCGCACAAGCGCCGCACTTTCACCAGTAGCTCTGCCAGGTTGGGGTAAGTCTTTAGAAATTTTTGGACTACCAGATTAAAACGTGGGCCAGGCATGGTACGTGATTGAGTTCGGCAAGCTCCAGAGCCGCCACCAGGTTACGGCCGTTATCGCACACGACCATGCCTGGTCCTAGCTGCAGCGGCGACAGCCACATCTCCGTCTGCTGCAATATGGCGTCCCTCACCTCTGGGGCGCTGTGCTTCCTGTCGCCCAAGCTGATGAGCTTAAGCACCGCCTGCTGACGTCTCCCCGCGCCAGTGCTGCAACGCTTCCAGCTAGCGGCTGAGGGCGATGTTAAGGCAGAGGAGGAGGAGGAGGGGGGTTTATCAGAACCCATGCTGGCAATCTTGGGCGGGGTGGTAGGTAGGCCGTCTCTGTTTGCGACCCCGTCCCCGCTTCCACTACATTCACCCAGTGTGCCGTCAAAGAGATGTATCGTCCCTGGCCGCAAGCGCTTGTCCACGAGTCGGTGGTCAAGTGGACCTTTGCGCTGACTGCGTACCTCAGGGCCCGCCTGATGTTACGCGACACGTGCTGGTGCAGGGCGGGGACGGCACTCCGGGAAAAGTAGTGGCGGCTGGGGACGGAATAGCGAGGTGCGGCAGCCGCCATCAGGTCGCGGAAGGCCTGCGTCTCCACAAGCCTAAACGGCAACATCTCCAGGGCCAGCAGTTTGGAGATGTGGCAGTTTAAGGCTTGGGCTTGGGGGTGACTCGAGGCGTACTTCCGCCTGCGGTCGAACACCTGCGAGATGGACAGTTGTTGGGACGAGGAGTGTGAAGGTGCAGGCGAAGAGGCGGGGGAAGGGGAGGCTGAAGGAGAAGGCCCCAAAGTAGCCGAGGCAGAGGCAGATGTGGAGGTGTCCTGGCTGGAGGTCTGGACCGCAGTGGAAGCACACAACACAGGGGAAGAGGCAGTGGCAGCAAGACCGGGCGCAGGTTGTATTGCGTTTGCTCTCTCCCACTCAGCCCAGTGCTTGACTTCCAAGTGACGCCGCATGCCTGAGGTGGTCAGATTGCTCTTCTCAGAGCCCCTACTCAGTTTTGAGTGGCAGAGTGTGCAAACCGCACTCAGTTTGTCATCCGCACAAACATTAAAAAATCTCCACACCACAGAAGTACGAGGCCTCGATGGGGGAGCTTCGCGCGACTGCCCGCTGCCGGGAACAGCTTCGGCCCTGCTGGCTGTGGCCTCACTTCTCTGTCTGGACTGTCCTCTGCCTCTGGACATCCCTCTGCAGGGATTCTGGATGAGCGGGATCCTGGTTGACCCTCACCAGCACGCATTGTATCCCCACTGGCTTCAACAAGGCCCCCAACAGCATTTCCGCGCCCCCGTCCTCGTCCACGTCCTATTCCGCTAGCCCCCCGCCGCATTTTATTTTTTTTTGGTTACAATATTTTGCCTTCACAGCCGTGAAATTACTTTGCAAGAGAACGCACAGTACAGTTGCCAATTGAAAGGCCTATATATTGTATATTTCAAGGTACACAGCCGTGTACTAAGTGATCAGACGGTGTGTATGAACACCAGGTATGAGAAATTACTTTGCAAGAGAACGCACAGTACAGTTGCCAATTATAAGGCCTATATATTGTATATTTCAAGGTACACAGCCGTGTACTAAGTGATCAGACGGTGTGTATGAACACCAGGTATGAGAAATTACTTTGCAAGAGAACGCACAGTACAGTTGCCAATTATAAGGCCTATATATTGTATTTTTCAAGGTACACAGCCGTGTACTAAGTGATCAGACGGTGTGTATGAACACCAGGTATGAGAAATTACTTTGCAAGAGAACGCACAGTACAGTTGCCAATTGAAAGGCCTATATATTGTATATTTCAAGGTACACAGCCGTGTACTAAGTGATCAGACGGTGTGTATGAACACCAGGTATGAGAAATTACTTTGCAAGAGAACGCACAGTACTGTTGGCAATTATAAGGCCTATATATTGTATATTTCAAGGTACACAGCCGTGTACTAAGTGATCAGACGGTGTGTATGAACACCAGGTATGAGAAATTACTTTGCAAGAGAACGCACAGTACAGTTGCCAATTATAAGGCCTATATATTGTATATTTCAAGGTACACAGCCGTGTACTAAGTGATCAGACGGTGTGTATGAACACCAGGTTTGAGAAATTATTTTTCAAAAGAACGCACAGTACAGTTGCCAATTGAAAGGCCTATATATTGTATATTTCAAGGTACACAGCCGTGTACTAAGTGATCAGACGGTGTGTATGAACACCAGGTATGAGAAATTACTTTGCAAGAGAACGCACGGTACAGTTGGCAATTATAAGGCCTATATATTGTATATTTCAAGGTACACAGCCGTGTACTAAGTGATCAGACGGTGTGTATGAACACCAGGTATGAGAAATTACTTTGCAAGAGAACGCACAGTACAGTTGCCAATTATAAGGCCTATATATTGTATATTTCAAGGTACACAGCCGTGTACTAAGTGATCAGACGGTGTGTATGAACACCAGGTATGAGAAATTACTTTGCAAGAGAACGCACAGTACAGTTGCCAATTATAAGGCCTATATATTGTATATTTCAAGGTACACAGCCGTGTACTAAGTGATCAGACGGTGTGTATGAACACCAGGTTTGAGAAATTCTTTTTCAAGAGAACGCACAGTACAGTTGCCAATTGAAAGGCCTATATATTGTATATTTCAAGGTACACAGCCGTGTACTAAGTGATCAGACGGTGTGTATGAACACCAGGTATGAGAAATTACTTTGCAAGAGAACGCACAGTACAGTTGGCAATTATAAGGCCTATATATTGTATATTTCAAGGTACACAGCCGTGTACTAAGTGATCAGACGGTGTGTATGAACACCAGGTATGAGAAATTACTTTGCAAGAGAACGCACAGTACAGTTGCCAATTATAAGGCCTATATATTGTATATTTCAAGGTACACAGCCGTGTACTAAGTGATCAGACGGTGTGTATGAACACCAGGTATGAGAAATTACTTTGCAAGAGAACGCACAGTACAGTTGGCAATTATAAGGCCTATATATTGTATATTTCAAGGTACACAGCCGTGTACTAAGTGATCAGACGGTGTGTATGAACACCAGGTATGAGAAATTACTTTGCAAGAGAACGCACAGTACAGTTGCCAATTGAAAGGCCTATATATTGTATATTTCAAGGTACACAGCCGTGTACTAAGTGATCAGACGGTGTGTATGAACACCAGGTATGAGAAATTACTTTGCAAGAGAACGCACAGTACAGTTGCCAATTATAAGGCCTATATATTGTATATTTCAAGGTACACAGCCGTGTACTAAGTGATCAGACGGTGTGTATGAACACCAGGTATGAGAAATTACTTTGCAAGAGAACGCACAGTACAGTTGGCAATTATAAGGCCTATATATTGTATATTTCAAGGTACACAGCCGTGTACTAAGTGATCAGACGGTGTGTATGAACACCAGGTATGAGAAATTACTTTGCAAGAGAACGCACAGTACAGTTGCCAATTGAAAGGCCTATATATTGTATATTTCAAGGTACACAGCCGTGTACTAAGTGATCAGACGGTGTGTATGAACACCAGGTATGAGAAATTACTTTGCAAGAGAACGCACAGTACAGTTGCCAATTATAAGGCCTATATATTGTATATTTCAAGGTACACAGCCGTGTACTAAGTGATCAGACGGTGTGTATGAACACCAGGTATGAGAAATTACTTTGCAAGAGAACGCACAGTACAGTTGGCAATTATAAGGCCTATATATTGTATATTTCAAGGTACACAGCCGTGTACTAAGTGATCAGACGGTGTGTATGAACACCAGGTATGAGAAATTACTTTGCAAGAGAACGCACAGTACAGTTGCCAATTGAAAGGCCTATATATTGTATATTTCAAGGTACACAGCCGTGTACTAAGTGATCAGACGGTGTGTATGAACACCAGGTTTGAGAAATTACTTTGCAAGAGAACGCACAGTACAGTTGCCAATTGAAAGGCCTATATATTGTATATTTCAAGGTACACAGCAGTAGTGCCAAATATAGTTTGGTATGTAGCAGAGCACCTAATACACCACTAATGCCTCTCTCTGTCCCTACTCCAGCAGCTATCCCTGAATACGGCAGCCGTTCTCTGTAAAGTGTATCTTGTAGTAAAGCTATCACTGTACTGCACTATAGTAGCCCTGATAAGGGCTTTTAATCACGCTCCTGCCTGTCCAACAGCTAAAACCTGTCTCTCCCTTCTCCAGCCTCTGTCCCTGACTAAGTTCACGCAGCATATGCGAACGAGCAGGAAGAGCTGAGTTTTTAATATTCGAGGTCACATGGTTTTTCCAGCCAATGCATGTAGACGCCGTTTTCGCGCTGCCAGCGTGCTCAGCGTGCCTGTCATACCCCCCCTGCATGGTGATTGGTGGAAAAAGAGCGCCAGGGAAGGTAGGAGGGGAAACGAATTCTAAGTGCGCCATCTCCGTTATACTCGAAAGAAATCGAGCACGCCGAATATCGTAGTATTCGATCGAATACCAGCTCGATCGAACACTACTCGCTCATCTCTAATGATTAGCAAAAACCATGGATTTTGTGCAACAAAAGATTTTCAAAGACATTAGTTGGAGCCCTCTTCATGCTCTCATATGCACCTTGGATCACAACTGCATGTGTAGTACCAGACCTGGGGATACTACTATTGTAAATGGTTTGGTATCATGTAATGTAATCTCATGCTATTCACATTCTTGATCGGCAGATGGGGTACGGCTGGACCCACTATCTTATTCCTCCCCTTTTGGTAGGGTTGGGCTGGTCTGACTTCCTGCCAAGGGAAAGGCATTGATAGAGTCAGTTTAGAGTTAAAAAGAGGAAAGTGTGCGGTAAGGGAGCATGTGATCCATTTCCTGCTCCTCTAGGCCATGTGGACTACAGCGGCTCATCTAGGTGGACACCATTGCCCCAGAATGACTGCAGGGTCCTAGACTACAGAAGATTTGTAAACTACAGTGTATTTGTGTCAGCAGAGGGATCCAGTGACCAAGCTATCAATACTCTACTGCAAGGTGGTGGGAAACACGTTAAGATACAATTACCAAAGTTCATGACAGTCATAGCTAGAAGTCTGCATCATACAGTGGACACCGACAGCCACAGGTGCCAGAGTACAGCCATAGGGAATGGAATCAGGAGAGAGAAATTGTGAGTTAGCAAAGTTCTGAGTGTCATCTTCTGCCACATCGCTAGCCACCATACCCCATTAAAAGGAGAAATTGCATTTTATATGAACTGCTGTTGGATCTGCTGCAATTTGTTTTTGCACTCGGTAAAGGTTGATGTTCTTTGCTCCATAATCTCTGCCTGGTTCCTTCACATAACGTATTCACTACGCCAAACCCCAAGGAGCGACGGCCTGAGGTAGGACACCATGATACAACACTTTATAAAGGTCACCACCACTCCCATCATCTGCATTGGCTTTTCAGGGGCACACTGCACATGGGTATGATAATTACACTGAGGTGGGCTATTAGATCATACTACATCTTCATGTCATGTAACCAAGAGCCTTTCCCAGTGGTCAGAAGTGAATACTTTTTAGGTCTTATGGTTGTGATGTGAACCATCCTGTGGTTGCCATTCATTGTAAAAAACATTCATGATAATAAGATCACAAGATCTTCACATAATCGTAGAGTTTAAACCCTGTGTTAACAGATGAGTCCCTTTATGAGTGAAGAGGTTATTGACACACATTTAAGGTTATTAAAACTATTCTGTGAGATAGAGGGATCGCTTGTATGAAGGTTTGGGCTGTGGGTTATGCTAAATAAGTGTCCTTCTCAAGGGTAATCTGATTTTTACTAAAGTGTCCTCAAACTGCTGTGCTTCTCATGATAATTGTGGTGCTTCAGGTGAGTTTTACATTCAGCACAAGCTCCGAAGAATTAACACTTCGGGTATACATACACAGGGGGAGCTGTTACTGCCCACATTTGCATAGTTTTGATGACTTGAAGGACCACTAAGCAAAAGAGCAAAAGTTAAACAGTATGATAACGGTGATGTCAAATTTATATATTTGTGGGACCAGTTATCAAACTGGTGTAAAGTAGAACTGGTTTAGTTGCCCATAGCAACCAATCAGATTCGACATTTCATTTTTGACTGCTCCTTTGGTAAATAAAAGGTGGAATTGCTATGGTCAACTAAGACAGTTTTACTTTACACCAGTTTGATAAATGCCCCCATTAGTTTGTATTTGCTTTATGTCACAATATTGTAATACCAATAACTTTTTTATGTTTCTGTCAATTGAGCTGTTTAAAGGGTTTCTGTCACCAGCTTTTTCGGTATGAATCAGGCTGACATTAGAGATGTGCTAATGTCACCTGTTTCCAAATATATATCTGTTTTATTTACTGGTGCCCCCATTTTTATATAAAATGAACTTTTATTTTATGCTAATAAGGCCTCTAGGTGCAAGGGGCGTTATCCCTGCTCCTAGAGGCTTTGTTGATTGACAGGACCAGGCAGAGAAGAAACACTCCATTCACCATAGCTTGCAAGGACCTTCAATGATGTCATGACCATGTGATCAGTCACATGGTTTAGGAGGAGACAGGCTGTTTGTGTGATCCTAACCATGTGACTGATCACATGGTCATGACATCATTGAAGGTCCTTGCAAGCTATGGTGAATGGAGTGTTTCTTCTCTGCCTGGGCCTGTCAATCAACAGAGCCTCTAGGAGCAGGGGTAATGCCCCTTGCACCTAGAGGCCTTATTAGCATAAAATAAACGTTTGTTTTATATAAAAATGGGGGCACCAGTAAATAAAACAGATATATATTTGGAATCAGGTGACATTAGCACATCTCTAATGTCAGCCTGATTCATACCGAAAAAACTGGTGACAGAAACCCTTTAATGTATTGTGTTTTGTGGGGCAAACCATCATTTTTATTGGTGCATAATATTTTGATTTTTTGATACATTTTATTCAATTATTTGGGGAGATTTCGCTGAGCAGAGTTTCACTGAGCAGATCAAAAAATATATTATTTAATCACCGAGGGGACCAAATAATATAATATTTTGATAGTTTGGAACACGGGAACGGTGGCGATACAGTCGTCTGAATGGCATTATGCACACGGCTGCATTATGCCTAAGGCATCATGCACACGGCTGTGTCCATACAGTGGTCTGCAAACCACGGATCTGGAAAATACAGACACCTACCGTGTGCAAGCCATATTTTTCTCATTCTCATTACTAGACATGAATATTTTTGTCCACAATACGCACAAGAATAGGATGTTCTATATTCTGTAGAACGGGCACAGAGATACGGACAACACACGGATGAGATATTTAAAGCACATATCAGACTTAGAAACAACAAATACAAATAAATAAACACACAGATAGCTGACATAAAACTGGATGAGAATGGCAACAGATGAGGTAGATGAAGCTCGGCAATGGAAGAGATGGGATATAGCAATGGTATACAGGTGGAAAACGATTAAGGGGTATTGCTTAGGTAAAAGTTATCCCCTATCCACATGATAGGAGATAACTATCAGATTGATGGGGGTCCTATTGTGGAGACCCCCACCGATCTCAAGACAGGGTACCCCATACCCCCTGCAGGCCCCCTGCTGCTCCCCTGAAATGACCAGACTGGCCGGTCGCACATACATCTCCTATCTGGAGATAGCCCAATACAGGGCTCACCTATCTCCAGGACCACCATCGAAATTAAAGAAGCGGCAGTAACCTTACACTGGCCAAATGTGAGCAACTAAAGTTCAGTCCATGCAAAAGGACCTTTCACAAGATGATAACAGTACCAGATTCCGGGGCATGGCAGTTGCCTCAGACAAAGAGGTGAAACAGGCTAGAGATGTCTGATGCTCATAACAGGGAGAAGAAAACATAGGATTATAGGGAGCTCAGATAAGGTAGATAGGGAGGCACATTATGATAAAACTCAGGGTCCCTCTTTTCACTCATTGTCTCTTCTGTGGAGAAAGATATCCTACATGTTGTCCATGTCTGTTCATCTGTTCATGTTATTTTTTCACAGTTTTTCTATATAAGACTCTTCAATGTAATGCAATAACTTTCTCTGTCTATGTATACAACAGCTGGCAGGTTATATACATTATATGAGGCGATCCATATCCTGGAGTATCCAGGGTGTGCCCAACACAGAAATAGAGTCCAACATGTGAGGTGGTCAAAGAAAACATTCCCTTACAACAGTGTTCTGCTGCCTTATACCTCTGGTCTACGAAGGACACGGACACACAGTCAGGTTTCTGCATGTATTTTTGAAAGCCAAAATCCTAACTAAGGTATTGGTTAGACTGCTCGAGTCTACCTATACCCCTCACCCTTCCTAAACCCCAATGACAAATAAGAGCCAGACTCCAGATTCGGATTAATTCGGCCACAGCAGCCGTTTTTATTAATAAAATACGTAACAAAACATGAATAACTTAACTTTAACCCCCAATGACCAGAGTAAATGACGAGAGAGTTCCTAAAAGACCAAATAAAATCAATTTGCCAGAATAAACAGGCAACTCCATCTTGCCCCCAGCCGATGAACGCCAGCTCGGAGGCACCAACTGATGGACGCCTAATTGCACAATTCCTGAACACCGATGAGAGTCCAGCCCCACCCGTGGGGCCCTCCCATGCCCAAGAACCACCATCTCCACCAACTTCTAGGACCTCCCACCACCACGATTGCCGCGACAATTCCCACCATGCCTTTACCCTTACCATACCCAAACTCACCTATAGATAGCATTTCCATCATAATACCATCATATTTTTTTTATTATTATTATTATTTTTTATATAGAAACAAACCATGCCCCTACATTATGCTTTCTATAAGGGCGGGAGGGTGGGTGTTAGATGGCTACCTAAAATGGCTACCAACCCTAGCTCGCATCCCCTTTTTAAAGCCTCCCACCACACCCCCCTGTAACCCTAGCAACTCCTTTCCTTTCACAGCCACTGGGAAATTAACCCTTTAAGGGCCGACTCCTCACCAACCAAACCAGCGTCATGCTGGCCTCCCCTTAGCTCTGCCCCAGTCTGGCCATACTGGAGTGGATCATAAAAGGAGAGAAAGTATACAGGACAGATACAAGTTTAGTTTTGATTTCTCTCCTGTTATTGGCTTCCAAAACGGCATGCAAAAACCTGACCATGTGTCCGTACCCTAGGATTATAAGGAAACAACCCACTGAAACCCTTTCTAATAAATATGTATTTACAACATGTAAAATTCTGGGAGAGAACTAGTCAGAGCAGCATCTGTCAGAAGTGTATACACAATTAAGCACCATAAACCAACTGAGTCTGTTGCTTGCAGTGTTTTGGGTGGGAACCATATCACAGCTTTCCTTGGCTCCTTGTCGGGCAGCTGACATTTACAATGTTCCAATGGAAATATTTCCATGTACTAATTTCTCCAGCTGAAGTACAATTGGAGATAAGACAGATGTGAGGTTCATCCTTTGCCGTATTTATGGTTATGCAATTCTTTGCTGAAACATCCAAAACCTAACAATAACATTTTCTGTTTCATCGACCTCTGTGCAAAAAAACATAAAAACACAGAATAAAAGCTTAAAGTAATGTATTCATCAATGAAGGGGTGATATAGATTTTATACTGCAGACCTAATGGATTGAAGAAACTGCATGGATGTTTGGAAATCACTTCACCTGAGGGATTTAAGACTATGTCACTCCGTGGCTCAACTATTCTTACACCACGCCACCCATACCCAACTCCCTGCCAGCAACTGGCCGATTAAATAACCACGAACACCCTTGGTTAAAACAGCAACCATTTTTATCACAAAATCCATAATCCGATAACATTTATACTTTTCAAATGACCTTTGAATTTTTAGGAGTCACCACAACATCTTCTGAACTACCACTTGACCATATTAGCATTGCAACTAACACCTTCTTTTGCAAATGGTCGCTTCCAAGTAACCCAAGGTCATCCAAATTGAAGCCTATGCACTGCCCCACTTCCAAAAACCTCCTGGCGCCAAGAACCACCACCATGAGGCCCAACTCCAGCTGCATCCTGAACAGCTAGTATTTTTCTGAACAACTAGTATTTTTCCCTACTCTAATAACGTTTCATGTATTACCCTCAGATCTGATGCCTACACGGACCCTTCCCCCTAAACATGAGTGAAAACTCACTTGCGATCATCCCCCCCCACATCCAAGAAGCCATTTCATTACCGTCTTGCAATGCAAGATACCATAAATCTAATCCATTGGCATTCAAATGTACATCATCCCGCCTTTCCAGACCTCTCCTCAAATTCTTTGCGTTTGACCACAACACCCCCATTCCACTAAATAAAATGACCTTAATATCCTTGTTAATTTTGATCTTAGCCTTATTCAACCTCTTCACCCAGTGGGCATTTCTCCACACCTGCCGGTAAGCAATATCAGACCACACCACCATAGTACCTGGGAACGAATTCCACAACTGCAACAAATCTAAAATGACATCTCTGATAAGCTCCCTGGAGGCCCTTATTCCCAGATCTTTGCCCCCATAGTGCCTTACCAAAATGTCTGGAGGCCTATCTAAAGCAGCGTGAAATTGAGCCTTTGGCAACAATCAGTTCCACAGCATGTCCCTCATACCCATCCATCTCACCAAAACCTCTTTCCAATTAAATGTCCACTGATATACGTTCCATCTTACATCCGCTCTAATTTTCTCCCAGTAGGCATAGTAATGTCCAATGATCCAAACCAAACAAGGGTTGCGACCAACAAAAAAAAAAAATGTATATCAACTAAATTCGGTGCACATACACACACACACAGAAGGCCTGAGCCAATTTGAGAACATACCTCAAATCAAATGGTACCCCCATTTTTCCTCCTATTTTTTACTGTAATCTGGCTTGCGTCTTTCTATATAGGTTATGCTTCTCTAACGGTGACAAAGAAAAAAAAATCTCTAAATACTCGGCCCTCAAAATGTTTGTCTTTAAAGGGCATATGACCATTTGTGTTGGTCCCATGATCATACAGTGCCTTGCGAAAGTATTCGGCCCCCTGTAACTTTTCAACCTTTTGCCACATTTCAGGCTTCAAACAAAAAGATATAACATTTTAAATTTTTGGTGAAGAATCAACAACAAGTGGGTCACAATTGTGAAGTGGAACAAAATTTATGGGATCATTTAAACTTTTTTTGTAATAATAAAACTGAAAAGTTGGGCGTGCAAAATTATTCGGCCCCCTTGCATTAATACTTTGTTGCGCCTCGTTCCACTTCACAATTGTGACCCACTTGATGTTGATTAGAGATGAGCGAGCATGCTCGTCCGAGCTTGATGCTCGTTCGAGTATTACTGTACTGGTAAGTGCTCGCTGCTCGGACAAGTATCTCGCCATGCTCGAGGAAATGGCATCTCCCGCATTTTGAATTTTTGGCGCCTATAAACTCAGCCAATCACAAGCCAGGAGACTCTGCGGTACACCCAGCATCACATGGGGGCCCTTACATGTCGATAGCAGGGGTTGGCTGGCCTGATCAGGTGACCCTGGAACATACTAGTGACGTCCGGCGGTGCTCGGCTCAGATGCTGTCTGGATGTCGTTAGGGACAGAGCTGCTGCGTTTCAGGGAGAGTGTTAGGGTCTGGATTTAGTTGTCTGTTAAGCAGGAGTGATCTGAAAAGAACCCAACAGCCCTTCTAAGGGCTACAAGACATTTTTTTGTCTCCTGGCTGGGCTGGCTGGCACTAGTAGTGCAGCTATCACCATATATAACACTTTTTTTTTATTGTTTAAACTCAGTGATACAAATCAATTTCATACAGCAGTGTGGAACCATTCTGTGTGTCACAGTTCAGCTGTCCAGTCACCACAATCCGTATTTTCTGTACAGGTGACCCATTCTGTACGTCACGTCAGTAAAAAAGGTCTTTTGCTCTCACTGATACAGCTACATTACAAAAATCTCTGTGCGACATTTATCTGGGTTGCACTTAAGCAGACCAAGTCTGCCTAATCTAATAGTTTCAGTGTAATTGCTCCATACTGCACGGTACGTAATAACATACGTAATTTTGCTCTAACTTATCCACCTATATATTTTCTTGGTCAGATTGAACAAGTTTGTGGGTTTCAGTACAGCAGGCCCATTTATTTATTAATTTTTTTATATAATACACTTATATACAGAAAATGTTGAACCCCAGGGCTAAGGGTCGAGGACGAGGGCGTGGGCGTGGGCATTCAATTACTGCAGGGGGCAGAGGCCGTGGTCCTGGGCAGTGTGAGACAGTACCTGCTGATGAGGGAGCAGGGGAACGCCGCAGAGCTACACTCCCTAGCTTCATGTCTCAACTTACAGGGACACGTGGTAGAGGACTGTTGAAACCACAACAGTGCGAACAGCTGATGTCGTGGATTGCGGACAATGCTTCAAGTAATTTGTCCACCAGTCAGTCTTCCACGCAGTCCACTCACGTTACCCAAGGGAGCACTCCTCTGGCTCCTCCACCTCAACCTCCTTCCCCCCCAGTCTGCCCCCTCCCTGGAAAATTTGGAATGCGATCCGGCATACTCTCAGGAACTGTTTTCTGGACCCTTCCCAGAGTCACAAACCACTTCTCAGGTTGCTGCTGACCTCTTTCCCGATGCCCAAGTTTTCCAACTGTCACAGTCTGTGGGTGACGATGATGATGACAATGTTGACTTAGTGGAAGAAGTGTGTAAAGAGGTGTCGGACGATGAGGAGACATGGTTGTCAGACAGTGGTGAAGTTGTTGTCAGGGCAGGAAGTCCGAGGGGGGAGCAGACTGAAGAATCGGAGGATGACGAGGTGACTGACCCAAGCTGGGTTGAAAAGCCGAGTGAAGACAGTGCTTCTGAGGCGAAGGCGAGTGCTGCGCCAGAACAGGTTGGAAGAGGCAGTGGTGTGGCCAGAGGGAGAAGCAGGGCCAGAGCTGGTGCATCAGCAGCAACTGTTTCACGTAGTGAAGCTCCCGTGGCGAGGCCTAGATGTTCGCAAGTCTGGAGGTTCTTTAAAGAAAGTGAGGATGACCGACGGACCGTGGTGTGCAACCTGTGCCACACCAGGATCAGCAGGGGTGCCACCACTACTAGCCTAACCACCACCAGCATGCGCAGGCATATGAGTGCTAAACACCCCACTCAATGGAACCAAGGCCGTTCACCTCCTGCGGGTCACACCACTTCTCCTTCCCCTGTGTCACTCGCTGCCTCTGCTAGTCAACCCCCTGCCCAGGACCCCGGCACGAGCGCCTCCCGCCGGAAAACCACACCTTCGCCTCCACGTTCCTCCACAGCATCCACCAATGTGTCCCAGCGCAGCGTTCAGCTGTCTTTACAGCAGACGCTGGAGCGCAAGAGGAAATACAGTTCCACCCACCCACATGCCCAGGCCCTCAACGTCCACATCTCCAAATTGCTGAGCCTGGAGATGCTGCCCTATAGGCTGGTAGAGACCGAGGCCTTTGGCAATCTCATGGCGGTGGCTGCCCCTCGGTATTCGGTCCCCAGCCGCCACTATTTTTCCCGATGTGCCGTCCCAGCCCTACACCAGCACGTGTCACAGAACATCATCCGTGCCCTGACCAACGCTGTTTCTGAGAAGGTCCACCTAACCACGGACACGTGGACAAGTGCTGCCGGGCAGGGACACTATATCTCTGACGGCACATTGGGTTAACTTGGTGGAGGCTGGGACCGAGACTGACCCTGGGGCCGCTCATGTACTGCCCACACCGAGGATTGCGGGACCTACCTCGGTCACGGTCTCTCAGACGTTCTATGCCTCCTCCTCCGACCCCACCTCCTCCTCCGAATTACCATCCGTGGGCACGGCGCCTTCAGTCGGTAGCTCTAGGCGCAGCAGCAGTGCCGTGGGTAAGCGCCAGCAGGCGGTGCTCAAACTGCTGAGCTTAGGTGACAAAAGGCACACCGCCCCAAGAGCTGTTACAGGGCATCACGGCGCAGACCGATCTGTGGCTGGCACCGCTGAACCTCAAGCCAGGCATGGTTGTGTGTGACAACGGGCGTAACCTGGTGGCGACTCTGCAACTCGGCAGACTGACACATGTGCCATGCCTGGTCCACGTGTTCAATCTAATAGTTCAGCGGTTCCTCAAGACATACCCCAATCTGTCTGATTTGCTCACCAAGGTGCGCCGCATCTGTGCGCATTTCCGCAAGTCGACCACAGATGCTGCCACTCTCAGGGCAGCGCAGCGCCGCCTACAACTGCCCGCTCACCGACTGTTGTGCGACGTGCCCACGAGATGGAATTCGACATTAAACATGTTATCCAGAGTTTACCAGCAGCGCAGAGCGATTGTAGACTGCCAGATGTCAACTTCCAACAGAACTGGTAGTCAGGTCAGTCAGATTCCTCAAGTCTACAATGAGGAGTGGACATGGATGTCTGATATCTGCCAGGTGTTGAGCAACTTTGAGAAGTCAACACAGATGGTCAGCGGCGATGCCGCCATTATCAGCCTCACCATCCCGCTGCTTTGCCTGTTGAAAAACTCACTGCTCAGCATGAAGTCGGATGCTTTGCGCTTGTCACAAGAGACGGTGGGAGGAAGATACGTCGCTTGATAGCCAGAGCACCCTTCGGTCTGTTTCTCAGCGCGTATCGGAGGACGGGGATGAGGATGAGGAGGAAGAGGAGGAGAATGTCGGTGAGACAGAAGAGGGTACCAGTGCTCAGTCCTTAACTCTTGAGCGTGTATGGGCTGAAGAGGATGACTTGGAGGAGGAGGAGGAAATGGAGAGTCAGGCCAGTGAGGAGAGGGAATTCTTGCGTGTTGGGACTCTGGCGCACATGGCGGACTTCATGTTAGGCTGCCTATCCCGTGACCCTCGCGTTAGAAGCATTTTTTCAAACACCGATTACTGGGTGTTCACTCTCCTGGACCCACGGTACAAGCAGAACCTTTCCACTCTCATCCCTGTAGATGAAAGGAGTATGAGAGTGAATCAATATCAACAGGCCCTGGTGCACAAGCTGAAACAATTCTTCCCATCTGACGCCGCTAGCGGCAGAGGGCATGGTTCTGTGGGCCAAGTAGCAGGGGGAGAGGAGGCGAGCAGGCAGCTTGTCCAGCACTGGCAGGGGAACTCTCTCCAAGGCCTTTGCCAGTTTTATGTCACCCCAGCAAGACACTGTCACCTGTCCCCAGTCTAGGCAGAGTAGGGGTGAGCTTTACAGAAAGATGGTGAGGGAGTACCTAGCTGACCATACCAATGTCCGTAGCGATCACTCTGCTCCATACAACTACTGGGTTTCAAAGCTGGACACGTGGCCTGAACTGGCGCTGTACGCCTTGGAGGTGCTGGCCTGCCCTGCCGCTAGCGTGCTGTCAGAGCGGGTATTCAGTGCAGCTGGTGGCGTCATCACCGATAAGCGTACACGCCTGTCAACTGACAGCGCTGACAGGCTGACGCTTATTAAAATGAACAAAGCCTGGATTTCACCGGAATTCAAATCTCCTCCAGGGGAAAGCAGCTAAAGATTAACATTACTTATGTATCCGATTCTTCTTCTCTACTCCTCCTCCTCTTTGTCATCTTTGCCTAACGCTGACCCAAAAAACACCATTTTTTAGAGGTCCAACTGGCAATCTTTTACCACAATTTTTCCGGAGGTCCACCTACAGGCCCTCTCTGTAAACAATTTTTCCGGAGGTCCACCTACAGGCCCTCTCTCCAAACAATTTTTCCGGAGGTCCACCTACAGGCCCTCTCTCCAAACAATTTTTCCGGAGGTCCACCTACAGGCCCTCTCTCTAAACAATTTTTCTTTGCACCTAGTTGAGTGCTTCCCTAACATGTGATGGGTATGTGCCTCGCCTTTCTTGGTCTGGGTAAGCACAATTGCCATGAGGGTAACTACCAGGCTGTTGCCTGAGAATTTGGGGTAATGGTGGGATTAGGCAGCCTCAGAGGCATCCATGCATGCTGCCCCTGCTGTTTCCTGTCCATTTCCGTGTTTTTTCCATCATTTTCTGATGTTTCCAGGTTTTCACCCAGCCTTCCCTAGGCAGAGCCTTGGTCCCCTGCAAAAATGCTCGAGTCTCCCATTGACTTCAATGGGGTTCGTTACTCGAAACGAGACCCGAGCATCGGGAAAAGTTTGTCTCGAATAACGAGCACCCGAGCATTTTAGTGCTCGCTCATCTCTAATGTTGATTCTTCACCAAAAATTTGAAATTTTATATCATTTTGTTTGAAGCCTGAAATGTGGCAAAAGGTTGAAAAGTTCCAGGGGGCCGAATACTTTCGCAAGGCACTATATATGCCGACATTACTGAGAAAAATGCTTTAATATATGTAAATGAGCCTCTAGGAGCAACGTGGGCATTGCTGGTACACCTGGAGGCTCTGCTCTTTCTATAACTTCCGCGTCCTCTCCACTTTAATAGATAGGTCCAGGCAGCGTGATCATGTTTACAAAGCCTGGACCTGTCAATCAAAGTGCAGCTGAGCCTATAGGTGTAACAGCAACGCCTCCATTGCTCCCAGGGGCTCATTTCCATGTACTATAACATAATTTTTCTCAGCAGTGCAGGCACATATGAACATGAGACCAACACAGATGTCTTCAGCTGCCAAGTGCACATGTAACAGGTCAGGCAGCCTCATAGGTACAAATCTACTGACAGATGTCTTTTAATATGTAAATCTCTCAGTGTGTAGTGCAATTCAATATTAATTACATCCTATTATGGCCCATCAAACTCCACTTTAAGAATGACATACGTACCTGCTCGTAGGTCATAAAAAATGACCAAAAGTCATAAAAAAGAGTTTTCAGGATTCGGTTTTCAGGATTCTCAAAATGCAGAGATTACTGGGGCTTCAGTCCCATTAAAGTCATTGCTGCACTCAGTTCTCTGGGAGGAAGGCAGCAGTAACAGTAATGATGTCTGCACCTTCTCCACTGGTAAGTGGGAGCATTGGGTCAGAACCATGCACAGTGACCAGTTTAGGCTATGGTGGCATCTGCATTGGAGGTTCTACTATGGGCCTCAATCACCACAAAATCAGCATGGGTAGAACTGGCACCCCTTCCACCTCATTACAAGTCCTACAGAAGTGGCATTGCATTCTTTTCTGGCAAATCCTACACCTAATTATATACACATTTACAGTAACTCCTGTTTTAGTAAACAAGGATTTAGTAAATTGTAATGTAAATTATCATGCTGTTCGATAAAAATATAATAATATAGATTTGATTACTTATAAACAAGTGTAAAATGTCTCGCATAGAAGTTTCACAGGAAAAAAAATATTACAAATTCCACAGTTTTCCAGTAATTCTTCAGTCATTTTTGGCTTGGTGTGGCCTATTTATAAACAGTGTTATTTAGACAGGAAAAGCACTAGAGCCTATTTACTAAACTGTCAGGCATGAAGGCTGCGCTGTGCGTCTACTGTTTATGTATTGGCAGCAGGAAGGGGAATGATATCAGCAGTAACCGAAGAAATTACCCAAAAATGGGAGGGCACAAGTGTCTTTCATCCACAGATGTAGGCAACACATTGTCGTAGGAAATAAAACAGTTCTGAAAAGCAAACATATGTTCACTACACTGCAGCTCTTGTCCAAACCAGTGCATGCTTAGTCATATGATCTAATGGGACTCCACAAATAGCAACATGAGGATGTTAAATCCCATATACTGTAATAAATGCTTCTGATATGTAACTGTGGTACGTAATTGTTATGTAAGTTCAACGTATGGAGCTGCCTTAAAGGGGTTATCCAACCCTCATATAGATTATACTTACCGTACCAGCACCCATGTAGCTCCTACTCCCCGCATGGCCGCAAGATCTGGAGTCCATGGGGAGACAAAAAAGTTCTTCTACCAGGGGCTTTATAAAAAAAAATAGAGGCCTGCTTATCATTGTACCATAATTTTTCTTACAATGTCTAATGCATATATACACACATACATACATGTGAAACACCGATACATTTTTTATTTTTATCTGAATGTTTATATGTGAATACTGCCAAATAATGTAACCATACAATCACGGGTGCACCTAGCCTTTCTACTGCCTGAGGCGAAAATTGAAATGGGTTCTCCCCCATTCCAATTTTTTTAACCTAACCCCTTTGCCACAATGAAAGCGCTCATTGCCCATGGCCCTTCTGCTGTCCCCCTCTTGTACATATGTGGTGCTGCCTGAGGCAATCGCCTCACCTGGCCTCATTGGTGGTGCAGCCCTTCATACAATACAACCCAAATTGTGCCCAAATAATATCTCCATAAAAAATAAAATTTTCATACAGTATCAAAATAGTTTACCTCAATATAGTGTCCACATAACATTGCCTTAGATTGCATACACAGTATATGGCCAATTGGATGCTCAAATAATATAAATTGATATAGTAATAAAGGGTGTATAACTTATTTTTCTGACCATAAGCCACACCTAGAATATAGAGGAGGAAAATAAAAAATATATATATTTCATCATAAGGCCTCAGATCAGACCCCAAGCTCCATCATACCTCTGTATCAGACCCCAATACCTCCTCAGACCTCAGATTAGACCCCAAGTGCCATCAGACCTCTGTATCAGACCCCAAAGCTCCATCAGATCCCAGATTGGAACCACATCAGATTTCTGTATCAGTGTCCTATTCCTCCTCAGATCAGAGCCACACGCTTGATCAGACTAACAAAAATAAATGAACTTACCTCTCCTACTCCAAAGCGTGGACTCTTCCTACACTCACCACTCCCTGGTCTTCTTCAGGGACCCATGCTACACTGTGACCTGACATCGCACAGCGTCAGGTCATATTGTGCGCCTACGTGCACTATGTCCTGATGCTGTATGCAGTCAGGACACAGTGCATAGTGGAGCCCAGAAAAAGACCAGGGAGCGGTGAGTACAGCCAGTGCATCGCTTCACTCACCGCTCCCCGCACCTCATGCATAGTCATGACCGCTTCCATAATGGTCATAAGCTTCGCCCTATGAGACGCACTGCCATTTTCCCCTTGCTTTTGGGGGGAAAAAGGGCGACCTGTAGTCCGAAAAATATGGTATATTATATAAGAGGCTGTAATGAGGCCAAGTGCATGTGAAGCATCAGGTAAACCTACCTTCTTAGTTCATGGACAGTGTGGACTTGCACAAGGCTTTCCTATCTACCCTCCACAGTTATCAATAAGTGAGCAAAGGCCTGGAAGAGTGGGGCCATACAAGCAGTGTATAATAGTGTGAATATACTCCAATAGAGAGCCCCACTTTAATTCTTGCCTACTCTGTTCTATGTATAACCCTGGCTGTATAGTTGGAGTACAGGGGTTAATGTTATGTTTGATGTTTTTTATAGTCATCTGAAGGTTTGTGGGTGTATCAGGTGTTAGAGAAAAGAAAGATTAAGCTTTGATGAAATGGAAAAAATCCCTTAATACAGGAGCAGAACATATGTCTGCAACTAGCCTGCAGCGAAAAGGGCTTATACAGCTTTTCAGCTATGGTGTTTTGAGACAAAGGAAAGTTTTCCTTTAACATTGAGATACATGGAGACAGTCACCGTCACCTGCACAGACTCAGCATTCAACCATCTGGCAAATCCTGCAGTCCTCTGTTTCCTAATGATAAAGAAATCTCTCTAATGCCAAAGATACATTTAGTAGGTAACTACAGATTACAAATTCACTGACGCAATGAACAGGGCAGCAAGCAAGTTAAAATTAGCAGCAAACTTGTCTATAAGCCTTGTTGTAGTGAGAGAAAATGTAGTATATCTGATGTCCACATATATAAAAAATGTGAGCGGTGCACAAACATAACACAGTACGTTGCGATGTGCTATAATTCCCTGTGGTGGTGGTGGTAGATGGCTTGGTTTGTCCTGGTACCCAGTCACTTTTCTTATGATGGTAATTGCTAATACTGCAAGGGTACGACCACATGTTTCAACGTAGCTGGGTACCGATGTGGTCGTATGGTGTGCAGCTGCCTCTAATTAAACTAAAGAAACCGCACCGTTCAGTGGGTCTGAATTCTAATGGCCGTGCTGCACTTTGAATACCACACATCCATTAACAATGCAGACCCATTGAACAGTGCAATCTCATTAATTAGAGACGGCTGTGGCCCATACGAATGGACATACCCTTGCAGCAATTACCACCATAAGAAAAGTGACTGGTGGCCGTGCTGCACTTTCAATACCACACATCCATTAACAATGCAGACCCATTGAACAGTGCAATCTCATTAATTAGAGACGGCTGTGGCCCATACGAACGCAGCGGTACTCCACCCCAGCAACCGCAACACAGCCATAACCTGTAGTCGCATCCTCAATGAAAATTGTTGATGGGTCTTTTCAGCTTCCCTGCCCTCCTGTCCCAAAATATAGAAGTTAAGAAACAGACCCTCTGAAGCGATGCCCTGAGTAGCTGGTGAACAGGATAGGAGTGATAGTGGCCCTGATGAAGTGTTGTGTCATGGTGTGCTCCCTCATGCTGCTGCTCCCTGGGGATCAGTGAAGTGGAATTATAGAACTGAAGAATGAGGCCCGAGTTAAATGTAACAAAGTCTTATTTACTAAGTGCAACACAGAACTTAAAATAAATACAGTAGCAGCAGGCTTTAACTGCAAATCTTCTCTGGCACCAGGATATGGAGGCAGGTTGGTTGGTGGCTATTCTCCACTTAGGTGATAATGGCCTAGTGGTCATCTGGTGATGGGTAGCTTGGCTGTAATCACCTTACAGCAGTGTCTGTAGATGATGATGTAGCAGGTCACTCATGTCTGGAATCTAAAGGCTTTACTTGAGGATAGTGTGGAATCGTTCTCACTGGAGATTAGGTAACAGGAGAAGGAGCTCTGCAGGTGGCTTCCTTTCCATAGTGTAGCTACACAGGAACTCCCCCTCTTGCCAGGAAGCAGATCCAGCTCACTTCAACCAAGAAGTGGAGAACATGGTGGTTAACCCAGTTCCTGCTAGCCTTTACCAGTTTTTCGATGCTGGTAGTAACAGCCAGGAAACAAACTATAAAACATCACATAATAATACAATTTGAAGTACCTCCAGGTCTGGGGCACTACACCTCCATGCCCCTTATCAGTTTAGTCGCTCTTCTTTTATTATTATTATTCTTGATTATTATTTCATTACTTCCCAGAGGACCCATGTAACTCTCAATACATCGACCAGAAGTTAACATAAAATAGAAGTAACACAGTTTTACTGAGCTACACATTGGAGAACCTAGCATATACCAAACTGCATGGGTATGTATGACAGAAGGACATTTCTGTTCTTATCTTTAGCAGTGGCTAAAAACCTCTAAAGACTTAAAAAGGGTTTTCTGAGACTTTTTAAAAATAGGCACAGACCAGAGACCCGGATAAAGGAAATAAAATTACATCAGTCACCCTTTAAAGGTTCTGCCATTCCAGGGCCATAGTTCTGGTCCCAATTATTCTAATCACTGCTAGTCCTGCAGTAATGATGTCGTGGGCATTGCACTGGCCTCAGTGGTCTCTTGTTCTGCTGCAACCTTTATAGTGTTTTTCAGTCAACATAATTTAAAATAATCGTTGATGAAGGAAGCTGTACTTTTGTAATGTATTGTTCCTATCTACTAGTCTGGGCTATGGTCACATGACCATGTCCATGCAGCTCCTGTGATGTTATGTCCATAAGCATGTCAGAGATAGGGGAGTGTCTATGCTAGAGAGTGATTAGCTAGGTAGGAGGAGCTATAAACTAGCTGGGTGTTGTTTGGGGCGGTGCTGGAGCTGTGGCAGAGAAAGGAGAATTGCATCATGGGTTTGGTTGGATACAGGAAGTGCTACATACAGGATGGAGACAAGCCAGAGGGATATGTTTACATGGTGCAAAGTGGTCAAAAGAGTCCAAATTGAAAAAAAGAAAAGCATGGGGAAAAAGCACATGAGGTAAGCAACTACACAAGCATAGCTGTTAAAAACCATAGGAATCCCGGGAAAACAGCCAGGAATCCGGACTGATGCATTCAACCTATCTGTTACATTGTGCCAAATTATTATCAGAACTGGAGAGACACACTGCTGAGGTTTTTAGCTCACAGGGAATGGATTACACTGAATACAACTGTAGCAAACCTCCCTGTGAGCATTATTAGATCTGCACAGTTGTCAGCTTCTAAATGTTGACAGGAATGTTCCGGTTCACCGATGGCAAGCATCCTTAAAATGGTGAGCGACTAAAACACGCAAGTCTGGGGCAAAATCAGATGTGCATATTTTGCTGTTTGACTCCTTCAGTATAATACAGAGCCCTGTCTATGAGAGCCTGTAATGAGCTCATATGACAGATTCCCTATGGCTTCTCTTACAAGTTATCAGAAATATTTCCGATAGTTGGTATATATCAGGGACTTGGTATCTAATATAGCTTCACCAAAGATGACTGTACAGTACATATTAATTACTGAACATTTCCTTGCATGCATGTTACTTTAACAGTTAAGCAAAACATTATCTTGCATTAAGCAATAACCATTATATTGTCTAATTTATTGATGCTTAGGCAGCGCTCGTGATTAATTTGTTGTCAGGCTGCTAATTGCATGTGGTGGCTTTTGGAAGGACTGTCGTGTTAATTGTACAGTTGAGCTGCAGCCTCCTGTGGCACTCAAGAAATGTTCATCTCGAGGGGATCGAGTATTTTCTTCGCACTTAGTGGAGTTGTACTAAATAAATAAACATCTCCAAAATAGAATGGTGCTAGAGATGAGCGAATCTATTCGCCGCTTCGTAGATTCGTATCGAATCTTGGGATTTTTCAGCTGCGAAGCGAATCCGAATATTAGGTGATTCGCTTCGCTTTTGTACATATTCACTACTTAGTGTGTCCTATAAATTATACGCTATTCTACGTATAATTTAGTTACTCTATACGCTGTCGCGTACGAATTCAATTCAGCGATGCAGACTTTTCCCTGGTAGTTACTCTATACGCTGTTGCGTACGAATTTAATTCAGCGATGCAGACTCCTCCCTGGCAGTTCCGCCCCTTTCGCCAGCGCGGGAGGATGACGAGGCAAGTCAGGAAATTAAGTTGCGCATTCGTGCGCCTCATCCCTTTTCCCTCCTTTTCAGGTTATTTGGGGAGCCCCTTGAAAGAGGGTTTTTTAAGGAACCTTTGCTGCTTTTTTTTTACCCATTTGGATTACAATTTTACCTATGTGGATTACAAATTGCGACTGAGTTTGGGACTCTGCTCCAGTTCTATAACAAGCGTCAGAAGAAAAGAGACTTAAACGTGTTCGTGAGCATACTAGGTAGGTGATATTTAAATTTTTTATATTATACCTATAATAATGTATTTGCACTATTTACCATATATGTGTCTCGAATATTCGCTCTGCTTCTGAGGAGTGCACGCCGCGGCCTCTCCTTGTACGTGCCTGTGTATTACGTAATCGCTTAGACAATAGTACGCTGAGATTCGTAAGCTATTTGTACGCTCATGTGTACGTCTTCTAAGAAGTTGCGTACATTTTGTAAATGAACGTTCGTTATTAGTGAGGGAATGTTCACTAATAGCACATAATAACGTATATTTTGTACGCGAATACAACTAATCTATTCGTCGAATATACTAATTTTAGGAAAAGTTCGGCGAATGTTCGGCGAATAATTTTTTGAATGATTCGCTCATCTCTAAATGGTGCAGATGGAAATCCTCCTCTCCAGGTACAGCGTGTTCTGCCTCGCCTTCTCCCTATGCCTTAGAAAACCGCACAAACACTTGTGCTTGATTCAAGACGTGGGGAGATGCAAATGGAGATAGGATGATACTTAAAGGGAACGTGTCCTCATAAAATGACCTGATGTTTAGATCGCATTTTTATTTTTAACATTTTTTTTAGAATTTTTTTATTTTATTTTTACATTTTCAATATCTAAATTTAAAGGGAACCTGTCAGCTCTGAAACGTCCTCCAAACTAGAGTAAGCGGTGCATAGTGTAAGTGACATCGAGTCTGGTTATGTAATTTTTATCTTCATACTCACTTCCATTCTGACTCTGTGCTCTGACAAACCAGCAGTAAAATGCACTCAGTGGACTCCAGTGCTCACTCACATAATGGAGAGAAGAGTCCTCTCAATGTATTTTACTGCCGGTTTGTGGGAGCACAGCATCAGAATGGAAGTGAGTATGAAGATAAAACTTACATAATCGGATTCAGCATCACTTACTATAGTATACTATACTATACTATACACCACTTACTCTAGTTCAGGGGGTGTTTCGGAGCTGACAGGTTCCCTTTAAATAAACAATTATAAAATCCTGCAGTATTCACACTGGCCACTAGGCCTAAAATATGTTGAACGGGTTGTGCAAGAGTGGAGGTAGTTAGAAAATCCATCCCATATGGCCAGGTCTGTAAAGTTTAACTTTCCGTTCTTCTGATCTGTCAGAAGAAGAGAGAGAGAGAAAAAAAAAAACAGGATCCAGTAAAAAAAACGGATTCTGTTGAACCAGATGTCATCTATTTGAGCCATTTCTGTCTGAGATCCATTTTTTTTTAGACAGAAAGAAAAGTACTGCATGCAAGTTACCTATACAGAAAATCATGACCTAATATTAGAACTAGTGGCCAGAGTGAAAATTGCAGGATTATATACGTGTTTTACATAGTGACATGGAAAATTTCGAATTTAAAAAATATGTTTAACACAAAAACACATTCCCTTTAACACTTTCCCAGCTCTGTTTTACTAGCTTTAATGTTACAAATGAGGGTACATATATCAAAAGATGATGGAATTTCTAAAGAAGGATAATTATGGAAGTTGGTAGGCAATGATCAAACTCACCTGCTCCCTAGGAAGCATGAGAGCCATGGAAAATCTCTACATTCTCTGGGTGGTTAGAAGAAAAAAGTCAATGGAGAAAGACAGTAATGAAAGGAATGCTGACAACATGGCCATTAACGAGAGTTTCATTGATGTTTTCAAGAGACCCTCAACACCGCGTCTTTTTGTGGACAGCCTCATATTCGTTCAGCTCATTATACAAAAGAGGTTAACAGATTTAGGCTGAAAAGGAAGGATACAGAGCCCATCCTCCACTAAAAAAAAAAGAACCTAACGAACCCTACACTATATCATATCTCAGGCTCTACATATGTTAGGCTAGGTTTACACTACATCTATTCAGCTGCATGTCTATGCCTCTGAGTCCCATAAAAAATAATTGTAGACCACATGTATATGGCTTTTTTGTATACAGTTGTATTAAAAAGCATTATTGGCTGTGCTCTTCACCACAGCTGAGGCAAAATGAATGCAGATATATACTGGTCCTTTTCAGGGACATTCATACGGTGGCTCTTGCAGATAGAATTTGGTGAAGATTCAATACCAAAAAGCAATTGGGTGGCCAAGAGGAATCCACCTTCCATGGTTCTCATGGTAAGGACATGTCCTTTCTAGGAGTGATCGCGGCAAAAATACATGGCCATGTGAATGGCATGCCACCATTTGGTCCAGAATTCATGCAAAATTCTATTAAACACTGGGGTGTGGATGGCCTCTACACTGATATTTGTAGGCCAAAACCAAGAGCGGGTTCAAAATACAGAAGAGATAAAAATCTTTCTGGTATATATTTTCTCTGTAGGCTCAACTCCTGGTTTTGAATAATGATTAGAGATGAGCGAGCACTAAAATGCTCGGGTGCTCGTTATTCGAGTCGAACTTTTCCCGATGCTCGGGTGCTCGTTTCGAGTAACAGACCCCATTGAAGTCAATGGGAGACTCGAGCATTTTTGCAGGGGACCAAGGCTCTGCCTAGGGAAGGCTGGGTGAAAACCTGGAAACATCAGAAAATGATGGAAACACCACGGAAATGGACAGGAAACTGCAGGGGCAGCATGCATGGATGCCTCTGAGGCTGCCTAATCCCACCATTACCTCAAATTCTCAGGCAACAGCCTGGTGGTTACCCTCATAGCAATTATGCTCACCCAGACCAAGAAAGGCGAGGCACATGCCCATCACATGTTAGGGAAGCACCCAACTAGGTGCAACGAAGGTCCATCACCGCCTGCAGGTGACACCACTGCTCATGCTGCCACTGCTGTGCTATCCCCCGCCCCACGACGCAGGCATAAGCCTGACACATCATGGTGACAGCGTAGTGACACCAACAATTGACCAAGTTAGATTGAGGTAGCAGTCAAATGTCTGTAGGTGAGCCTCCCAAAAATTTGTTTTGGAGTGTCCGAAGTTGACCCTCCTAAAAAATTGTTTAGGAGTGTCTGTAGTTGACCCTTCTGTAAAATATTTTTTTTTGTTTCCCTGTTATTAGTTAATGTACAACCCATGGCTATATAGGTTTTGCGTCACAGACGGTCCACTGCACCGTTACATTTTCTTCATCATTGCCAATTACTTTTTCACCAACTGTTGTCTGGCAATGATAAAGGGGAAGGTGAATCCACTGCGGAAGAAAAGTGTCATCCTCCTACAATTCTACACTTGCTCTCAATTGAAAAGGGGATGTTCTTGCCGTGGCCTTCCTCATATTGGCCGCTTCTGCGGACGACAGAGGTGGTGTACCTACTGACAGCCTGACCGAACACGATGGCAGGCCGGGAGACACTCCCTCATGTAATATTGTTTTGGAGTGTCTGCGGTTGACCCTCCTGTAAAATATTTTTTTTGTTTTCCCTGTTATTAGTTAATGTACAACCCATGGCTGGCATGGTGGGAATATATAGGGAAGCACCCAACTAGGTGCAACGAAGGTCCATCACCCATGCCCATGCTGGCACTGCTCTCCTATCCCCAGCCACACGATGCAGGCATAAGCCTGACACAGCATGGCGGTGACACCAACAAGTGACCAAGTTACATGAGGTAGCAGGTGAGCCACCCAAAAATTTAGCCTGACGCAGCATGGCGGTGACAACAGAGTGACCGAGTTAGACTGAGGTAGCAGGAGGTGAAGCACGGATGGTAATTCGAAGGTGGAGGAGGAGGGGTTGGAGAAAGTGGCATAGTAATTCTGAGAAACTGTGAACGAGGTAGGCCCCGCAATCCTCCAAGTGGGCAGTACATGAGCGGCCCCAGGGTCAGACTCGGTCAGAGTATGTGAAATGCTCAGGGTGGCCGAATGCCGGGCTCGACGGCGGACCAGTTTCGGGTTATCGATTGTCAAAATGTTGGCTTACATCAAGTTTAGTATCTGTTCTTATCAGTTGCTGTGGCTGTTGGTGGTAAAGTGGTGAGCATAGCTGCTTCCCAAGCAGTTGACCCGGGTTCCATTCCTGTCTATCGCACTATCGCAGGAGGCAATTAAAAGAAGAACCAAAAAAAAATCTGTACAATATCTAATACGTCCCCTACCCGGGTAAATTGTTTGGAGAGAGGGCCTGTAGGTGGGGGGCAGGCTGGGGGGAAGGAGGTTGAGCTGGAAGAGCCAGAGGAGTGCCCCCTTGGCTAGCGTGTGTGGTGGTGAAAACAGCCGGATGGAGTTCGAATGACGACGCAGGACCCCAACTTAAAAATTTAGCATCAACCGGTACAGTTGTCAACTATGAGCTCGATCAAGTGTGGTATGTGTTCTATGTATTCTTCTCAGTTTAATACCGTATATGGCACCTATCCGGAAAAATAGTTTGGAGAGAGAGAAAGAGAGGAAAAAGACGTAAATTGTTTGGAGAGAGGGCCTGTAGGTGGACCTCCGGAAAAATTGTTTGGAGAGAGGGCCTGTAGGTGGACCTCCGGAAAAATTGTTTGAAGAGAGGGCCTGTAGGTGGACCTCCGGAAAAATTGTTTGGAGAGAGGGCCTGTAGGTGGACCTCAGGAAAAATTGTTTGGAGAGAGGGCCTGTAGGTGGACCTTAGGAAAAATTGTTCAGAGAGAGGGCCTGTAAGTGGACCTCAGGAAAAATTGTTTGGAGAGAGGGCCTGTAGGTGGACCTTAGGAAAAATTGTTTGGAGAGAGGGCCTGTAGGTGGACCTCAGGAAAAATTGTTTGGAGAGAGGGCCTGTAGGTGGACCTCAGGAAAAATTGTTTGAAGAGAGGGCCTGTAGGGGGCCCTCCGGAAAAACTGTGGTAAGAGTGCCAGTTGGACCTCTAAAAAATGGCGTTTTTTTGGTCAGCGTTAGGCAAAGATGACAAGGAGGAGGAGGAGGAGTAGGAGGAGTAGAGAAGAGGAATCGGATACATAAGTAATGTAAATCTTTAGCTGCTTTCCCCCGGAGGAGATTTAAATTCCGGTGAAATCCAGGCTTTGTTCATTTTAATAAGCGTCAGCCTGTCAGCGCTGTCAGTTGACAGGCGTGTACGCTTATCGGTGATGACGCCACCAGCTGCACTGAATACCCGCTCTGACAGCACGCTAGCGGCAGGGCAGGCCAGCACCTCCAAGGCGTACAGCGCCAGTTCAGGCCACGTGTCCAGCTTTGAAACCCAGTAGTTGTATGGAGCAGAGTGATCGCTACGGACGTTGGTATGGTCAGCTAGGTACTCCCTCACCATCTTTCTGTACAGCTCCCCCTACTCTGCCTAGACTGGGGACAGGTGACAGTGTCTTGCTGGGGTGACATAAAACTGGCAAAGGCCTTGGAGAGCGTTCCCCTGCCAGTGCTGGACAAGCTGCCTGCTCGCCTCCTCTCCCCCCCTACTTGGCCCACAGAACCATGCCCTCTGCCACTAGCGGCGTCAGATGGGAAGGATTGTTTCAGCTTGTGCACCAGGGCCTGTTGATATCTATTCACTCTCATACTCCTTTCCTCTGCAGGG
Source organism: Rhinella marina (assembly GCA_900303285.1). NCBI lineage: Eukaryota > Metazoa > Chordata > Amphibia > Anura > Bufonidae > Rhinella > Rhinella marina. Next base: position 211,574 of record ONZH01019995.1, on the reverse strand, counting down.
ATGAGAGTGGAAGGGTTCTGCTTGTACCGTGGGTCCAGGAGAGTGAACACCCAGTAATCGGTGTTTGAAAAAATGCTTCTAACACGAGGGTCACGGGATAGGCAGCCTAACATGAAGTCTGCCATGTGCGCCAGAGTCCCAACACGCAAGAATTCCCTCTCCTCACTGGCCTGACTCTCCATTTCCTCTTCCTCCTCCTCCTCATCTTCAGCCCATACACGCTCAAGAGTTAAGGACTGAGCACTGGTACCCTCTTCTGTCTCGCCGACATTCTCCTCCTCTTCTTCCTCATCCTCATTCCCCTCCTCCGATACGCGCTGAGAAACAGACCGGAGGGTGCTCTGGCTATCAAGCGATGTATCTTCCTCCACCGTCTCTTGTGACAAGCACAAAGCATCCGACTTGATGCTGAGCAGTGAGTTTTTCAACAGGCAAAGCAGCGGGATGGTGAGGCTGATAATGGCGGCATCGCCGCTGACCATCTGTGTTGACTCCTCAAAGTTGCTCAACACCTGGCAGATATCAGACATCCACGTCCACTCCTCATTGTAGACTTGAGGAATCTGACTGACCTGACTACCAGTTCTGGTGGAAGTTGACATCTGGCAGTCTACAATCGCTCTGCACTGCTGGTAAACTCTGGATAACATGTTTAATGTCGAATTCCATCTCGTGGGCACGTCGCACAACAGTCGGTGAGCGGGCAGTTGTAGGCGGCGCTGCGCTGCCCTGAGAGTGGCAGCATCTGTGGTCGACTTGCGGAAATGCGCACAGATGCGGCGCACCTTGGTGAGCAAATCAGACAGATTGGGGTATGTCTTGAGGAACCGCTGAACTATTAGATTGAACACGTGGGCCAGGCCTTTTGTCACCTGTTTGAGCACCGCCTGCTGGCGCTTACCCATGGCACTGCTGCTGCGCCTAGAGCTACCAACTGAAGGCACCATGCCCACTGATGGTAATTCGGTGGAGGAGGAGGAGGAGGGGTCGGAGGAGGAGGCATAGTACGTCTGAGAGACTGTGACCGAGGTAGGCCCCGCAATCCTCGGTGTGGGCAGTACATGAGCGGCCCCAGGGTCAGTCTCGGTCCCAGCCTCCACCAAGTTAACCCAATGTGCTGTCAGTGAGATATAGTGTCCCTGCCCGGCAGCATTTGTCCACGTGTCCGTGGTTAGGTGGACCTTCTCAGAAACAGTGTTGGTCAGGACACGGATGATGTTCTCTGACACGTGCTGGTGTAGGGCTGGGACGGCACATCGGGAAAAATAGTGGCGGCTGGGGACCGAATACCGAGGGGCAGCCACCGCCATGAGATTGCCAAAGGCCTCGGTCTCTACCAGCCTATAGGGCAGCATCTCCAGGCTCAGCAATTTGGAGATGTGGACGTTGAGGGCTTGGGCATGTGGGTGGGTGGAACTGTATTTCCTCTTGCGCTCCAGCGTCTGCTGTAAAGACAGCTGAACGCTGCACTGGGACACATTGGTGGACACTGTGGAGGATCATGGTGGCGAAGGTGTGGTTTTCCGGCGGGAGGCGCTCGTGCCGGGGTCCTGGGCAGGGGGTTGACTAGCAGAGGCAGCGAGTGACACAGGGGAAGGAGCAGTGGTGTGACCCGCAGGAGGTGGTGAACGGCCTTGGTTCCATTGAGTGGGGTGTTTAGCACTCATATGCCTGCGCATGCTGGTGGTGGTTAGGCTAGTAGTGGTGGCACCCCTGCTGATCCTGGTGTGGCACAGGTTGCACACCACAGTCCGTCGGTCATCCTCAATTTCATTAAAGAACCTCCAGACTTGTGAACATCTAGGCCTCACCACGGGAGCTTCACTACGTGAAACAGTTGCTGCTGATGCACCAGCTCTGGCCCTGCTTCTCCCTCTGGCCACACCACTGCCTCTTCCAACCTGTTCTGGTGCAGCACTCGCCTCTGCCTCAGAAGCACTGTCTTCACTCGGCTTATCAACCCAGCTTGGGTCAGTCACCTCGTCATCCTCCGATTCCTCAGTCTGCTCCCCCCTCGGACTTCCTGCCCTGACAACAACTTCACCACTGTCTGACAACCGTGTCTCCTCATCGTCCGACACCTCTTTACAAACTTCTTCCACTAAGTCAACATTGTCATCATCATCATCATCGCCCACAGACTGCAACAGTTGGAAAACTTGGGCATCGGGAAAGAGGTCAGCAGCAACCTGAGAAGTGGTTTGTGACTCTGGGAAGGGTCCAGAAAACAGTTCCTGAGAGTATGCCGGATCGCATTCCAAATTTTCCTGGGAGGGGGCAGACTGGGGGGAAGGAGGTTGAGGTGGAGGAGCCATAGGAGTGCTCCCTTGGGTAACGTTGGTGGACTGCGTGGAAGACTGACTGGTGGACAAATTACTTGAAGCATTGTCCGCAATCCACGACATCAGCTGTTCGCACTGTTGTGGTTTCAACAGTCCTCTACCACGTGTCCCTGTAAGTTGAGACATGAAGCTAGGGAGTGTAGCTCTGCGGCGTTCCCCTGCTCCCTCATCAGCAGGTACTGTCTCACCCTGCCCAGGACCACGGCCTCTGCCCCCTGCAGTAATTGAATGCCCACACCCACGCCCACGCCCTCGTCCTCGACCCTTAGCCCTGGGGTTCAACATTTTATGTATATAAGTGTATTATATAAAAAAAATAAAATAAATGGGCCTGCTGTACTGAAACCCACAAACTTGTTCAGTCTGCACAAGTAAATATATAGGTGGATAAGTTAGATCAAAATTACGTATGTTATTACGTACCATGCAGTATGGAGCAATTACATGGAAACTATTAGATTAGACAGACTTGGTCTGCTTAGTTGCAACCCAGACAAATGTTGCACAGAGATTTTTCTAATGTAGCTGTATAAGTGAGAGAAAAAGACCTTTTTTAATTAAGTGACGTACAGAATGTGTCACCTGGACAGAAAATACGGATTGTGTTGAGTGGACAGCTGAACTGTGACACACAGAATGGTTTCACGCAGCTGTGTGAAATGGATTTGTATCACTGAGATAAAACAACAAAAAAACTATTTTTTTATATTTTTTTTTATATATTTTTTTTTATATTTTGTTTTTTTGGAACGTGACGTGCAGAAACTATCAGACAGCAAACTCAGCCCCTGCTGACGGTGGCTATTTTGACTGCAACCCAGACAAATGTCGCACAGAGATTTTTGGAATCTAGCTGTATAAGTGAGAGCAAAAGACCTTTTTTTAATTAAGTGATGTACAGAATGTGTCACCTGGACAGAAAATACGGATTGTGTTGAGTGGACAGCTGAACTGTGACACACAGAATGGTTCCAGGCAGCTGTGTGAAATGGATTTGTATCACTGAGATAAAACAACAAAAAAACTATTTTTTTATATATATATATACATTTTTTTATATATATTTTTATATTTTGTTTTTTTGGAACGTGACGTGCAGAAACTATCAGACAGCAAACTCAGCCCCTGCAGACGGTGGCTATTTTGACTGCAACCCAGACAAATGTCGCACAGAGATTTTTGGAATCTAGCTGTATAAGTGAGAGCATAAGACCTTTTTTAATTAAGTGATGTACAGAATGTGTCACCTGGACAGAAAATACGGATTGTGTTGAATGGACAGCTGAACTGTGACACACAGGATGGTTCCACGCAGCTGTGTGAAATGGATTTGTATCACTGAGATAAAACAACAAAAAAACTATTTTTTTATATATATTTTTTTATATATATTTTTTATATTTTGTTTTTTTGGAACGTGACGTGCAGAAATTATCAGACAGCAAACTCAGCCCCTGCTGACGGTGGCTATTTTGACTGCAACCCAGACAAATGTCGCACAGAGATTTTTGGAATCTAGCTGTATCAGTGAAAATACGGATTGTAGTGAGTGGACAGCTGAACTGTGACACAGAGAATGGTTCCACACTGCTGTATGAAATGGATTTGTATCACTGAGATATAACAATAATAAAAAAAAGGGGTATATATGGCGATAGCTGCACTACTAGTGCCAGCCAGCCAGCCCAGCCAGGAGACCAAAAAAAAATTTCTTCTAGCCCTTAGAAGGGCTGTTGGGTTCTTGTGAGATCACTCCTGCCTAACAAAGAACTAAATGCAGGCCCTAACACTCTCCCTGAAATGCAGCAGCTCTATCCCTAACGACATCCAGACAGCATCTGAGCCGAGCACCGCGGGCAGTCACTAGTATATTCCAGGGTCACCTGATCAGGCCAGCCAACCCCTGCTATCAACATGTAAGGGCCCCACGTGATGCTGGGTGTACCGCAGAGTCTCCTGGCTTGTGATTGGCTGAGTTTATAGGCTCCAAAAATGCACAATGCGGAAGTTGCCATTTCCTCGAGCATGGCGAGATACTCGTCCGAGCAGCGAGCACTTACGAGTACCCTAATACTCGAACGAGCACCTAGCTCGGACGAGCATGCTCACTCATCTCTAATAATCATGTAAAATACCAATCAAATATTGACTATGTGAAAGTGGCTAAAGGGACCCTTGACAATTTCCTAAATAGTGCACCACAAAGTCTCTGAGCTGGGAGAAGTTTTAGCTATAACTTACCTAAAATCGATGACAATTTCTAGTAGAAATTATTGTACACAGCGGGCACACCGTTGATGACCGTGCATTGTGGACTGTAATTTGTGATCCACAACACGGGCACAGCCGGCACCTGTTCGTGTGCATGAGCCTTTACTTTTACTTGCCCCACAGGTCAAAAAGATACATCTAGTTACTAAGCCAATTATGTTAGGAGAGGTGACAGCTCCTCTTTAACAGTGTGTTGAAGGCTCCTCATTATTATGATGCGTAATGTATTGTTTTATTGCCATGTTCTGTTCTTCATATTTTATGTCGTTCTTTAGGGCTCATGCACATGCACATATTTTTTCTCTGCATCTGATCCGCATTTTTTTTTGGGTCGGATGTGGACAGAACACCGTGTGCTGTCCACTTCCGTATGTCCGTTCTGTGGCACCGGCAAAAATATAGAACATGTCCTATTCTTGTCCGCATTACAGACAAGTTCCATCCCTCAAAATGAGGAACACAAGTGCCGGTATCTGCATTTGGCAGATCTGCAAATTGAGGGCTGCAAAAAAGGCTACAGCTGTGTGCATGAGCCTTTATATTGAGGTTTTATTTGTCCATCCATGATCAGCCCTGGAGACTACACTGCCATCTAATAAGTGAGTCACCTTGAGCAACAGCCTATTCCCTCTGCTCTTCTGTTATAGGCAAGTTGTGTTTGGAAAAGGCTTAGCCTATTCTTTTATGGTTAACGTGTACAAGGGAATAAAAGAATTGTAAACATTTCTGTATTTAATGTAGTGATAAACATAATATAGATGCCTAAAGACAGTACGTAGACCTACATTATGTTTACACTAGTGCTACCATACAATGCACCGCGCATTACTTTTGCATTCGTTATACAATCTGGATCCCAATGTACAGCAGTTGTGTTGTTCTGCCCTGTTTCCCATCAATGTCTGATGGATTGAGACAAATGTAGTGTTTTATACAATTCTGTTCCACTTGAATAGTCTATATAAATGCTGTATAAACAGAGCCCTGCTTCTATAAGATGACTGTAATAAAGTCCTTCTATAGAGCGACATTTTTTCTTTATTTGATGCAGTCTGAATATTGCTCCCATAACACCTGCCTTATAGCGTTCAATAGCAACAGTCTGTTCTTAATAATATTCTATAGTAGAGTTTTCTTCAGGCAGCCCATAAATCACTGAAGGTAAGCTGGAGTGCACTCTCCCAGGGGGAACAGAAGATGCTATTTAAACTCCAGCACATTTCTCTGTGTCGCCCGACATCCCACCGGTGACATTATCAGTGACGACATGAGAAGTATATTCCTTCATAAATTGCTTTCTGCAAAAAAAAAAAAAAAAAAAAAGCTTACGTTTCCAGAAAATCTTCTTTTTGCTGTATACAGTATACGTGTCACGGACACACGCTGAGGAGACGACGTAATCAATACACTTAAAAAGTAAATACAGCACATCAATAGATCAGATCAATACTATGACATCAATGAGGACCATCTTCAGACAGGGAGAAATCTACGACAGGGAACAAGGATGAGACCCACTATTAGAACTGCAAATAGAAACCTCCCCTTTAAATATAGATAATCAAAAAGTAAGCCATAAAATGTAATAGAATGCCAAATACAAATATACACTCATATGCTGTTAACTTTTCTTTCTATACTGGCAGTTAATTTCTAGATATTATCTCCCCACTGCACTATGAAGTTAATAAAACACAAAATAAAACATATACAATACAATGGCTATGAGCTTTTAAATAAAAATCTCTCACAAAATGTGTCCTTCTATCTACATGCAGGGGGGGTACTAAGATGGTGCAAGCTCAAGAACTGAGCAGTCACAATAGCCGGTTTCATTGCCTCCGGTTTTATAAAGCAGACACTAAGGGACAGAATCCGTTTATAACGCCAATCACTGACTTTTAACCTCAGGACCACAGAGTCTGAGCTCAAGGTGACCAGTTGCTATGGCAGCCCGGGGTCTTCTGAAGGCTCTGAGGCCTGCCATAATGAAGTCTCTAACAAGCCCTGCCTGTTGCAAAGCTTGATAGGAGCTTGGTGATTCTCCCATAGATTGCAATGGTAAATCAATGTAGTCTTGTATAAGCGATCAGACGAACGCATGTCAAAATAAGTTTTAAAAAATATTAAAAAATTAAGATATAAACATTCAAATCATACCCTTTCCAAATGTTAAAAATAAGCATTCCAAAAGGCCTGGGGAAAAAAATCTTCAATTCTCTGTTTTTTGGTGGCATCACCGCCTAAAAAATTAAAAAGTGAATAAAAAGCTATACACACCCGAAAATGGTATAGATGAATAATTCACCCCACAAAAAATGAATCCTCCAACAGCTCCATAGATATAAAAATTTAAAAAAAAAGTTATAGGGTTTAAAATATGGTGATGCAAGTAATAAAAAACAAGAAAAACTATAAAAGTATGGCATCACTGTAATCGTACTGACTCACAGAATGAATTTAACAAGCCATTTTTTACCACATGCGAAACATTGTGAAAACAAAACCCATAAAACTATGGTTGAATTTTGTTTTTTTCCAGTGAAACCCCAGTTAGATTTTTTTTCCAGCTTTCCACTGCATTGCATGCAATATTAATTAGTGCCATCTGAAAGTACAACTTGTCCTGCAAAAAAAACAAGCCCTCATAATATGGCAGTGTGAACACAAAAATAAAAAAGTTATGGCTCCTGGAAGGCAGGGAGTAAAAAATGAAAATGGCTTCATCAAGAAGGGGTTACTAAATATCTACACTCCCCAGACATACTAAACATACATAAAAAGTCGAATAGAAATAGAATTGTCAGGACTGTTCTGCTGCACTTAGAATTCTCTCCATGTGTGCACGTGGAGGGCTGTTTATCGATTGCTTTGGTAATGCAGAATACAACCTTGTTCCAGAATCCCAATGGAGCCACTCCCCCTAACTGTAAATTATAAAGAAAGATAGTAAAATATTTGCTTGAAGGTCGTAGGCAGCATAAGAGAGAGACCACATATTCTGCGGTGCTGTACAGATATTACCTTCAGTCTCATTGGTCTTTACCCGTATTGGGGCTCACAATTCAATCTTGAGCATAAACTTGCATGTTTTTGGAGTGTAAACTGCATACTGATGTTGCTTCTCTTCAGATGTAAACCCCGTACTGAAGTGCTGCAAGGCAACAGTGCTAACTATTGTTGAGCGAATTGAAGTATCCAAAGTGGACTTCGTTCCAAATTTCAGGGAAAATTCGATTTGCCACGAAGCCAAATTTCCTTGTGCTTTGTGGTAACAAGTCGATTTTGCCTGAAATGGCGTTAAAAAAATCATACTCACCTCATCCATTTGAGTGCACAGAGGTTTTGATTGAAGATTCCACATAAAATCTTGTGTGATATCATGCACTGCATGTGATTTCGCACTGGATTTTCAATCAGGATGCCCGCAACAGCCTCTTCACGCTCAAATGGATAAGGTGAGTATTATTTTTTCAACGACGAACACGGCATCTGAGGGGTTCAATGATGGGGGGCAGTTCTTTGTTACACTTCATGACAAAGTCATTTGTCACTAAGCAAATTTCTTTGTGAAATTTGGCAAAGCAGCCGAATCAAAGTTTTTTTTAACTTCGCTCATCTCTAGTGCTAACCAGCGAGCTACCAGACTGTCTCATGTATGACCACGCTGGATCAACAGTGCAAATTACACCTTAGATTTGTTGTGGAATTTGCTACTTATTGGCTGTGGATTTCACCCTATGCATTGCATAAAAAAGTGATATGCTACAAATCCACACCATAGGTCAAGTTACTCTGCAGATTTATTTTCCGTAGCCTGTAGATGAGCTTTCTTGAAAGCACTGTGGATCTGCTGCATGCAAATCTGTGGCAAGAAATGGCCACTATATTCATCTTGTGTGAAAATACACTGAAGAGGATTTAAAGGCTATGGACACCATTGGGGTCATTTTTTATTATTGCATTGTACTAATTATGAACTAAAATATATTTTTTAATTGGGCTAAATTAAAAATTTAAATCCCCTTTCTCTGTACACCGTTAAGATTCTCTAGTAGCAGGCTCTGTATTTTTACTGTGTTTCCTCAGGCAGCTCAGCTGAGGGCTCCTTATTTCTGACTTTATAATCGTTCTTTATAACTCAATTCTTATCCTATTGATAAGAATGTGGCTTAAATAAGTGTTTATGAGCTGTTTGTAGTTTGCAAATAAGGATTATTTTATGACCGGCACAAAGGAAAAGTATGATTCATAGAGCTAGAGATTTAACCCTTTGTCACAGAATGGCTGAATATTTTTAATAAGGACCAATTGTAAAAATGATTTTTAGCTTAAAATTAGTTTATAAAATTGCCCCCGAATGTGTACATAGCCTTTAAGATGTTATCTGAGGTAAGAAATTATTTTTTTTTTCAGAAACTGCACCACTCAGTTATGTCAAGGATTGCAGCTTAAAGGCTCATTCACACGTCAGTGACCTTAAAGGTCAGTGTTTTTAGCACAGATGCATGCTCTATTTTGTCCGTGTTCACAGATCCAACAAGTCCATTATAGTCTATGGGTCCATGAAAACCACGGATGCAACACGGATGCCATCCGTGTTGCATCCATGTTTCACTGATTATTAGGCTTCATTTACACGACCGTATTTTGTTTCCATGTCCGTTTCATATTTTTTGCGGACCATATGCGGAACCATTCATTTCAATGGGTCCGCAAAAAAAAACAGAAGGTACTCCGTGTGTATTCTGTTTCCGTATGTCCGTATTTCCGTTCCGCAAAAAAGATATAACATGTCCTATTCTTGTCCGTTTTGCTGACAAGGATAAGCATTGTTACAATGGATCTGCAAAAAAAATGGAAAAACCGATGCCATACGGAACATCATCTGTTTTTTTTTTTTCGGATCCGCGATTTGCAGACCGTAAAACACATATGGACGTGTGAATGAAGCCTTAAGAAGAGAAATTATTTTTCAGATGTTCAGTGTCAGTGAAATACGGATGCAACACGGACAGCAAAAAAACGAACACACGGACCCAACACGGATCCTTCCCGGACAGCTTCACAGATGCCTCACTGACTACATGCTCTCAGATTTGAGCATGGACACGGACGTGTGAATGAGGCTTAAGATAGGGTCACACTTATGATCCAGCAGGTTGGTCCAGTATAGAACAGCCTGCTGGAGTTTATTGGATCTGGCCTAGCCGGATACTGCCATTCACTGGCAGACCACATTGACTATAATGGAATCCTTTCTCTTTCCAGCTAAATGCTGGATTTCGGCTGGATAAAAACCACTGCATGCTATGGTTTCTGTCCAGCCGAAAACTGGCACGTATGCTGGAAAGCAGGTGGATCCCTGACGCTTTTAATGGCTATACCAAAGTATTTTCTTCATCTTTTCTGCTCTACAGATGAAGTGACATTTGGGGGGGTGGGGGATACGTACTTTCTTATAGAAAAAATAAAGATGCCAGGTTATAAAAGACACTATAGGCCACTATAATGCCTCAAAATACTTTAAGAATTCAACATAATAATTCAGGCATTTTTTGGGGGCCAAAAAAACACACAACAGAAAACTACAGTATATGCTGCGGCTTCCTAATCCCATACAAGCTACTTACCACCAGTCAACTAATGCAAGGCTGGAACTTACCTGAAAGAAGTGGTTATAATTTTGATAATTTGGTAAACGAATAGATGGATTAGGTAGAGAAATTCTTTAATAAAGTACTGAGCACCGTCTTGTCCTCATCTTCCTTTTAAGACATTTGGAGCCTCTGAGCAGCTGACACGTATATTCTCATTCAAGAATAATTTATGCTCTAGCGCTTCTTTTGAGTTTGGATGAAAAGCTTTCTGTGTGACTGGAGTAGTTAAAATAACATGGAGTCCTGTAGAGAAGAATTTCACATGGGTGTTGTATCCACATTTCTCCACATTTCTCCACATACTACAGTCTACAGTTAAAAAGCACCTTCAAGCCTAATTCTACTGAGTTTTTGCCAATGTTCTAGACCCATAGTTCTGTCTGATATGCATACACTTTTTATTTGACCCTATGGGTCATCATAATATGATATTAAGTTACAAGAAGAGGACTGGAACACATCTGGACCAAGTAGTGAAACAAACCTGGATAGAACCGAGTATCTGAACTCTTGCTTTCCATATCTCCAGCCCTCACGGCATATGCAGCTTCTAGGGACCATTTTGGTAAACCTTGTCTGCACCATGCATTTTCCAATGATCACATATGGATGATATGCCATTCCTCACTGTGTGTATGGAACCCCTTTAAAGAGTCACTGTACTTTCACACAATTTCCATATCACTTCATTTAAACAAATGCATGCATCCACCTGAAAAAATGTATAAAGTCATGACCACTAGGGGTCCCACTTCTACCTAATCCAGTCCACTGCCTGTTATCATGCAAGATCGGTCCCTGGTAACAGAGACCCAAAAGATGGGTGAGAGAAAGTGGGGGCATGTCAGAGCTAGCTGAGATCCTGAGCCTGATGAAACAACTGCTTCTACACTGCTTCTGAACATCACAGGAGCCTACCCTGTGTTTGTAAGCGTGAATTATCCCACCTTATCTGTTCTATGAGCTCCAAAGTTGAAAAGAAACATAGTGAGAAGTAAGTGCCCGCCAAGAGAACAAAAGGCGCCCCCTCCAAGCACTGCACATGCACGGCTTCCTAAGTGGCTTATAGTTAGACCATTTCTATGCCTAAACCAGGCGTAGAGAATAGTAAATGAGACAGGCCTGCTGGCCCGTCCCCTTCCCCTCCCACACCACACCTACTTTTGAAAAGAAACATAGTGAGAAGTAAGGGAGAGGATGTCACAGCTTTACAGTCCTGGCAGACTTTCATAAAAAGGATCCACCCTCTGATTCTAAGTGAAATGCATCTACTTGTGCAGCTGAAACAGGCAATAATATGGCTGAAAAAAATTAGGGAATCCCAAACATAACAGTTCCTTCACAGTTATGATTGTACAAAGAAGCAGAGCCATTATGCAAATTTTTTTTTAAAACCCAGATACCCTAAGTTTAAACAGTCAAAAACAACCTTCATTATTATTTGCTGTCCAATGTACCTGTGCATTAGAAGAACCAATACCACACACACAAATGTATGTGGCAAGAACAAGAAAATGGATTCTTCGCCACAGTTCGCTAAATGACTTTATAGAATCTCCCCAAGGATGTTGTGCACAATTTACTCTGTCAGTCAAGCAACAGCAGTATCAGAACAGGCAATACTTGAGACCATTCATGGATAACACCTTTTACAACTGCTTCTGTGCTGACAGCAATATTCCACTGACTAACCTGTGATAAAAGAAATCTCAGAATGAGAGCCAGCAGTGTCCTTTTTATTCTACTTAGCAGAGCATAAAATCTAAAGTACAAATATATAAAGCAGATTGTAATTAATACTATTCACACATATGCATGTAAATGTCCCTACAGGTTCATTTGGTCCTGTTACATGGGCCGATTATCAGGCCAATTATCAGGAGTGAATGTTTGTACATATAAAGGTGCTGCTAACCACCCAATGAACATGTTCATCAGATGGAAGCACCATTGATGAGGACACAAAAATCATTGTTTCTAGGCAGCAGATTGTGCTGTGTAGACTGGGATCTGTTTCCCAGAAACAATGATTCTCTATGGAGATGGTCATTCAAAAAATGTTGAGAACCATTTCAAGGCCATGCTGGAAAGACAGTAGGATAATTGCTCAATTATGGCAAAAGACTTTACTGCTGTGGAAAGGGTATTTTGCTTTGGCTCCCACCACACAGTTGAGACGGGTTTGCCTTCCAGATCTAATATCTCAAACTAATAATTTTCAGTTTATTTTTTGTATACTTATTTTTTAACTGTATTAGTTTACGTAATCTATATTCTAACTAATATCACCTAAATAGTGATCTGCTCCTCACAGACTGGGAATTGCAGACTGGGAATTGCAGAAGGAGTTAATGAGAATGGACTTGCACGCCTGTGGTTATTTGGGAAGATTGCAAAGTGTATTTAGATAGAGACTCAGGGATTACTACCATCATTGTGACTGCCTATACACAGCTATTGTGAAAAGCCTACTCTGATATATACCTCAAAACTGTGCATTTTGCTGCTATATGTACTGCAACTCATCTGCTCAGTAAAGAAAGAGACTTTATTTATTGTAACCAAACGGGCCTTGCCATTGACTCCACCATAATCCGCCAGCCCCTACCTTCGTCTGCCCTCCTGCCTTGCAACCATTTACCTAACATCAAGGGCATCCCAGCCTCAACCAGGGTTGTACAAGGTGTCCACCAAGGGAAGAAAAGGCACACCCTCCAAAGACTGCACATGCACAGCTTCCTAGCTGGTTTACATTTAGACCGTTTCTGGCCCGTCCCATTCCCCTCCCACACCACGCCTACTTTTTTAGACCTGGCGTGAATGGGGAAAAGTTACCTGTTGTGCCTAATATAGTTGTATCTCAGGTTAATAAATGACCTCCTTTATGTTTTGGTCATGCATACCAGCTGGAAGAGGTATATATGGTAAAGGGATGTCAGGAACAGGGTTAAACACCTCTTTGTGGTAGTGGGCTGGTCCTACTTCTTGCCAGAAGGGGGAGTTGGAATGTAGCTACAGTCAGGAAGACGAAGCACACAGAAGAGCTCCTGCTCCTTGGGTCGATGTAAGATAATCCAGAGAGACCAACACCATGCAGCTCCAAGAAAACACTTAAGAGACAAGACAGCAGAGTGATCAGCAAATACTTCATTACAGACACTACTGCAAGGTGAGGGACTACAACTCAGACACCCATCACTCAAAACCTCCACTAGGCCAGATAAAGCTCAAGTCTGAATCTGACAGTTGACACCTATACCCACAAGTACCCATTTGCAGTCATCCAACCTGCCTCCATACACCACTAACTGGTGTCAGAAACTGCACTTTGAATTTGCTGCTATTGGATGTACTACAAGTTATATTTTTGCACATACTGTAGTAAAAAGAGATTGTTGCACATTTGCTTCTTCAACCTACATTTCCATTGCACCAATTCCCAGGGAGCAATGTCCTGAGGGAGAACACTATGACATGACATCTCATGAGGGCCACTACCACTCCCATCCTCTACACTCGTTCCTAAGGGGCTTTCTGCACATTACAAAGAGGGAACCATGTAAAATATACATTTATAAGTTCACTTTATAAACACTAAAAACTGCAGTGTAGTAAACGGCGCCTCTACCTATCATCTCTTACTATCATATGCGCTGTATGCCCTTACTTGTCCATTATATAGTCATTTCCATATAGAATTTGTTATCTTTGAAATGTCAGGATTCCTTCTTTGTTGCTAATGTATGCATTATGTCAAAATACTTATTTTCTGCTCCTGATACAATATCCAGAAGGGAAAGATGTAAGAAGACAGACTACCCCATCATCATTATGACTCTCCTCAGTCACTAGTCTCAGGAATTGGCTAAACGCCTTGCTAAATATTCTATATTAGAACAGCAGTTAAGATCTGTGGTTGTAAGAGCTCTGACCTTGCTGAGAGTCACCCAGTCAGACATCAATTAATGATTGCAGAATACGGAAGCAGTACTCTCTGCATTCAGCCGATCCCGTGGGAAAAACTGATTTGCTTAAGGGTATAGGCAACATCAGCCTTGAAAATGCTTATCCTTTGGGAGGGATGATGCAAAATTACTCACAACCTTCAGCATGTATACAAAGCATATAGAGTCTGGAAGAAAAGCCTTATATGTGATGCATGCTGATAGCCTGAAAATGAGCTACTGGTATAGACTAGTCTTCTACCGAGGACAGCAACTGAAATTACATTGTTTTATAGTCTGTGGTGCAGGTCTAGACAGCCTGACTGAAGGTGAATTTAGACTAACCAATAACCATCCAGATTATCGGGAACGACTACTCCCGTGAACGCTCGTTCCCAATAATTTAGCGATCTAAATGTGCCGCCGTTCACCTGATGAGCAAAACGCTTTTTCATCAGGTGATCCTGTCTTTCGAGCAGGAACATAGTTCATCATTTCTGGCCAGCAGATCGTGCTGTCCAATCATGATTCTGTATAAGGAAAAGGGATCGCTATTGCGAGCATACTGTGAAGGAGATCGCTGTATGTAAATGCAGCAGTCTCCTTCACTGAACGAACAGCCTTCCAATTGGTCACTCCATCGCCCTGTCTAAACCTGTCTTAGGTTTACGCCATCTATATTAGTAAATCGGTGCCCATGTGTCTTACTGTATCTCTAGCATTTTCTTCATGGCATTTCCCCCTATAGACAAGGTGATGGTAAAAGCATCTGAAAAAATACTAAGAGCACCAACATGGTACTAGAAGAAGACAAAAAGATAAAAAAAACTCCACCTAATAAACTAAACACCAATACAAAAACGGTACTTGTGTGGCCTGCATTTCAGTAGACCTTCAGTTAACGTGGAATTGGTGTGGAATTGGTGGAACTGCTCCTTCTACTTTTTAACAGATAAATTCATAGCATGAGGCAAAAGAGAAAATCCATTGGTAAACTAAACTCTATAGTGATGGCAGAACTACTCCTGTGTATCTACTACACCTCCCATAGGACTTCTCAACTCACAGCAATGTAGAATATCCTCCTCATTGCACTCACATACAGTATTTCATCACTGTCATAGCATGAGCATTGAGAGAGACACAAAGAAAATCCCATAATTAGTGACCGTTATAATGAGAAGGAGGGATCTGACCCTGTAATGAACACCTGACTTCAGAACTATACAGTGCCTTGCGAAAGTATTCGGCCCCCTGGAACTTTTCAACCTTTTGCCACATTTCAGGCTTCAAACAAAAAGATATAACATTTAAAATTTTTCAAATCAACAACAAGTGGGTCACAATTGTGAAGTGGAACGAAATTTAGTTGCTATACGTGCAAAATTGTTCGGCCCATTTACTTTCAGTTCAGAAAACTCACTCCAGAAGTTCATTGAGGATCTCTGAATGATCCAATATTGTCCTAAAGGACTGATGAAGATAAATAGAATCCATCTGTATAATCAAGTCTCCGTATAAGTGCACCTGCTCTGTGATAGTCTCAGGGTTCTGCATCATGAAGACCAAGGAACACACCAGGCAGGTCCGTGATACTGTTGTGGAGAAGTTTAAAGCTGGATTTGGATACCAAAAGATTTCCCAAGCTTTAAACATCCCAAGGAGCACTGTGCAAGCGATCATATTGAAATGGAAGGAGTATAAGACCACTGCAAATCTACCAAGACCCGGCCGTCCCTCTAAACTTTCATCTCAAACAAGGAGAAGACTGATCAGAGATGCAGCCAAGAGGCCCATGATCACTCTGGATGAACTGCAGAGATCTACAGCTGAGGTGGGAGAGTCTGTCCATAGGACAACAATCAGTCGAACACTTCACAAATCTGGCCTTTATGGAAGAGTGGCAAGAAGAAAGCCATTTCTCAAAGATATCCATAAAAAGTCTCGTTTACAGTTTGCCACAAGCCACCTGGGAGACACACCAAACATGTGGAAGAAGGTGCTCTGGTCAGATGAAACCAAAATCCAACTTTTTGGAAACAATGCAAAACGATATGTTTGGCATAAAAGCAACACACCATCACCCTGAACACACCATCCCCACTGTCAAACATGGTGGTGGCAGCATCATGGTTTGGGCCTGCTTTTCATCAGCAGGGACAGGGGAGATGGTTAAAATTGATGGGAAGATGGATGGAGCCAAATACAGGACCATTCTGGATGAAAACCTGTTGGAGTCTGCAAAAGACCAGAGACTAGGACGGAGATTTATTTTCCAACAAGACAATGATCCCAAACATAAAGCAAAATCTACAATGGAATGGTTCAAAAATAAACGTATCCAGGTCTTAGAATGGCCAAGTCAAAGTCCAGACCTGAATCCAATTGAGAATATGTGGAAAGAGCTGAAAACTGCTGTTCACAAACGCTCTCCATCCAACCTCAAAGAGCTCAAGCTGTTTTGCAAGAAAGAATGGGCAAGAAGTTTAGTCTCTAGATGTTCAAAACTGATAGAGACATACCCCAAGCGACTTGCAGCTGTAATCGCAGCAAAAGGTGGCGCAACAAAGTATTAATGCAAGGGGGCCGAATAATTTTGCACGCCCCACTTTTCAGTTTTATTATTACAAAAAAAGTTTAAGTGATCCAATCAATTTCGTTCCACTTCACAATTGTGACCCACTTGTTGATTCTTCACCAAAAATTTAAAATGTTATATCTTTTTGTTTGAAGCCTGAAATGTGGCAAAAGGTTGAAAAGTTCCAGGGGGACGAATACTTTTGCAAGGCACTGTACTATAAATGAAAGAGAGTAACTGGCTAGTTATCTGCCATGAGTGCTGGGTACCAGTGGATGGCAATACACCTGTCCACCATGACCTGTATAGGAGATTGAATCTTAAACGGGTTTCTGGGATCTAAATATTGATGACCTGTCCTCAGGATAGGTCAGGGTTGCCAAACTAAATTTTTATTTTTTATTTTATTTTTTTCCAAAAAATCACAGACAGACAACATTTTTTTATGGACACATTGGAAACCATAATGAACTACAAGTCTATACGTCAGATACTAATACTGAACACAATACCAGCATTTACTGTGAGCTCTAAAATGCTGAGAATTACAATCAACATGACCTGCTCAAGTACCACCAGCCTCAAAAATAAAATTATCGACACTTCAAATTTTTTTCACAGACACTGGAAAACATTCCCCTATTTTTAAGGACTGTCCTGGAATTTCCAGATGGTTGGCAACCCTGGGATAGGTCAGGATTTACATAAAAACCCCTTTAACCGCTTATTGTGTCCCCTTCAAATCAGTTTCTGTTTCACAGCAAACACAGTCACTCGCGTCATTGGTAACTGAAATGTAAATGATAATGTTACTGAGGAAAATGTATAATTGTGTGATGGAAGTGTGAACTGATGGGTCGTCTATGGTAAGAGCAGATAATCAGATTGTGTAGAAAGCATTTAGAGATGGAACATAAATGACTGGGGTTTGACATTTGTGGGTGACACATAGTAATTAAAATAAAGCAAGGATCAGTAAACCCTGTCATAATGTTGTTATTGTGACTGAATGAGTTCATGGAATACAGCACAGCAGGCATTGTCTGGGTGTCACTGCAAGGCACGGCATGCATCTGATGTAATACCATCACAAATGGGAAGATTTTACAAGGGCAAGAAAGGACGGTTCATGATATCATGAGGTTCCAGAGCTTTGCTGGAAAAAATGAATTGTGTTACAGGCATGGCAAGATCAAGTGCTAAGCATCTTAGGAATCAAGGAGCTTGAGGCTCAGGGCACCCTTATGTTCCTGTCCTTGGGTCAAGCGCAAATATTGTTCAGGCTTTTTTCTATCTTTGCTTCTTTCTCAGACTTACATTAAAAAGAACATCACAATACATAAAATAGAGTATGATAAAAGTCACTAAAGGCAATACAACCTGGCAGGAAGTCTACAAATGTGTAAAGGCCCCTATACAGTACATGGGCCAACAATCCAGACAATTACTGGGAGTCAGCATTCCTATGAACACTGGTCCCGCATTATTGTCATGTGTTGAGGTTGTTTTAGTGTTTTTTTGCACTTTTGAGTTTTTATTCACATTTATTGTTCTTGTGTTTTTTGCATTTTTTTTTCTTGCTGTAAAAACACGAGTACCTTGAAAATACAGGGTGGCCCTTGACAGTAGGCCATCTCCAAATCAAACTGCCAAATAATAAATCAGTCTTAGTTGCCCATAGCAACTAATCAGAGCCCAGCTTTCAGTTCGTACAGGGCTCTGAGAAAATGAAAGCTGGGCTCTGATTGGTTGCTATGGACAACTAAGACAGATTTACTATTAGGCAGTTTGATTTGGAGATATTGGAGATGTGCTATTGTTTCGTGGGCCAGTCTGTACCATGGAAAAAGTGCCAGTGGTAATACACACTGGGGCAGATTTACTACTAAGAAGTGCCTCTTTTTTATACTGGCTTTGCGTCACATTTACCAACTATTTTACACACTAAGCATTTTGCACCTCAGTAAGACAAGTGGGTGTGACTTCCCAGGAAAGGGGCATGGGCAAAAAAGAGCCAACATTTTGGCGTATTTTTGGAGTGAAACTACGCCAACTCATAGGTGGCGTAAACTTAGATTAGACAGAGTTAATGTGCATGGTCACATTTTTTTGGCCCAGGGACAGATCTTTAGTGCATGGACAGAATTTTTGGTGTATGGATAAAATTCTAGCATACAGACAAATTTTTGGCACACAAACATTCTAGCATAAATCTAGTGCACGGTTTATGGTTTATAAAATTTCTAAAGGTACATGCACCAAAATAGAAAGTTTATTAAGGACTCATGCAAAACACGGATCCGCAAAAATACGGATGACGTCCATGTGCATTCCATATTTTGCAGAAAGGAACAGCTGGCCCTTAACAGAACAGTAATGCTGACAATAATAGGACATGTTCTATTTTTTTGCGATATGGACATAGGATAACGGAATGCACACAGAGTAACTTCCTTTTTTTTGCAGACCCATTGAAATGAATGGTTCCACATACGGTCTGCAAAAAAAAAAAATGGAACGGACACGGAAAGAAAATAAGTTTGTGTGCATGAGCCCTAAGACTGTGATTCGTATTCTTAGACAGTGTAAAGTGCAACACTATTAGTAAATCTGCAACACTGTGTGCAAAAAATGCCATAAATTAATGCCATTGAAACCAAAGCAAAAAACCCAGTGCTTAATCTGGCATTTTACAGGGTTAAAAATTTTAGAGACAAATTCCTTGTGCAAATATCCTAACTAACTGTGCTGCTAATCACCATATGAGCAAACACTCACTCATCGGAGGAAAGCATCTTTGCTGCAGACACCATCATCATTCTTTCTGTGCAGCATATTGTTCTGTGTAAACTGGGAGCTGCTGGCCAGAAACAAAGAGGGCCATTTATCAAACTGGTGTAAAGTAGAACTGGTTTAGTTGCCTATAGCAACCAATTCGATTCCAACGTTCATTTTCCAAAGGAGCAGTGAAAAATGAAAGGTGGAATCTTATTGGTTGATGTGGGCAACTAAGCCAGTTCTACTTTACACCACTTTGATAAATGACCCCCAAAGATTCTAGATGGGGCGAGCGATAGCAGCAAGAATCACTAGTCCCCATACATAGAAGATGATTTCTGCAGCTCACACCTTCTAGGACCACTAGACAATTATGACCGGTTTGTTCCTGATAATTGCGTGCTTAGTCAGACTGTGCAAAAGGCCTCAAGTAGCAGCCACTTAAAGGGGTTCTCCAAGTTTAGTTTATTGATGACCTATCCTCAGGATAGGTCATCAATATCAGATCGGCGGGGGTCCGACACTCGGCACACGGCCGCACCCCCGATCAGCTGTTTGAAGAGGAGGCGCGCCGTACCAGCGCTGCCTCCTCTTCATTGTTTACACACTAGCCGTACCATGGGTAGCAGTGAGCAGATGTAATTACACCTAACCGCCCCATTCATTTCAATGGGAAGGATCGCTCCCATATATATGTTGGTTTACCCATTCCCAAATGCATTCATTTCTCCCTTTCCCCTGATTACACTCCTCAGGATAGGTCATCAGATCAGCGGGTGGGGCGAACTCCTGGCAGCCCTCATTCAGATGTTTGAAGAGAAAGCACAGCTCGTTTGAGTGCTGCCTTCTGTTCACTGTTTACCTGCTCACCATCGCAACCGCAGCCTTGAGCAGGTGTATTTACCACTAGGCCAACCCATTCATTTCAATGGGACAGCTCTGTACTATCCACTTGAATAGGAAGGATCCGTCCTATTGAAGTGATGGGACTGCTTAGTTGTAATTGCACCTGCTTGTTGCTGCAATTGCGACAGCGAGCAGGTATACAGTGAAGAGAAGGCAGTGCTCATACGAGCGCGGCCTTCTCTTCAAACAGCTGATTGACCCCTGCTGATCTGATATTAATGACCTATCCATCGCCAAAGTGCAGCTGGCGCCAAATCAATATGCCATTTCCACAAGCACCTTAGATGTGTGTTACCTTTGCTATCACGCACTATCCCTTATGGTCCTAAAAAGTAAATTGATTCTTTGCTTCCCTCTCTCAGAGGTTTGGCACTTGTCCTCAGCATGTAGAGATGAAGAACCCCAGTAGTAGGCCTCACACTACACAGACCCTTGTAGCTCCTAAAACTTTGTCTGCCAAGGCTAGACTCACTGGCTGATGCATTCAGACTACACCGTTCCTCCTTCAGAGGGGCAGGTCCAGCCTTCCTTCTGCTGAGTAGAGCATGCTGACAAATCTGTTTTCCCATTTTCAGCTCTTGGAATCATATTGAAAGCATGTAAAGCACATTAATCCTTAAAGAAGAACTCCCACAAAAATTTTTATTCTCTGACCTGTTAGAAAGGTGCATGATATAATCTGTAGTGAATGTCATTTTCTTATCAGAGGCTGAAATTGTGAGTTTCCACTCTCTTCTTATTGTAGATGGGTCATGTGACCAGCTCCCTGACCTCCAACTGACCCAGGACAGCAAGCCAGTCACTTCTCACTGAGACTGAAAGTGAGGCTCCCATAGGAATGCATAGAAAATTAGACTTCCTGTCCACACATAAGGTGCTGTGTGAGTTGGTGGGTCTAATTCCTAGTCACATGATACAGATAAGAAACTTCAGGATGATAAAACTCAAAAATTCAGCTACTGGTAAGAAAATGACATTCACTACAGATTACATCATGTACATTTCTAGCAGGACATGTAATACATTTTTTGCGGGAGTTCTTCTTTAATGGTAGATCTTAACCCTTTTAGCAGTGATCTACTGGATCACTGCATATTTGCCGTGGAATATGTGGCAGAGGATTTCCATCTACAAAGGGGTCCACTTGTGAAATAGCCCCATTCAATAGAACTAGTCAGCCCATGGTAACCGGATGAAGAAATGACATGTCACTTCTGGATATGGAAAAAAACAGCAGACTTATGAATGGCAACCTGTGAAATTTCCACTGTGTGAATAAAGCCTAAAAAGTTTTGAAAATCGAGCTGAAGGATCTGCTTACCATCTGTTTACTGTAACTGTATACTTTTACTATATCATGTCATTTACTTTAAGCTTTATATTTTTTTTCTGTCAATGGCAGCACATTACAAACATGAAGAAATATTCGGACTGTAGGTCTGTATTATACAACAATCGTCCTCTGTCTAACATCCTTTCTGTATTCGCTATGGTGTATACTTGGTCTTTGCAGAGACATTTCCAAGGACATCATTCCTGTGTCTGAACATCTGCACTGCAGCATCACATAAGCCAGTTCTCTGCTTAGCAAGACTAAACACTATTATTACTGAAATTAACTCCAGGGCATTCACATGAAAAGCAGAATGTACTACATTGCATCCAAAAATACATAATAGCAACTGTAATAAACTTGTAATAAAGTGCTGTAGATCTAAGTGAAGGTTCTTCAGGTGGCCAAAATACTCCACAGACAAGTATCCAGATATCAGAACATTCATCTTCACACCTAAAAATCAATGTAACATTGCTTTCTCCAGTGCTCTCAGCCCATTGCCATTTCGACTGTAATGAAGAAAGTTAGGGCACGCGTACACGGCCATACATGGCCATAGCTGTTTTTGTGGTCCGCAAAACACGGATACCAGCCTTGTGCGTTCTGCATATTGTGGAACAGAACGTCCGGGCCATAATGAAGCTGTCTTACCCTTGTCAATAACAACTACGGACAAGAATAGGACAATGGGCACAAATGCAGATTGGATGCAGAAAAAAAAAATAAATTTGTGTGCCTGAGCCCTTAGTAAGATGGACTGGGGTACCTTGTGCCCCTCATGAAATTATACAGGGTGGCCCACGAAAAAGTAGGCAGCCTCCAATATCTCCAAATCAAACTGCATTTACTGCAGTAAATCTATCTTAGTTGTCCATAGCAACCAATCAGAGCTCAGCTTTCATTTTTTCAGAGCCCTGTTGGAACTGAAAGTTAAGCTCTGATTGGTTGCTATAGGCAACTAAACAGATTTACTAATATGCAGTTTGATTTGGAGATACTGAAGGTAGGCTACTTTTTCGTGGGCCACCCTGTATTATGAATGTCTTATAGGCAATGTATGCATCATACCATTAAATCCTCTGGATATGTCATCATTATCTTATCAGTGGGGGTCTGAACCATGGCTTTCTCCTAGGCCCTGTGACGTCATGTTCATTGGTCAAACTGCCTAGGCACATCTAAGGCCCATTGATGTGAATTGAGCTGAGCTGCGATACCAAGCACTACCGCTATACAATGTATGGTGCTGTCCTTGGTAAGCTGAGAAAAGGCCACGGCGCTTCTGTGCCAGTGCCTTCTCAAAACAGCTGATCAGAAAAGGTCCCAAATGTCTGACTCCCACCGATAAGATACTGATGACCTCGCAAAACCCCTTTAGATGGCAGAACATAGAATTAGCCGAGTTTTCTGTCTGGATGTGTTACATTTTTACAATGGATAGCATCCAGACTGAAACCTGACCCATTCATTTCAGTGGGTGCTTGCACATTAATGTTGTTTTTCACTGACCATCTGTACATTCAGGAAAAATTGCAGCATGTTCTATCTTCATCCATTTTCAAGCAGGACTGGTCAATGGATCAGTGATAAAGACACTAACAGCAAGTGCACAGCATCCAAATGAAGTCCATTTTTCACTAATAGTTACTAGGAGATGTTTTTCTTCAGTTCTTCATCACACGCGTGAAAGAACGTATACGTGCCGATGGAAAAACTAAAATTATGAGCACAGTTGCAACGGGCCCCCATGGGAGCTGGTGTGGAGGACGAGAGTGGTAGTGCGAAAGGTAATTGTAGGTGTAATAGATCTACAGTACGTGATCCAGTAGGTGATCCATACAAGCCGTACAAACACAAGTCACATGAAATGCAGTCTTTACAGTCTACTCAAGTAATTCCCAAAGGTTGTATGGAGCTTAGCTTCTCTCTCTCACAATCACACTGGTGAATCTCTCCTTTTCGTGGCCTAAAGGAATGCACTTTCTCTATCATCAGATATAGAAAATGTATATGATATCCTCAGTATCCTCAGAAGAATACAGTCTCTGAACATGGGGCCTTTCCTTTCCTTTGTTTATGGTGGGCAGCTTGTACAGTCATGGCCAAAAGTTTTGAGAATGATACAAATATTAATTTTTACAAAGTCTACTGCTTCAGTTTTTATAATGGCAATTTGCATATACTCCAGAATGTTATAAAGAGTGATCAGCTTAACAGCAATTACTTGCAAAGTCAATATTTGCCTAGAAAATGAACTTTATCCCCCAAAACACATTTCAACATCATTGCAGCCCTGCCTTAAAAGGACCAGCTAACATAGTTTCAGTGATTGCTCCATTAACACAGGTGTGGGTGTTGATGAGGACAGGGCTGGAGATCAATCTGTCATGATTAAGTAAGAATGACACCACTGGACACTTTAAAAGGAGGCTGGTGCTTGGCATCATTGTTTCTCTTCTGTTAACCATGGTTATCTCTAAAGAAACACGTGCAGTCATCATTGCACTGCACAAAAATGGCCTAACAGGGAAGAGTATCGCAGCTAGAAAGATTGCACCTCAGTCAACAATCTATCGCATCATCAAGAACTTCAAGGAGAGAGGTCCATTGTTGCCAAAAAGGCTCCAGGGCGCCCAAGAAAGACCAGCAAGCGCCAGGACCGTCTCTTAAAAGTGTTTCAGCTGCGGGATTGGGCTACCAGCAATGCAGAGCTTGCTCAGGAATGGCAGCAGGCAGGTGTGAGTGCATCTGCACGCACTGTGAGGCGGAGACTCTTGGAGCAAGGCCTGGTCTCAAGGAGGGCAGCAAAGAAGCCACTTCTCTCCAGAAAAAACATCAGGGACAGACTGATATTCTGCAAAAGGTACAGGGAGTGGACTGCTGAGGACTGGGGTAAAGTCATTTTCTCTGATGAATCCCCTTTTCGATTGTTTGGGACATCTGGAAAACAGCTTATTCGGAGAAGACGAGGTGAGCGCTACCACCAGTCTTGTCTCATGCCAACTGTAAAGCATCCTGAAACCATTCATGTGTGGGGTTGCTTCTCAGCCAAGGGAATCAGCTCTCTCACAGTCTTGCCTAAAAACACAGCTATGAATAAAGAATGGTATCAGAATGTCCTCCGAGAGCAACTTCTCCCAACCGTCCAAGAGCAGTTTGGCGATCAACAATGCCTTTTCCAGCATGATGGAGCACCTTGCCATAAAGCAAAGGTGATAACTAAATGGCTCAGGGAACAAAACGTGTTTGTTTGCGACATTGTTTGTGATGTGATACCTTATGGCACCTCTACGTTATTAGGCAGCCCACCATTTTTTGTCTGTCATTATTTTGTGTCTGTCACTTTTTGATACTTCATTTGTTATATACTGATTTATTAATATAGACCAGGGATGGTGTTTCTTTCTTGCACTGTCAACCTCTTTCCCTACTACGGTACTTTTATCTTGTATATTTATTTAATAAAGATTCTCACATTTTTTTAGCTCGATATCGGTTCCATGTTTTTTGTCTCTCTATGATAGACATATGTTTTTGCTTATATTTGGGAGCTCATGTGTGTTATACTTGCTTTTGAGCCAGTTAGATGCAGGTGGTGTGGTGGTTACATTAATCAATAGAGAATTACATTGATATTTTGGAGTCCTCGCCACTGTTTATAGCATCAGGGTTACGCACGTGTTTTTGTTTTTTTAACAAAACATAGAGATTTTGGGTCCATGGCCTGGAAACTCCCCAGATCTTAATCCCATTGAGAACTTGTGGTCAATCATCAAGAGACGGGTGGACAAACAAAAACCTACAAATTCTGACAAAATGCAAGCATTGATTGTGCAAGAATGGACTGCTATCAGTCAGGATTTGGTCCAGAAGTTGATTGAGAGCATGCCAGGGAGAATTGCAGAGGTCCTAAAGAAGAAGGGTCAACACTGCAAATATTGACTTGCTGCATTAACTCATTCTAACTGTCAATATAAGCTTTTGTTACTCATAATATGATTGCAATTATATTTCTGTATGTGATAAAAACATCTGACAAACACACATAAAAACCAGAGGGCAGCAGATCATGTGAAAATATAATATTTGTGTTATTCTCAAAACTTTTGGCCATGACTGTAGCTTACAGTGTTTCCACCACATGAAGAGGAGGCTATAGCCAGATTAGCGGTGATTACCTTCATTGCCAAAGTCGTCTGCAATCCCTTTTTGGCAGCTAAACCTTCTGTAGGTCTTTCCCCTTCTGAGGGCTAGCACATAAACTGCATATAATCTGTAGGGGACTTGGATCTCTCTACAGGAGCTGCTCCTTGCTGCTCTGAGGTGTTCACTCCCCAGCAGGTAGCCATTACTCTCAAATCTTTCTCCCTATACAACCTTATGGGATTTATAGTACATGCACATAACATATAAAATACAATGATATTAACACTTTCAGTGCTATGCAGTCTGTTTAAGGACACTGCACAATTGCAGACAACTGATTCAACTTGCATTTAAAAGCATGTCTTTCACTGAACAGACCTTGACATGTCCCGTATGTGAAATAGGCTGAAGAGTGGTGTGGGCAATTTATGGTGAAAATTACAAAAAAAAAAAAAAACAATGTTCTGCCTTTACATTATTTACAAATCAGTGGGGATTGTTGAGGAAAGGAGGAATGAGGTAGTTAAATGAATGATTGTCCATTTGACAACTATCATGCTGGAGTTCATGGACCAGAGGTGGGTGTCTTTTGAAACCACCACCTTGGGCACCAACAGAGATTATATGACCCCTGCCCACAAGGTTTGTCAGACAGTTTTTTTTTTTTGTTTAGTTTTTTTGAGAAATCCAATGTAAATCTCAGTTCGACAGGTTTACCATTCAGAAGATTTGAAAAGCTGGGTGATAAATTATGTGAAAGTTATTCTAATTATAAATACCTCTGTGTAAAGGACAAATCCTTAGGATCGGTCATCAATATCTGATCAGTCCATCTCCCGGGACCTCTGTCAATCAGCCACGCCAGTTGGGTGAGCACTGAAAACTCTTCTTCAGGCACTTCCATTCGCCACATGGCCTTTGCACGGTGAAGTCCCATTCAAGTGGATACTGATGGTATTATGTGAGAGTGAAGGGAAACTAGGAATTCTCACTCAGCTCACCATACTGCCTTATGTGGCCCAGGTTCCTGGGAGACCAGACGGTGCACAGAAGAAGCTAATCCGGACTCTGGAAGTTAATAGAAAGATGGAATCCAGCACAAAGTCCAATAAAATAAAAAATCCTTTGTTGATCACATTGAAAGTCCATAAACTGCTAAGGCTACTTTCACACTAGCGTTATGGAATTCCGGTATTGAGTTCCGTCATAGGGGCTCAATACCGGAATAAAACGCTTCAGTTTTGTCCCCATTCATTGTCAATGGGGACAAAACTGAACTGAAGACAACGGAATGCTCCTGAAAGCATTCCGTTCAGTCTTCAGACCGGAGAGCAAACCGCAACATGTTGCGGTTTGCTCTCCGTACTAGTTATCCGCACCTAAACGGATCCGGAATGACCCCCAATGCAAGTCAATGGGGACGGATCCGTTTGGTGTGGACACACTTGTAAACGGATCCGTCCTCCATTGACTTTCAATAGAGGTTATTCCGGATCCGTTTAAAAGCTAATACAACCGGATCCGGAATTACGGATCCACAAGGTTGTATTACTCAGTACGGATCCGGCGGGTCCCTTCACCCGCCGGATCCGTACTAACGCTAGTGTGAAAGTAGCCTAAGTCTGGAGGGGACCTCAGTGACTTCTATGGGAAAGTTTTCTGGGCATGCTCTGTGACCTGTGCAGAGGTCATTGTACAAGGAAAGAATAGATAAGAATAGATAAGCTCTGACAATCATCTAATGTGAATGGTAGATCTTGTGTTATCTATACACAGAGGTGATATCATTACAGGCAGGATTACAATGACAGATAAGCAGGTAATGTGATCTGTACAGACCAAGAAGTGACTTCTATCATTAGGCTTAGTGATCAGTGTGAAAACTGCAGGATTTTATGGTTTTGGTTTAAATATAGATATTGACCTCAAAAATAAAAAATATAATCAATAATTATTTAAAAACGTTATTTAACCTCTTCTACATTTTCACCTTCCTGCCCAGGCCATTTTTTACTAATCTGACATGTCACTTTATGTGGTAATAACTTTGGAACGCTTTTACTTATCCAGGCCATTCTGAGATTGTTTTCTCTTAACATATTGTGCTGCATGGCAGTAGTAAATTTTTTGGCAAAATATTTCATTTTTATTTATAAAAAAATACCAAATTTAGCAAAAATTTTGAAAAATTAGCAAATTAGCAAATTTCAATTTCACTACTTTCAAAATACATAGTAATACCTCCAAAACTAGTTATTATTTTACATTCCCCATATGTCTACTTTATGTTGGCATCATTTTATAAATGTAATTTTACTTTTTTAGGACGTGAGAAAGCTTAGAAGTTTAGAAGCCATTTTTCAAATTTTCAACAAAATTTCCAAAACCATTTTTTTAAGCACCAATTCAGATATAAAGTGATTTTGAGGGGCTTACGTAATTGAAACCATCCATAAATGACCCCGTTTTAGAAACTACACCCCTCAAATTATTTAAAACTGATGTTACAAACTTTGTTAACCCTTTATGTGTTCTACAAGAATTAAAGGAAAAAGGGAAATTTCAAAATTTCATTTTTATGCAGATTTTTCATGTTAATCAATTTTTTCTTGCAATACAGCAAGGGTTAACAGCAAACTAAACCTCAATATATATTACTCTGATTCTGCAGTTTACGGAAATACCCCATATGTGGTGGTAAACTGCTCTATGGGCATGTGGCAGTGGTCAGAAGGAAAGGCGCGCCATACAGATTTTGGAGGCAGATTTTGCTAGAATGGTTTTTAGGCACCGTTTTGTAATTGAGAGACCCTGACGTACCCCTAAAGCAGAAACCCTCAAAAAGTGACCCCATTTTGGAAACTACACCCTTCAAAGAATATATTAAGGGGTGTACTAACCACTTTGACGGAATTTGGAAACACTTGGCTGTGAAAATGAAAAGTTTCATTTCTTCCAATAAAATGTTGCTTTAGCCCCAAATTTTTCATTTTCACAAGGGCTAACAGGAAAAAAAGCACCCTATAATTTGTTCCGTATTTTCTCCTGAATACGGCAACACCCCATATGTGGTGGTAAACTGCTGTGAGGACGCATGGCAGAACGAAAGGAGCGCCATATGGATTTTGCAGCACAGATTTTGATGGATTGGTTTGCGGGTGCCAGTGGTTTTTATTTATTGAGTTATTGTCTTATGTGGGGTCAAATTTTTGGCTGGATGAGGTGACCGTTTCATTGGTACCATTTTGGGGTAAATAAGACTTTTGATTGCTTGGTGTTACACTTTTTGTGAGGCAAGGTGACAAAAAATGGCTGTTTTGGCATAGTTTTTTTAAAAACTTTTTTACAGCATTCACCTGAAGAGGCAAATCATGTGATATTTTTATAGAGCAAGTTGTTACGGACATGGCGATATCCAATATGTCTAACATTTTTATTTTTGTTAAGTTTTACACATTAGATGCATTTTTGAACAGAATTAAATCTTGTTTTTGTGCTGCCATTTTCTGAGAGCCATATTTTTTTATTTTTCGGGCGATTGTCTTAGGTAGGGTATCAATTTCTGCAGGATGAGATGACAGTTTGATTGGTACCATTTTGGGGTAAATATACCTTTTTGATCGCCTGCTATTACACTTTTTGTGAGGGTAGGTGACCAATAAACGGCTGGTTTTGTCATAGTTTTTTTTTTTTAATTTTTACAGCGTTCACCTGAGGGGGAATATAATGTGATATTTGTATAGAGCAGGTTGTTACAGACGCGGCAATACCCAATATGTCTAACATTTTTATTTTTGTTAAGTTTTACACATTAGATGCATTGTACATAAGACTTTTTGATCGCTTGGTATTACACTTTTTGTGAGGCAAGAGAAAAAAAATGGCATAGTTTAAAAAAAAAATTTTTTTACAGCATTCACCTGGGGGGCCATCTCATGTAATATTTTTAAATAGTAGGTTGTTTCGGACGTGGCAATACCCAATATGTCTAACATTTTTATTTTTGGTAAGTTTTACACATTAAATGCATTTTTGAACAAAATAAAATCTTTTTTTTGTGTTGCTATTTTCTGAGAGCCATATTTTTTTTTTTTGGGTAATTGTCTTAGGTAGGGTCTCATTTTTTTTGCGTGACGAGATGCTGGTTTGATTGGTACCATTTTGGGGTAAATACGCCTTTTTGATCGCCTGCTATTACACTTTTTGTAAGGGAAGGTGACCAAAAAATGGCTGTTTTGGCACTGTTTTTTTTTTTTTTTACTGCGTTCACCTGGCGAGGTGGATCATGTGATAATTTTATAGAGCTGGTCGATACGGACGAGGCGATACCTAATATGTCTACTTTTCTTTTTTCCCTTTTTTTTACAATTTTTTTAACTTTATTTTGGGAAAATGGCGCTTTTTTATTTTACTTGAAACTTTTATTATTATTTTTTTTAAACTTTATTTTTTAACTTTTTTTTTACTTTTTTACCACTTTTTTTTATTTTTTGTTAGATCCCCTTTACAATGCATTACAATACTTCTGTATTGTAATGCATTGGCTGTAAGTGTATTACTCACAGTAATACACTTACAGCCTTCTGCCTGTGAGATCCAGGGGGTGGATTTCACAGGCTTCCGTAGATGGCAGCTGGATGCCTAAGGAAGGCATCGGGCTTCCATCCAAGCCATCGGGTCCCCGTCACAGCAGCACGGGGACCTGATGGACTCCCATGCACACCGCACACATCGCATGTGCCGCGGTCAGCGCTGTCCACAGCACATGAAGGGTTAATGCGCTGGCATCGGTGTTTTCACCGATGCCGGCACATACAGCAGGGGTCCGGCAACTGGGCACAGCCGGTCCCCCCACAGCTTATCAGGTGGGCACAGCTCCTGCACCCGCTCGATCAGCCCGCCGTACTACTACGGCGCTGGGCATTAAGCCCCTTCACCCTGGGCGTGAAGGGGTTAAGCAACAGGTCATTTTCTGATGACACATTCCCTTTAAGGTGTCTATCGTCTTCTCTTCTTTATCAGTATATGGTTCTCTACAAACTAAAGTACATAGCAAATCAAACACACAAAAAGCTAAAGGCCAGGTGCACCTGGTGCTTCAGTGTACAGGGATCATATTTGCCATCATGATGAATGGTCTCTTTGACTGTATGAAAATGCAGGAGCTGGAAGCCTGGGTGGTGAAATGTCTGACGATTAACAAGTACTTAGATTTGCAAGATCTGAAGCTTTGAGACATACAAAAGCCTCCTCCTGCCTGAAATCCCATATATCCATCAATAACTTCTTTGTGTATTTTTGTTTCTACAATTTCACCTATTTCTTGAAATTGATCAAATCTATGAGCACGTGCAGTGTCGGACTGGCCCACCAGAGGACCGGAGGATCCTCCGGTAGGCCCCAAGCCAGGAACCTATAGTCAGGGCCGGATTATCATTGGAGCATTTGGAGCTACTGCTCCAGGCCCCAGCTGCAATGATTTCAGGGGCGGCCCCGCGCCCCTGGTGCCGCCCCCCGCTGCCGCATACCTCCCAACCGTCCCGGATCCAGCCTCTGGCAGCTGTCTCTGCGTCCATAGGACGTAGAGACAGTTGCCTGTTGCAGGAAGGAGCAGACAGCCGAAATCGGCTGTCTGCTTCTTCCATCCTCCCTCCTGTCCCCCCTGCAGGTCTCCGTACCTCCCAGGCATGCCTCAGGTCTCGGCGGGGGGGCGGGGCCGGCCGGCAGCATAGGCCGCGCCCCTTCAGACATGAGAAGGAGATCTCCTGC
The DNA here is from genome assembly GCA_900303285.1 of Rhinella marina. Taxonomy (NCBI): domain Eukaryota; kingdom Metazoa; phylum Chordata; class Amphibia; order Anura; family Bufonidae; genus Rhinella; species Rhinella marina. The sequence continues at coordinate 179,844 of ONZH01019995.1, read as the reverse complement.
TCTGATGATGCTGGCCCTGCTGCTATGAAAAAGGTAAGTATAATTTTTTTTTAACTTTCTGTACACTGTGTTTATTATCCCTGTACTGTGACATCACTGTGTTTATTATCCCTTGACTGTGATATCACTGTGTTTATTATTCCTAGACTGTGACATCACTGTTTATTATCCCTGGACTGTGACATCACTGTGTTTATTATCCCTGTATGGTGACATCACTGTGTTTATTATCCCTGTACGGTGACATCACTGTGTTTATTATCCCTGTACTGTGACATCACTGTGTTTGTTATCCCTGTACGGTGACATCACTGTGTTTATTATCTCTGTACTGTGACATCACTGTGTTTATTATCTCTGTACTGTGACATCACTGTGTTTATTATCCCTGTACAGTGACATTGCTGTGTTTATTATCCCAGTGCAGGAAGAGGTAAGTGGTCTGTGTTGTGTGTTTGTTTTCTATTTTTCAGGGTCGTGAATACAGAGGACTACGTCGGATTCGGTGGACTACGTCAGACCAGCTTTTTTTTTTTTTTTTTAAATAAAATGGTCAAACAGGGGTCTGGGGGAGTGTTTATTTCAATAAAATGTTTCATACTTGTGTTTGTGTATTTTTTTTTACAATACTACAGTTTTAGTAATTACAGCTATCTGCAGACGGCCCTGATTACTAATACTGGGCTTAGTGCTTGCCGGTATGGCAGGCCAGCACTAACCCCAACATCTATTACCTCGGCACCCACCGCCACCAGGGGTGCCGGGAAGAGCCGGGTACGCGCAGGACAGGACCTTCTAAATTGAGGGTCTGGCTCTGCGGCGGCTGCAGGCTGGTACCATTAGGCTGGGAAGGGCCAATAACCGTGTCCCTTCCTACCCTGGTAGTGCCAGGCTGCCGCTGCTGGTTGTATCTGGCTGGCGAAGGAAAAAAGGGGGGGACCCCACGCCATTTTTTTAACAAATTATTTAATTATTTTTGTAAAAAAATGGCGTGGGGTCCCCCCCTTTTTTCCTTTGCCAGCCAGATAATCTGTAGATTACTAAAACTGTAGTATTGTAAAATAAAAATACACACACACAAGTATAAAACATTTTATTGAAATAAACACTCCCCCAGACCCCTGTTTGACCATTTTATTAAAAAAAAAAAAAAAAAAGCTGGTCCGACGTAGTCCACCGAATCCGACGTAGTCCTCTGCATTCACGACCCTGAAAAATAGAAAACAAACACAGACCACTTACCTCTTCCTGCACTGGGATAATACACACAGCAATGTCACTGTACAGGGATAATAAACACAGTGATGTCACCGTACAGGGATAATAAACACAGTGATGTCACAGTACAGGGATAACAAACACAGATATTTCTTTATGGTGGGCCCCAAGAATTATTTCCTCTGGTGGGCCCTAGGTACTCCAGTCCGACCCTGAGCACATGGAGCATTGATCTCCATGGAGGGAATTCAGACAGCATTGCAAAAATAGGAAGAATGCTACATGATGTTATGACACTCATTTACACGACAGTATGGGGGACATATATCAAGACTGGCAGATCTATCTGATGATTTCCCCTGCCAGCAGCAGAAGCCTCTTAACAAATGCGCCAGAAACTGAAGTCTATGCCAGTTGAAGTCTACACAGGCTGGTGTAGAAGTCTACATTTTTGGGCGAAAGTTATAATAAATGTGGCGGTGTGAAGTCATGCCTCCTTCTACTAAGCCACATCCCCTTCTGAAAAGTGCCAAGAAGCTCACAAAGTCGCATTATGGTGCACACATGCTGTGCGCCTATGGTTGCCGCCCCGGCCAGTATCTCATTGGCCAAGCTGGTAATTTAGGGCCAGTAATTTTTTTATACCGGCAATAATAATTACCACTCTTTTTCTATAAGGACTGTTACTAATGAGCACTTCCACTGTGGAGCGCTCATTAGTACAACCTTTAACTCCCACCCCTCCCCCACTCACCAGAACTCACCTCCTCCATTTGATCGCACCACAGGGAACACTCGCTGCTGACTGGAAGCTCAGGACAGGACCTGCCAGATGTCATCATGCTGGAGCCCAGGTCTTGTCCTGCATTACTATTACTGGGGGGCACTACTGGGGGTACTAATATTACTGGTTGGCTCTAATGGGGGCACTATTAATTCTGGGGATTGCTAATCACAGCATTATTAATTCTGGGGTGCACTAATGGGGACATTATTAATTCTGGGGGGCACTAATAGGGGCATTACTATTACTGGGGGCACTAATGGTGGCATTTATTAATTTTGGGGGACACTAATGGGGCACTAACGGGGGCATTAGTAATTCTGGGGTGCACTAATTGTGGCATAAAGGCTTTGATAAATGTCCCTTTATGTGTTTTGAGGCCCACAAACTGCGGATCTGCAAAACACAGATACCAGCTATGTACATGCCACCATTTTCTTTTTCCCTTCTATAGAAATGTCCTATCCTTGTCTGCAAAATGGAAAAGTATAGAAAATGTTCTGTCTTTTTTTGTAGGTCTACCATGCAGGCATATGGATGCAGACTGCACACAGTGTGCTGTCTACATTTTTTTTGGCTCCATTGAAATTAATGGATCTGCATCCGATCTGAAAAAAAGATTGGATGTGGACCAAAAATATGGTCATGTGTATGAAGCCTAAAGTAAATGGCAACCACATAATCATAAACATTGAATCATAGCCAATATGCAGATGATCACATTCCTGCCTATGTTTTTCCTTTGGGCTTTTATGTCATTTTATTTTCTAAATTAAAAAAAAAACACAATACTTAATATTTCTCCCCTTGTCCATAATAGGTTTTAGGATGAGAATCTAAGGGATTAAGAATGTTGCTACACGTATTTTTCTTCATGGTGAGGAGGGGGCAACTATGCTACTACTTTATCGCTGGGAATTGCGCCTCTCCCCCACTGGGCTGTCCACCCCTGGCTTAGTTTATAGCCAGGGGAGGCTTAGTTTTTTTTTTTTTTGCTTCAGCCAACTGCTTGTAGCCAACTTGGTTTGCATGGTGGTAAAGTCAGGTCCATTCTGCATGAAATCCATCAGACAAGCTCTCTGTAACCTCTCTCTTTTCTCTCCTGAACACAAATGTAAAATCTATGTAACCAAATAAAAAAGTTCAGTTCAAAAAGGAAGTCAACAGTTTAACTCAGATAATTGCTACAGCTGTCAGAGGTTTCATCTTACAGATTTTACAGAATGGGACTGAGCGGCCTACAATGTATGAGAATACATACAGATGCAGAAGAAAAGCTCTCGAAAATATCTAATAAATCAGATTATAAAAATGATTTTTAGCCAAAAATACATTTTCTAAGTAAAAAAGAAGAATGGCCCGAAAAGTTTCCATCGTCTTTAAAGGGGTTTATGAGATAAAATGGGCTTCCATAGAAACAGAGACACTCATGTATATTGGCTGTGTCTGGTATTATAGCGCAACTGAAATCTCTTGACTGTGACTGAGCTACAATACCAGAGACAAACAATGGACATAACTATGGAAAAACGAACGCTTTTCAACCCTTTTAATTCAAAAGAAAAAATTACAAGATTTGGGTGGTGGATAAAGAGATTCAGTATGCATGTGCTGTTCTGCTTGATGGTGTTGTTGTATACAGAGAATAGTTGATAACTAGAATGTCACAAAATAGGTAGGGAATAGTGCATCCCTGAGCTCCACCCACACCACTATCCCTACCTACTTGCACAGTCGGTCCTAACTGACGGTGCACAACTGGACGACAGTCCCTAACTTACGTAAGTGAAGCGCCTTACAGGGAGGGGTAACAAGGGGAGAAAACAACAGACTAAGACAGAAAAAAACAGATGCATAATTGTTTACCAGGCCGGGTCAGATACCGAGAAGTCAACAATCCAAACGTAAGCAAAAAAAAACGGAACAAGCAGAAGCCGAGGTCAAGATCCAGGAGATTGTGTCAGTACAAAAGGGTATCACAAGATTGAAGTTAAGTACAAGCCGAGGTCAAGAGCCAGGAGGTCGCGTCAGTACAAGGGGTATCACAAGATCGAAGTCAAGTACAAGCCAAGGTCAATAAACAATAGCAGCACATACAAGTAAACTAGTGAGGCAAGAAACACCAATCACAGGCAACCTGTAGCCAGCAGTTTGCCTGTTTAAATAGGCCAGATTGATGGGTCATGTGACGTGGCCAGCGTCACGTGACCCACGTCAGACATAGCCACACAACTGAGCGCCGACTCATTCACGTCGGCGCTCAGTTCCTCCCCTCCTCGTTGTCTAGGGGATGGGGGACGCCGGCCATGCTGAGGAAGCGTCTGACACCGGGTCCTCGCTCCTCCTCACTAGCGGGATGCCGGCGGAGCTGCAGGGAGGGAGCGCACCGCTGGCTCCCCATTACATAGAACTTAGATTTCAGGAGGGTCCATTTATCAAGAAGCATTAAATATCAAAGGGACGAAGAGGCACTTGAAACAATCTGACGTGAGGGTCTTTGTGAGGGACAGAACATTCATCAGCTGATAGGATGTATCCAGAGATCCAAGATCTCTTCCATCTTTGACATTATCATTAATCATTCCCTCATGAAACATGGGCAGCCACCATCTGTCTGTAGAGCAGTGGCAGCTCCTCAAATGTTCTCCCACCATCACATTTGTATTCTGCAAACTATTTTTAGTCAAACAGTCAGATTAAACTCACAGATTTGTGTATGCTTTCCTGCATACCCACAAGACTAGTTGGTCATGAGTTTCCTGAAAAGTATTAATGATTTATGGGCAGATTTTACAAGACAACTGTGAGTAAATCATGTAAAACAAATCTGCACTTCAGAGGGAAAGCTCTAGAGCTCAAGGAAAAGTGGGAGGTATAAATCACGTACAATTTACACTTGTTATATATAACACTCTAATAAAAAGCAGTATAAGAAACATTACTATTACTATAGTTACATGCAGGCGATAATAAGATCATGTGTTTTCATGGTGAAAAGGAAGTCATAACCAGAATTTTATGTCAGATGGTATAATGCCTTTTAAAGGGGTGTTCCAGGATTTTGTTGTTGATAACCTAGCTTCAGAATAGACCATTGATACCCGATCGTGCCATTTCTGATGCCTACACAGCTGCCGCTGCATCTCCCCATCGCGCATATGAAAACATCCGGCATGGGGGGGGCAGCCAATAGCTGGCTGCAACAGGAACGAGCCTCCCTAGCGGCACCCACAATGCTAGGGAGGCTTGTGCCCGTTGCGGCCTGCTATTGGCTGTCTTCCCAAAGTATGTTTTTATCAGTGCAACGGGGAGACCATGCCAGGATTAGAAGTAACGCGGGTGCCGGGGAGCGAGGCAAGTACAACCTGTGTGAGGGACCCAGATCTCGGATAAAGAATGGCAAGAAAATGATAACTAACTTTTCAATGGATTTCAATGATTTTTGTCACAAGATAACCAAGATGACACTGTGCCATGTGTTATCAGTCAAGTTTAGCTCGGCTACATCTGTAGGTCTCCTCTATGGCTGTGATAGGAGGTCAGATGAGTACTCCTAAAGTCTAGGTGGAGGCCTTTGCCATTTTTTTCTCAGGGTACTCCCCAACCTTGATGTACCTTAACTAGTGCACATCAACTTAGTTTTCACTCTAGCAGAGAAACTCTATACCAGTGCTTCTCAAACACTGGGAGATCTCATCCAGAGAGACACCCTTCAGTTGGCTGGCAGTTTTGACATAAATTTTCATAAGCTGCACATGCCTTTCTTTGGATGCAGAAATCTTATCTCTGGTGTTGCAGCATCATTTACTCTTCTTGTGCTTATTTTAATGTTATACTGGGTTCAAGAACTAAAAGGTGAACTGAGCAACAATTTCCATGGACTCTGACGGATGGAGAAGCTCTGCTCTACACAATTACCCCCACTTGGCATGATTATGAAATGCTGGGTGGACTCCAGTCATTTTTATTGGGATAATTATAAAGAAATTTGTAAGAATATTAGAATTCCTTTACACTGTCGGACAATGCCAACATTTTCTTTGTGAGAGTGGTCTGGTGCAGCAAAGCTTGCTCAATAGCAAGCAATGAGAAACATACAATTACATCTACCTGTCACCTCAAGATCTTCTGCATAGTTCTAGAAATCTCCTCCTCTTTCGTTTACTGATTTCTTTTTATAGTAGGTGCAACATTCACCTGTGTGACATTGCCCTTATGGCTTCACATGCCAATCATAGCTAAAACCTTGCTGAGCGTGCAACTGTTTCCCTTGTCCAGACTTACAGGTACACAATATTGTGCATTCAGCAAACCTTTGGTTCCATCACAAGCCCTTGCAGAGGGCACACAAAGACATTGGAAATTAGCATTTTGTGGTATGATGTTTTTTTTCTTAAAGATCTGAGCAAGCAAATATGATGATGTGAAGATGGGGAGGGGGGGGGGGGTCAAGGGACAAGAGATGTGTAACTGTTTCGTACTTGGGCTTGAGAATGAAAAGTAAAATAGTCCCATGCTGAGCATAAACCTTTCTACAGACTGCTGGAGGAAATGGTTTGATCTTAAATAGTTCAAAGAACCATAAAGTACAACATTTTCAAAGGCAGGATGGAAAGTTTATGATTGTGTGTGGAGGTTCTTCAAGACATCCATCTACATTCAGGAGATCTTTTCTGTGGTCTATTATATTCTCCTGCATTAATTCAGCACAGCAATCATTCCATGTAATCTGTTATTATGAGCTCTAGCTTCAAAGTTTTCTGATAGAGCAATGTATGCCAATATATTCCTAAATACATACACTTACGCGTTTTTGCTGGATCCAGCAGGGTTCAGCAAAAACGCTTCCGTTACTGATAATACAACCGTCTGCATCCGTTATGAACAGATCCGTTTGTATTATCTTTAACATAGCCAAGACTGAACACCATTGATGAACACCATCGAAAGTCAATGGAGGGCGGATCCGTTTTCTATTGTGCCAGATTGTATCAGAGAAAATGTCTCCATTGACTTGCATTGGGGGTCAAGACGGATCCGTTTTGATCCGCATCCCAGGACACAAAGCAAACTACAACATGTTGCGGTTTGCTCTCCGGAATGAGAATGGAATTAATTTAGGAGCATTCTGTTCTGTTCAGTTTTGTCCCCACTGACAATGAATGGGGACAAAATTGAAGCATTTTTTTTTTCCAGTATTGAGCTCCTTTGACGGAACTCAATACTGGAAAACTTAAACGCTAGTGTGAAAGTAACCTAAGATAACTTACATATGGCCAATGTTCATATTACTGGTGGATTCTTCAATGACTGGGCCAACCAAAGCTCCTCTGACTATCTTTTGCCAATGGTCAACACTCATTGGAGTGTCATGGCCTCTTCTTTCTGCAGATTAGTAAAGTTCACCAAGAAACATACTGTAGATTTGGAGGTTTACTTTTTCGATTTTTGTATTAAAATTACATAGTTACATAGTTAATACGGTTGAAAAAAAATATTAAGTCCATCAAGTTCAACCAAGGGATAGGTGGGGACACAAATCCCGGAAAGGAAGTAAGATTTCTGAGTGTACTCCTAGAAACTCCCTTTGACAAAATATAAATATTCATCAAGTATGGACATGTTGAAGAAATCAAAATTGTGCCCCTAATGTTGGTTTCTAATGTTGGTTCATGCCTTGGCACTTGTTTGTAAACTCCCTTTCAATGCTTTGTAGAAGAGGTGAAGCACTACTATTGAGACAACCTTACTCACTGATTAGGACCACCTACTGGACTCCTAAATGTGGAATGTACTGAGATTTATATGAAAATATTACAACTTGTAGGGCCGTATGTGTTTTGCGGAACGTACACGGCCTGCCCTATGATAGAAATATAAAATATGAAACATGCTCTATCTTTTTTGCAGGAGCACGGAGCGGAAGTACGGATGCGGACAGCACATGGTGTGCTGTCTGCATTTTTTCCGGCCCCGTTGAAATGAATGGTTCAATATCCATTCCACAGAATTGTGCAACAGATGCAGACAGATAAATGTAGTCGTCTGAATGAGCTCTTACTGAATTTTTTCCTATAAACTATATATCAATCTGCTCTGCTTCTCCTTCCCTATAGCTGCTTTTCATAAACTGGACTTGATGCTCAATGTGAAGAATTTCCTTTAAAGGGATTCTGTCAGCAGGATATTGGGTATAGAGATAATTACATCTCTATACTGGCCTTACTGCTGTGATTGTAAATATGTAAGTGTAATTGTTATTAGGGCAGTAGTTTACATAAAAAAGCGTTTTTATTAACATGTGAAATACCTGGATAAGGAGCCCAAGGGGAGGTCCTGCGAGCCGTTGGAGCCCGGGCACGCCGCAGATTTTATCTTTATAGCTTAGTGATCTTACTGATAAGAATGTGCTTTAAATAAGTGTTTATCACTAGAGATGAGCGAGCACTAAAATGCTCGGGTGCTCGTTATTCAAATCAAATTTTTCCCGATGCTCGGGTGCTCGTTTCGAATAACGAACCCCATTGAAGTCAATGGGAGACTCGAGCATTTTTTGCAGGGGACCGGGGCTCTGCATAGGGAAGGTTGCGTGAAAACCTGGAAACCTCAGAAAATGATGGAAACATCACGGAAATGGACAGGAAACAGCAGGGGCAGCATGCATGGATGCCTCTAAGGCTGCCTAATCCCACCATTACCCCACATTCTGGCCAACAGCCTTGGGGTGACCCTCAAGACAATTGTGCTGACCCAGACCAAGATGGGCAAGGCACATGCGCTGGCACATGTTAGGAAAGCACCCAACTAGGTGCAACGAAGGACCATCACCGCCTGCAGGTGACACCACTGTTCATGCTGGCACTGCTGTGCTATCCCCCGCCCCACGACGCAGGCATAAGCCTGACACAGCATGGTGACAGCGTAGTGACACCAACAAGTGATAAGCTTGACACAGCATGGCGGTGAACCCATAGTGACCAAGTTAGACTCAGGTGGCAGGTGAAGCACCCAAAAATTTAGCCTGACACAGCATGGCAGTGACACCACCAATGCCTTGGTCAGACTGAGATTGCAGTCAAATGTCTGTAGGTGAGCCTCCCAAAAATTTGTTTTGGAGTGTCCGAAGTTGACCCTCCTAAAAAAATGTTTTGGAGTGTATGTCTATGTTTTTTTTCCTGTTATTAGTTTATGTACAACCCATGGCTGGCATGGTGGGAATATATAGGTTTGCTTCACAGACGGTCCACTGCACCGTTACATTTTCTTCATCATTGCCAATTACTTTTTCACCAACTGTTGTCTGGCAATGATAAAGGGGAAGGTGAATCCAAGTGTCATCCTCCTACAAGTCTCCACTTGTTCTCAATTGAAAAGGGGATGTTCTTGCCGTGGCCTTCCTCATAGTGGCCGCTTCTGCGGACGACAGAGGTGGTGTACCTACAGACAGCCTGACCGAACATGATGGCAGACGGGGTGACACTCCCTCATGTAAAATTGTTTTTTGAGTGTCTGTATTTGACGCTACTAAAAAATTTATTGGAGAGAGGGCCTGTAGGTGGCCCTCCGTAAACATTGTTTGTATAGAGCGTCAGTTGGCCCTCAGAAACATTGCCTGTTGGCTCAGCGTTTCTGTGCGAAGAGGAGGAGGGGTTGGAGGAAGAGGCATAATAAGTCTGAGAAACCGTGACCGAGGTAGGCCCCGCAATCCTTGGTGTGGGCATTACATGAGTGGCCCCAGGGTCAGACTCGATCCCAGCCTTTACCACGTTAACCCAATGTGCCGTCAGGGAGATATAGTGTCCCTGCCCGCCAGCACTTGTCCACGTGTCCGTGGTTAGGTGGACCTTATCACTAACCGCGTTGGTCAGGGCACGGATGATGTTCTGTGACACGTGCTGGTGTAGGGCTGGGACGGCACATCGGGAAAAATAGTGGCGGCTGGGGACCAAGTACCGAGGGACAGCCACCGCCATCAGGTTGCGGAAAGCTTCAGTCTCTACCAGTCTATAGGGCAGCATCTCCAGGCTCAACAATTAAACGGCCTTGGTTCCACTGAGTCGGGTGTTTAGCACTCATATGCCTGCGCATGCTGGTAGTGGTTAGGCTGGTAGTGGTGGCTCCCCTGCTGATCTTGGTGTGACACAGGTTGCACACCACAGTCCGTCGGTCATCCTCAGTTTCTTTAAAAAACCTCCAGACTTGCGAACATCTAGGCCTCGGCACGGGAACTTGACTCCATGAAACAGTTGCTGATCTACCTGCTCTGGCCCTGCTTCTCCCTCTGGCCACCCCACTGCCTCTTCCAACCTGTTCTGGTGCTGCACTTGCCTCCACTTCAGAAGCACTGTCTTGAGTTGGATTACCAACCCAGCTCGGGTCAGTCACCTCATCATCCACCAGCTCTTCCTCCTATTCCTCACTCTGCTCCCCCCTCGGACTTACTGCCCTGACAACAACGTCACTGTCTGACAACCGTGTCTCATCATCATCATCATCCGACACCTCATCCGACAAGTCCACACTCTCATCACCCACAGACTTTGAAAGTTCTAAATTTTGGGCATCGGGACAGATCAACTGCTCAGGTTGCTGTTGAGCAGTGGTTTGTGTCTCTGGGTAGAGTCCTGAAAAGAGTTCCTGTGAGTATGCCAGATCTGAATCCATACTTTCCGTGGGGGTGGCAGGCTGTAGGGAAGGAGGTTGAGCTGGAGGAGCCAGAGGTCTACTCCCTTGGCTAGCGTGGGTGGACTGCGTTGAAGACTAGGTGGCTGATAAATTACTGGACACATTTTCCGCCATCCACGTCATCACCTGTTCGCACTGTTGTGGTTTCAATAGTGGTGCACCACGTGACCCAGTAAGTTGCGAGATGAAGCTAGGGAGCGATACTCTGCGGCGTTCCACTGCTCCCTCATCAACATGTACTGTGTCACCCTGCCCAGGACCACGGCCTCTGCCCCCTACACTACTTGAACGCCCGCGCCCACGCCCTCGTCCTCGACCCTTAGCCCTTGGGTTCAACATTTTGTATGTTCACTTCAATGTATGATATATAACTGAGAGAAAAAACGTAGTCTTTAGACGGCGGCTTTTGTACCGCAAACCACTCAATTTGTCGCTGCACTGTATAATTTCAAAAAAGAGAGAAAAGATGTAGTGTTTAGATGAAGGCTTTGGGCCCGCAAACCACTCAATTTGTCGCTGCACTGTATAATTTGAAAACTGAGAGAAAAGACGTAGTGTTTAGATGTAGGCTTTAGGCCCGCAAATCACTGAATTTGTCGCTGCACTGTATAATTTGAAAACTGAGAGAATAAACGTAGTGTTTAGACGGCGGTTTTTGTCCCGCAAAGCACTCAATTTGTCGCTGCACTGTATAATTTGAAAACTGAGAGAAAAGACATAGTGTTTAGACGGCGGTTTTTGTCCCGCAAAGCACTCAATTTGTCGCTGCACTGTATAATTTGAAAACTGAGAGAAAAGACGTAGTGTTTAGACGGCGGTTTTATTCCCGCAAAGCACTCAATTTGTCGCTGCACTGTATAATTTGAAAACTGAGAGAATAAACGTAGTGTTTAGACGGAGTTTTTTGTCCCGCAAACCACTCAATTTGTTGCTGCACTGTATAATTTGAAAACTGAGAGAAAAGACGTAGTGTTTAGATGTAGGCTTTAGGCCCGCAAATCACTGAATTTGTCGCTGCACTGTATAATTAGAAAAAAGAGAGAAAAGACGTAGTGTTTAGACTGCGGTTTTATTCCCGCAAAGCACTCAATTTGTCGCTGCACTGTATAATTTGAAAACTGAGAGAATAAACGTAGTGTTTAGACGGCGGTTTTATTCCCGCAAACCACTCAATTTGTCGCTGCACTGTATAATTTGAAAACTGAGAGAAAAGACGTAGTGTTTAGATGTAGGCTTTAGGCCCGCAAACCACTCAATTTGTCGCTGCACTGTATAATTTGAAAACTGAGAGAAAAGACGTAGTGTTTAGACGGCGGTTTTTGTCCCGCAAAGCACTCAATTTGTCGCAGCACTGTATAATTTGAAAACTGAGAGAAAAGACGTAGTGTTTAGATGGCGGTTTTATTCCCGCAAAGCACTCAGTTTGTCGCTGCACTGTATAATTTGAAAACTGAGAGAATAAATGTAGTGTTTAGACGGCGTTTTTTGTCCTGCAAACCACTCAATTTGTCGCTGCACTGTATAATTTGAAAACTGAGAGAAAAGACGTAGTGTTTAGATGTAGGCTTTAGGCCCGCAAATCACTGAATTTGTCACTGCACTGTATAATTAGAAAAAAGACAGAAAAGACGTAGTGTTTAGACGGCGGTTTTATTCCCGCAAAGCACTCAATTTGTCGCTGCACTGTATAATTTGAAAACTGAGAGAAAAGACGTAGTGTTTAGATGTAGGCTTTAGGCCCGCAAATCACTGAATTTGTCGCTGCTCTGTATAATTTGAAAACTGAGAGAATAAACGTAGTGTTTAGACGGCGGTTTTTGTCCCGCAAACCACTCAATTTGTCGCTGCACTGTATAATTTGAAAACTGAGAGAAAAGACGTATTGTTTAGACGGCGGTTTTATTCCCGCAAAGCACTCAATTTGTCGCTGCACTGTATAATTTGAAAACTGAGAGAATAAACGTAGTGTTTAGACTGCGTTTTTTGTCCCGCAAACCACTCAATTTGTCGCTGCACTGTATAATTTGAAAACTGAGAGAAAAGACGTAGTGTTTAGATGTAGGCTTTAGGCCCGCAAATCACTGAATTTGTCGCTGCACTGTATAATTTGAAAACTGAGAGAATAAACGTAGTGTTTAGACGGCAGTTTTATTCCCGCAAACCACTCAATTTGTCGCTGCACTGTATAATTTGAAAACTGAGAGAAAAGACGTAGTGTTTAGATGTAGGCTTTAGGCCCGCAAATCACTGAATTTGTCGCTGCACTGTATTATTTGAAAACTGAGAGAATAAACGTAGTGTTTAGACGGCGGTTTTTGTCCCGCAAAGCACTCAATTTGTCGCTGCACTGTATAATATATAACTGAGAAAATAAACGTATTCCCTAGACTGACGCTAATGTACAGTACACTACATAATTGTTCACTGGACTGTAGTGTATATCACTGAGAGAAAAAATTTATTCACTAGACTGCACTACAGATCCCAGCAAGCCAAGGTGCAGCAGCAGCAGCAAAAATGAGTACTGAGAGGGCTTTGGGCAATTTCTTTTGGGTCAGTGTGGACCACATGCTGTCCCTTCTACCGCCAGTGCACAGCGTGCAGCCAAGATGGCGGTAGCTGCACTACAAGTCCCAGCCAGCAGCAGACCCCCCCAAAAAATACATGCTTGTAGCCCTTAGAAGGGTTGTTGGGTTCTTTGGGGATGATTCCTGCCTAACCAACATCTAAATTGAGGCCCTAACAGCGTGCAGCCAAGATGGCAGTAGCTGCACTACAAGTCCCAGCTAGCAGCCTGGAGGAGACCAAAAAAAAAAAAGGTGCTTGTAGCCCTTAGAAGGGCTGTTGGGTTCTTTGTGGGCGATTCCTGCCTAACCAACATCTAAATTCAGGTCCTAACACTCTCCCTGACAGACAGCAGCTTTATCCCTAATCTCATGCAGACGGCGTATGACGCGAGCAGCGCGGGACCAGATTCTTATATTCCCAGGTCATCTGATCTGGCCAGCCAATCCCTGCTATCGACTTGTAGGGGCCCCACGTGATGCTAGGAGGTACCAAAGACTCTCCTGTGTGTTCATTGGCTGAAAAAAGCGCCTAACATGCAGGAAGAGGAAGTTGCCATTTCCTCGAGGATCGCGATATGCTTGCCCGAGTAGCGAGCATATGCGAATACCCTAATGCTCGAACGAGCACCAAGCTCGGACGAGCATGTTCGCTCATCTTTATTTATCACCTCTTATTAATTTAGAGATTAAGAGAGAATAATAAGGGTTATTAGATGACCAGCACAAAATGAAAGTGAAAGTACCAGTCACACAGTTAGAAAAACAGTTAACCCTTTGTGACAGAACGGCTCAATATTTTTTTTAATAAAAGGCCAATGATTTTTAGCCAAAAATGAGTAAAATGTAATCATAAACAAAAATTGCCTCCAAAGGTTGTACATAGCCTTTAAGTCCTTCTGTGTCAGGTGGTCCTGGATGCAATGGTGTTAAGGAGACACTACTATAACAATAGGCATGTAGCCTAATCACCTCTATGTACTCCCTGAGTGAATCTGAGGAGAAACAAAGGAGGACACACTGATTTTCATCACTTTTTAAGTTTTTTGTGGGATTTTTATATTGATGACTTACACCCAGGATAGGCCACCAATATCAGATTGACATCCAGCACCCTCACTGATCAGGTATTCAGGAGTAGCTCTGATGCCTGAGCTACACAGCTTTGTCCATTGTTGAAGCCAGGCTTGCACCTAGTCTTCCTGCTGCCTGAGGCGAAAACTGAAATGGCGCTCCTCCCTCAATGCCAATTTCTTAACCTAACCCCTTCCCTTCAGCCAATAGCCCTTCGGCTAGCCCCCCTTTTGCCCCTTTCTGGTTCTGCCTGAGGTGATTCTATCACCTGGCCTCATTGGTGGTGCACCCCTGATCAAAGCTACCCCCAAACAACTGTTTTAGAACCTTCAGAGATCTGACCCGGAGGATAGGCCATCAATATAGAAAATCCCAGAAAACCTACAAAAATATCCATACAATATCACAAATCAAAAGATTTTCTGTAATCCTTGCTTTACATACAGTACATTTGGGAGAATTTGTCAGTTGTGCCCTTTTTTCTGGAAAATGCACTTTATTGAGTACACCAATTTGTAACACCTAATAACCCAGCTCACAGCAGTTACAGTATCTCTACTTTTCTCAGCTCACTGATCAAAAGAAGCGTGCTTGCCCCAGCGGCAGCCTTTTAAGTCTTTTTCCTGATTTTTAAGAGAACAAATAACAAAGCATGATATCAATTATTCACTAGTAATGCTCTTCAGCCTTATGGACGAGTTATTTTTGTTTGCCAGTGTAGAATGGCTATGCGCTCGTAAGCACTAACTACAAAAATAACTCATATCTCACACATAATCAAATTTAGCATCTCAAGCACAATCTGCTTGTAGACATGTGCACTTAACCCTACCTGCAGTCATTGCCAGCTAGGTATTAGCAAGCACGTAAATCAATCCCCGGCCACTGGACTGACTTGTCTTAATCTGTAATACAAGAAGAAAGTAAAGTGCACAAGAGCTTTCATGGTACTGAAAACTACAGGACTTTGTGCTTTCAGATCATGAAATAAGGATTTATTTAGTGTATTTAATCTGGATTGATGAAGCAGAAATGTGGCTTCTTGCCACATAACAGAAGCTACAGGAGATGGATTTGTGTTGCTACTGTTATATATGCTTCTTCTGTTATTTCTTTCAAGTGCAATATCTTTGGCTGTACATATATGAATTTATAAGAAATACATGGTGGCGTGCTCAATTGAATGTCTTAATATAGAGAGATATGTATTCTCCTCTATAAGCATTGCCTCAGCAGAAAAATACATTGCCTTTTGGCAAGAGGCTACTTTCTTAACATGGCTTAGACATATCAATAAGGGATGCAAAGAAGAATATACCATCAACGGTGCCACCAAAAGAGTACGTCAACGTGCCTCCATTACAGAATCGGTGTCCTTTTATGGAAAAGATTCTGGACTTGGCTTATATTTGATTCCCAAGTTATTATTCCAAGCTGTTTAAAGTGCCATTGACTTAACAGGTAGCCATCCAATAGTTGGCGATAGTCAGTTTTTCTCCTCTTGGATAACAGCTTATTTACATTCCCTTTTCCCATTGTCTGGTCTACAAGAATTCAGCCAACTTGTTCATCTCCAGTTCCCTCAATGCAAACACATTATAAAATAGTTAGCCTTCAACATTGTCTTCATACCATAGCTAGTTTTCTACAGTGTAAATGGAGTAAAGGGTAAGAGAGCCTTTACACGGCCCGACGAATCGAGCGCCCGGCCGCACGAGTGATCGCTGTATCGCTCGTGCGGCCGGGAAGCGCCATACTGTCAGGCGCACATCGCCTGTTTACACAGGGCGATGTGCGCCCGACAGATTGGATCTTTTGGTTTCTACATTCGTCGGCTGATTAGGGCCACTTTTACACGGGCCGATTATCGGCACTAGCGTTCCTAAGAACGATTTTTCGGCCGATAATCGGCCCGTGTAAAAGGACCTTAAGACAGTAGCATGGCCTGGGGGCAGCACACAATAATAGAACTAAGATACTCATTTTTTTTTCTTTCAATAGAACAGCTGATATAGGCAGGGCCGCATCTGCCATGAGGTGAGATGAGCAGCAGCTGACCTACATTTAAGGGGATCACAGTCTGCGGCAGGATATGAGGCCCTATGTCTACTATCTCCACCGTTCAGCCACTAGGTCTGATGCCTATAGTGCAAGAGGTTGCAATGACATCACCGAGAACTCCTGCACTAGGTCTTAGGTCTCGTGATCATATGGTCACAACTGCCTGCGTCCTAAGACAGGTATTCATAATCACGTGATCCCCCTACCTGAGACCTGGCACAGGAGGTTGCAGTGATGTCATCACAACTGCCTGCGCCTGGGTGTAGCATCTCAGGCCACAAGTTGGAAGAGTTTTGTTGCCTGCATCTCAGACGGCAGAGAAGAAAATGAGTAAGGTAGGTAGTTTTATTTATTTTTTTATATACATGTATGCATTACTGGGGGAACTACAAAAGGGAGGTAGCACTACAGCACTAAAGGGTGCATTATAATACAGGTGGCACTAGAGGGAGCAATATAATACAAAGGGTTGGAAAACACAGCACTACAAAGGGCATTATAATACAGATGGAAGGATTTTTGCAGTTTAGTGTTTGTAGGAATTGGGGAGCTCAGCATAGTATAGGGGTAGCATCAGGATAACAATGTTGGGGTATCAGTTGCTTCTTAGGGGTGCAAGGTGTCGGACCCTGGTCAATTAGCTAGTCAATTTCCTCTTTTTTGTATGGCCGATATAGGGAATAGAAGGATCAGGTATATTGGATTTTAACTTGTGTGATCCTTTGCTAACATGGGAAGCGTTCACTGGACAGCTATTTAAAGAGTAAAGACAATATTTGGGCCCAGTTGCACAGCACTGCATGGCAGCTCATGGAGTTCTTACTACAGTCTGTACGCATCTGTCTGCTGCTGTATGACATCTGCATGATGCACTGCATTTTTATTTATTTATTACTTATAAAGTATGCAATGAGTATGATTCCTCTTTGCAAAGGTTTCATATGTTCCTCTGAGCACCCCTGTATACAATAACATGGAGCTACACTTGGGCCCATGGCAGTATATGGACCACGTACGTACCATGAATCCATATTATGGTCATTTGCAAAGGACCATAGTAAGGTGGAGGAACAGCCACTTGTTAGTGGAAACTTGATTTTCAGTGTTACAGAGTTTATAGCATGGATCATGTTGTAATTTGTACATTTTGATATTTCTTAGAGAAGTCAGAATATAGGAAAGTTGAGAGTTCAGGTAAGGTCAAGTTCACACTTCAGTTATTTGGTCAGTTATTTCCATTAGGTATTGGGAGCCAAAAACTGGAGTTGGTCAAAAACAGGAATGGGTGCAAATCTTTTCATTACACCTGATTTCTGAGTAGGCTTCATTACTGGTTTTGGTTCACAATAACTGATGAAAATAACTGAAGTGTGACCTCAGCCTAAGGCCCCATTCACACGACCAGCGTGTGTTCTGCAGCGCTCGGAACACACGCCGTGCGGCCCCATTGAAAATGTCTATACTTGTCCGTGCGCACGGACAAGTATAGGACATGCTTCAAAAGAGCCGCGGCACAGAGCTAGCTCCGTGCCGTGTCTCCCGGCCCCATAGAGGTGAATGGGGCCGCATCTATTCCCGCAATTTTGCGGATAGATACGGTCCCATTCACACGGTCTTGTGAATGGGGCCTTACAAGAATGCAACATAAGAAAAATGACTACAGCACTATTATCACCACCACATCCTTTTGGCTCCCATAAGCTCACGAAGATAACAAAGCTTTACCTTTGTTGTACCTGTCACCACTCCTGACATGCCTATTTTAATAGCTACATGGATTCCCCATGTAATAACAATTCTGGAACATCTATTCTTATGTCTGTATGTTGTGCCATTCCTTTATTATTTCTACTAGAAGTTATGAATGAATTGCTAGCAGTCTGCAGTAAGGGTACAGAGGGGAGGTAACCAGTTGGGGGCATGTACTTGCACAGTCTGACAATGGCAGCACTGATTGGATAAAGTGAGTCTGTGCAGGTACACACCTCCAACTGGTTACCACCCGTCTGTATCCTTACTGCAGACTGCTAGCAATTCATTCATTACTTCTAGTAGAAATAATAAAGGAATGGCACAACATAGAGTCATAAGAATAGATGCTCCAGAACTGTTATTACATGGGAGATGCTTGTAGCTATTAAAACAGTAATGTAAGGAGTGGTGAAAGATCCTCTTTAATAAGTCTCCTAAGAACATCCTAATGAATAATTAGAGTGAGGAAGTTTTTGCTGGAGTTACTTTTAAGATTAATATCAGTTTTATACCATAAAGTATATAAAATATAGTGATAGCAGATTAGTTATAAAAACGTATAATTAATTGATATGGATTATAAGGGCAGCACACCAGATAATGGCTAGTTATAAGAATATGTAAAAAAAAAATCAGTAGACGGAGACAGATGGCATTATAAAGCAGTAGGCAAAGTGACACATTATTTTCAATAGGAAACACTGCTTTCCTGTCACACAAGAACTACGGGTTTTCAGCTTTCAAGCATTATTTTTGTGGAATAAAACAAAAAATGTTTCTCACTGGGGATAAATCAGAAAGATTGTGCATGTGTTTTTGCAGATGAAAACCGTTCTGATCAAATAGTATGCGATGTGATCTCAAACTTCCCACTAAATCAAAGCATTCCTTCTAATGGTAACTTCTATTTCTCCTTCAGTCAACCTAAGACTAAGGGTCAATAAGGAGAAGAAAAGACATGAAGTACAAAAAATAAAACACTAGAAATGAAACGGCCAAATCAAAATGAGTGCTAGCTAACCTGTTAACCTCCATTTCTACAAGTATACTCATTGCCTTACAAGTCTTCTCTTCACCTTTACCCTCCTACTGACTACCTTCCATGTCTACTTCGTTAATGTGTCAACCTTTCTTTAAAGGAACACTCCAGGCAAAGCAGAAACACCATGCTATGTCTATTGAAAGCCTGAGGGAGCGAGGGTGTAGCGAGTGCCTCCGGACAAGACCGTTAGCATGTGGAGAAGAGTCTTCCTACATGATTAGGACAGCGGGTGGAGAATCTTCCCCAAGATTGAGACAGTGAGAGGAAGTTTCCCCACACATAGTCATAGATCCAGATAGAGGTGTGAAATAGGTGTGCAGTGTTGTGTGCTGTCACAAAGCGCACATAGATGGGGGTCACTGTGAATGCCGCGTGGGTGGAAAGAGGAAGGAACGTCTCTGAAGACAGTACGAGAACAATGTGTGAGAGACCTGTGGCTACTAAAGGCACCTTAGGTCTAGAATAGGCTGAAGCAAATTTATTGTAAGTTACCCCCTAAATCAAGGGTATTGATATTAATTGTGAATGGTTATAGAGGAGAGCCTCAATTGCCAATACGAGCATGTTAATCCCCTGCTCCATTTACTTCTGATGGAGCCCCATCTAAGTCAGCTCTTTAGAGGTTAAAATATCGGTGGACTAACATGTGCAAAGCACTCCATTCAGAAAGGGTACTCAGGAACCCCTTGTTATCAGGATTGCAAAGGGTCCCAGCAGTCGGACCCCCAGTGATCTGGATAAGTGATAATTTTTGTGGAATAAGCCCTTTAAGAGTACTTAAAACAGTAAAAGAAGAACAGCATTAAAAGAAACATAAACTTAACATAAAGGAACAGTTCCAACTCTTGATGACAAAGTTTTTTTTTTATTTGCATTCTGACATATATTACTTTACTGTAGGAGACCATTTTTTTTCTTTAGGTGCCACATTGTCATTACACATTAACATTGATATTGTTTCATGTTGGGTAAAAGGCAGAAAAAAATCAATTTATATTTTAATTTTCACACACAGGTCTTTGTAAATGATCATATAAATTTAGCTTTGCCAGGACACTCTTCTCCAGAGGAACTTGTTTTCAAACAAGAAGGTTGAAAATTGGACTAATTGTCATTGTAAGGCCTTTATCAGTGCACGGCCACCACTGATGGATTGCAGGCTCGTAACACTGGTAATGAGCAGTGTATAATGTGATAGAAAAATGAATCAAGCTAGCAAAGGAGGCAATATGGACAAGTATATTAGTACATGAAGTACAAAGTACATTAAGTGCCTTGTATTAAAGAAGTTATTATTTACAATTAGCCCTGAGGCTACTAATGCCCATACTTGACATGTGCTCCTAAGTTTATCCCTAAAAATTAACTTTTATTATTCACTATTTTGTTAAAATACCCTGTTTATATGTGTTTAATGTGTATCTAAGCGGGCGAATTTAAACGCTAAGAAGCACTGACAATTTGGAAAAGAGTTTGCTGCTCAGTGAGAAAGCACTCTATGGGGTAGATGTGGGGGAGGGTGGTAGTGAGGAGGCCCAGGAAAGTGAGGCAGCTAGCTGGGTAACAGTTAGAAAGGGGTTAGAGGGAAAAGTGCCAGGGAGGCTAGCCCTGATCTGACACACCCCAACAAGTTTGCAAGTTTGTCAAATGAAGGGAATGTTACTTCAGGGAGAGCACTGCTGCAGCAGGACACTTCCTCTGCCAGTCAGGGGAATGTCAGCTCCAGTAAGCAGGGGGCCAGGAGAGCAGGGCAGGCTAGACAGGTGCTGGTAGTGGGTGACTCAATTATTAGGGGTACAGAGAGGGCAATCTGTCACAAAGACCGGGATCGTCGGATGGTGTGCTGCCTTCCAGGCGCTCGAGTTCGGCACATCGTGGATCGGGTTGACAGATTACTGGGAGGGGCTGGAGAAGATCCAGCAGTCATGGTCCATATCGGTACCAATGACAAAGTTAGAGGTAGGGGGAGTGTCCTTAAAAATGATTTTAGGGATCTAGGGCATAAGCTTAGGGCAAGGACCTCCAAGGTAGTGTTTTCCGAAATACTGCCTGTACCACGAGCCACACAAGAAAGGCAGCGGGAGATTAGGGAGGTAAACAAGTGGCTCAAGAACTGGTGTAGGAAGGAGGGGTTTGGGTTCCTGGAGAACTGGGCCGACTTCTCTGTCGGCTACAGGCTCTACCTTAGGGATGGGCTGCACCTCAATGGGGAAGGGGCAGCTGTTTTGGGGGAGAAGATGGCTAGAAGGCTGGAGGAGTGTTTAAACTAGGGACTGGGGGGGAGCGTAACTACATTATAGGAGGGGAAGATAGTGCAGATAGAGACCTGGGGCAAGGTAATGGAACTGGGGGAGGAATGGAAGGAGGAACTAGAACAGATCAGAAGGAAAGGTGTAGGGTAAGAAATATACATCAACCTCTTAATTGTATGTACACTAATGCCAGAAGCCTAGCTAATAAAACTGGTGAACTGGAATTAGTGATGTGTGAGGAGGACTATGACATAGTGGGAGTAACTGAGACATGGCTGGATGATAGCTATGACTGGGCAGTTAATGTACAGGGTTACAATCTTTTTAGAAAGGATCGTCAAAACCGGAGAGGGGGAGGGGTCTGCCTTTATGTAAAGTCATGCCTAAAGCCCACACTCCGGGAAGATATAAGTGAGGGACATAAAGATGTGGAGTCACTGTGGGTAGAAATAAATGGAGCCAAAAACAATAATAAAATACTAATAGGGGTTTATTATAAACCACCCAATATATCAGAGACCACAGAAAATCTACTTCTAAATGAAATAGACGAGGCGGAAAATCATAATGAGGTCGTTATTATGGGGGACTTTAACTACCCAGATATAGACTGGGAAACTGAAACCTGTACATCTCATAAAGGAAACAGGTTCTTGGAAATAACCAAAGACAATTACCTTTCCCAATTGGTTCAGGACCCCACTAGAGGGACGGCCATACTGGACTTAGTATTAACCAATAGACCTGACAGAACAACAGGTGTGCAGGTTGGGGGACACCTGGGAAACAGTGACCATAACATAATAACCTTCCAATGGTCATTCAAAAGAGTGTTTCTTCAGGGAGGAACAAAAATACCAAACTTCAAAAAAGCTAAATTTAGCCAACTAAGAGAGGCCATAGGCCTAACTAAATGGGACAAAGTCCTCAAAAATAAAAATACAGCCACAAAATGGGATATTTTTAAAAGCATCCTAATATCTAATTGTGAGAGGTACATACCATATAGGAATAAAATAATAAGAAACAAGAAAAAACCAATGTGGATAAATAGAACTGTAAAGAAAGCAATAAATGACAAAAAGAAAGCATTTAAATCACTAAAACAGGAGGGGAGCGAGGAAACATTGAAAAACTATAAGGAAAAAAATAGAATATGTAAAAGACACATAAAAACAGCCAAACTAGAGACCGAGAGATTAATCGCCAAAGAGAGTAAAACTAACCCTAAAATGTTCTTCAATTATATAAATACTAAAAAGTATAAACCTGAAGGTGTCGGCCCCTTACAGAGTAATGAGGGGGGAGTAGCAGAGAGCGATGAGGAGAAAGCGAAGCTACTAAATAACTTTTTCTCCACTGTATTCACTGAGGAAAATAAAATGTCAGATGAAATGCAGAGTATAAAAGTAAATTCCCCATTAAAAGTGTCCTCTCTGACCCAGGAAGAGGTGCAGCAACGTCTTAAAAATATTAAAATAGACAAATCACCAGGACCGGATGGCATACACCCCCGTATCCTAAGAGAATTAAGTAATGTCATCGACAGACCCTTATTTCTGATATTTAAGGACTCTATACTGACGGGGAGTGTTCCACAGGATTGGCGCATAGCAAATGTGGTGCCAATATTCAAAAAGGGTCCAAAAACAGATCCTGGAAACTATAGGCCGGTAAGTTTAACTTCTGTTGTGGGTAAACTGTTTGAAGGTTTTCTGAGAGATGCTATCTTGGAGTACCTCAATGAAAATAAGCAAATAACTCAGTATCAGCATGGCTTCATGAGGGATCGGTCATGTCAAACCAATTTAATCAGTTTCTATGAGGAGGTAAGTTCTAGACCTGACCGCGGCAACTCAATGGATGTCGTATATTTGGACTTCTCCAAAGCGTTTGACACGGTACCACATAAAAGGTTAGTATACAAAATGAGAATGCTTGGCCTGGGAGAAAATGTCTGTATGTGGGTAAGTAACTGGCTTAGTGATAGAAAACAGAGGGTGGTTATTAACGGTACATACTCAGATTGGGTCACTGTCACTAGTGGGGTACCACAGGGGTCTGTATTGGGTCCTATTCTCTTCAATATATTTATTAATGATCTTGTAGAAGGCTTGCACAGTAAAATATGAATTTTTGCAGATGACACTAAACTGTGTAAAGTAATTAACACAGAAGAGGACAGTACACTGCTACAGCAGGATCTGGATAGACTGGAGGCTTGGGCAGAAAAGTGGCAGATGAGGTTTAACACTGACAAATGTAAGGTTATGCATATGGGAAGGAATAATGCAAGTCACCAGTACATACTAAATGGTAAAGCATTAGGTAACTCTGACATGGAAAAGGACCTAGGAATTTTAGTGAATAGCAAACTAAGCTGCAGAAACCAGTGTCAGACAGCTGCTGCCAAGGCCAATAAGATAATGGGTTGCATCAAAAGAGGCATAGATGCCCGTGATGAGAACATAGTCCTGCCACTTTACAAATCACTAGTCAGACCACATATGGAGTACTGTGTACAGTTCTGGGCTCCTGTGAACAAGGCAGACATAGCAGAGCTGGAGAGGGTTCAGAGGAGGGCAACTAAAGCAATAACTGGAATGGGTGGACTACAGTACCCAGAAAGATTATCAAAATTAGGGTTATTCACTTTAGAAAAAAGACGACTGAGGGGAGATCTAATAACTATGTATAAATATATCAGAGGTCAGTACAGAGATCTCTCCCATCATCTATTTATCCCGAGGACTGTGACTGTGACGAGGGGACATCCTCTGCGTCTGGAGGAAAGAAGGTTTGTACACAAACATAGAAGAGGATTCTTTACGGTAAGAGCAGTGAGACTATGGAACTCTCTGCCTGAGGAGGTGGTGATGGTAAGTTCACTAAGAGAGTTCAAGAAGGGCCTGGATGTATTTCTGGAGGGTAATAATATTACAGGTTATAGTTACTAGAGATGGGTCGTTGATCCAGGGAGTTATTCTGATTGCCTGACTGGAGTCGGGAAGGAATTTTTCCCCCTAAAGTGAGGAAAATTGGCTTCTACCTCACAGGGGTTTTTTTGCCTTCCCCTGGATCAACTTGTAGGAAAACAGGCTGAACTGGATGGACAGATGTCTTTTTTCGGCCTTACAAACTATGTTACTATGTTACTATGTTTGATGCTGCTATGAGCTCTTATTCACATTCCTCCTATGCTGTGATTGTGACTGCTGCTCATCGGTGCTGCGCGCTTGCACCACGAGCACACACTGTCACCTATTTACTCTGCCTTCTCACACATATATTCGGAGCTCTGTTCCAAATGTTTCCCTGTCTGCCCCCCACACATAAGGTGTTGTGTGAGTTGGTGGGTCTAATTCCTAGTCACATGACACAGATAAGAAACTTCAGGATGATATAACTCAAAAATTCAGCTACTGGTAAGAAAATGACATTCACTACGATTACATCATGTACATTTCTAGCAGGACATGGAATAAAAATTTTTGCGGGAGTTCTTCTTTAACTTTCCCTACATGATAAATGCCATTTGCTGAAGTGAGACAATCCCTTTAATGAATTGTCACTGGTATAACAAGAAACCGTGTTGTTACTTTTATATTTATGTAAATTAGGTTGTTGGAGCACAGAGGTGCTGGCTGTAGTGGTAGGAGCACCGCTACAGCTACCCCCAGTGCTCGGTACACTCCTGCTTCTAATTTGATTAGTGTCTGTGCTGTGACTCACAAATTCCAATACTGAGCTGTAGATCTGCTTGCTGCTACCACCAGTGAAGGCGCCAGTGGCTTCAGAGACAGAGGAGCAACGTTCATCGTCTGCACACTGTGATTCTGTGCTACTTGGCAAGCAGCAGCAGATCTACAGCACAGGCGCCGTAAGACAGAGCAAGGTGTCAATGAAATGGGGGGGGGGTGTACTGAGCACCAGGGCATGGCTATAGCAGTGCTCCTAGCATTACAGCCAGCCCCTCGGTCAGTGGCATACATAGAAATCACTGGGCCCCATGGCAAGAATCTGAATTGTGCGTGACCCATAGCACCCCGTGGGTACATGCACATCTACTACATCTACTGCAGAGGCTTCAGCAGAAGCCTCAGTCGCAGATTCTGGCAAAATTAAAGGGCAAAACACCGCTGCATGCCGCATTTTGAATGACCCCATTATTGTGAATGGGATCCGGCAGGTGGCAGAAGTGTTGGATCTGGCCATTCTGGTAATCTGCTGGGATGCTGGAACAGAATACCAAAATCTGATCGCAAGTGATTACCTAGCCTTACCTGACGAACTGTGCCTGCTGCTGCTACCTTTTATATAGTGTGCCATCCTTTACCCATAGACTGTGCCTGCTGCTGCTTCACCTTCTCCCCAGTGCCGACTTGTTTGTGCTGCTGGCAGAGTGCGGTCAGGGCCTGGGGCAGATCTTCACGGAGCTGGACTAGAGTCTGGACTGGTGACGCTGCTGGATCAGGTCAGCTCTGGACTGGTCAGTCAGGTCACAGTGCAACACGTGCTGGCCAAGGAACAGGACAGGGACATTTTACAAAGTGCAGACACAGAAAACTAAAGGATTTAATCCAGGTACAACTTATGTTACTCTGACTGCTGCAGAACCTCCTAACACACACCTCAGCTGCTGCAGAACATCATAGTACACACCTCAGCTGCTGCAGAACCTCCTAATACACACTCCAGCTGCTGCAGAACCTCCTAATACACACGTCAGCTGCTGCAGAACATCATAGTACACACCTCAGCTGCTGCAGAACCTCTTAATACACACTCCAGCTGCCGCAGAACCTCCTAACACACACCTCAGCTGCTGCAGAACCTCCTAATACACACCTCAGCTGCTGCAGAACATCATAGTACACACCTCAGCTGCTGCAGAACCTCCTAATACACACCCCAGCTGCTGCAGAACCTCCTAACACACACATCAGCTGCTGTAGAATCTCTTAATACACACCTCAGCCGCTGAAGAACCTCCTAATAAACACCTTAGCTGCTGCAGAATCTCATAATACACACCTCTGCTGTTGCAGAACCTCCTAATACACACCTCAGCTGCTGCAGAACCTAAGATTATGCACCTCAGCTGCTGCAGCACCTCTTAATACACCTCAGTTGCTGCAGGACCTCCTAATACACACCTCAGCTGCTGCAGAATCTCATAATACACCTCAGCTGCTGCAGAACCTCCTAATACACACCTCAGCTGCTGCAGAACCTCCTAATACACACTCCAGCTGCTGCAGAACCTCCTGACATGCACCTCAGCTGCTGCAGAACCTCCTAATACACACCTCAGCTTCTGCAGAATCTCATAATACACACCTCAGCCGCTGCAGAACCTCCTAATACACACCTCAGCCGCTGCAGAACCTCCTAATACACATCTCAGTCACTGCAGAACCTCCTAATACACACCTCAGCTGCTGCAGAACCTCCTAATACACACCTCAGCTGCTGCAGAACCTCCTAATACACACTCCAGCTGCTGCAGAACCTCCTGACATGCACCTCAGCTGCTGCAGAACCTCCTAATACACACCTCAGCTTCTGCAGAATCTCATAATACACACCTCAGCCGCTGCAGAACCTCCTAATACACACCTCAGCCGCTGCAGAACCTCCTAATACACATCTCAGTCACTGCAGAACCTCCTAATACACACCTCAGCTGCTGCAGAACCTCCTAATACACCTCAGCTGCTGCAGAACCTCCTAATACATACCTCAGCCGCTGCAGAACCTCCTAATACACACCTCAGCTGCTGCAGAGCCTCCTAATAACACCTCAGCTGCTGCAGAACCTCCTAATACACACCTCAGCTGCTGCAGAACTTCTAATACACACCTCAGCTGCTGCAGCACCTCTTAATACACCTCAGTTGCTGCAGGACCTCCTAATACACACCTCAGCTGCTGCAGAACCTCCTAATACACCTCAGCTGCTGCAGAACCTCCTAATACACCTCAGCTGCTGCAGAACCTCCTAATACACACCTCAGCTGCTGCAGAACCTCCTAATACACACCCCAGCTGCTGCAGAACCTCCTGACACACACCTCAGCTGCTGCAGAACCTCCTAATACACACCTCAGCTTCTGCAGAATCTCATAATACACACCTCAGCCGCTGCAGAACCTCCTAATACACACCTCAGCCGCTGCAGAACCTCCTAATACACACCTCAGCTGCTGCAGAACCTCCTAATACACATCTCAGTCGCTGCAGAACCTCCTAATGCACACCTCAGCTGCTGCAGAACCTCCTAATACACACCTCAGCTGCTGCAGAACCTCCTAATACACACCCCAGCTGCTGCAGAACCTCCTGACACACACCTCAGCTGCTGCAGAACCTCCTAATACACACCTCAGCTTCTGCAGAATCTCATAATACACACCTCAGCCGCTGCAGAACCTCCTAATACACACCTCAGCCGCTGCAGAACCTCCTAATACACATCTCAGTCGCTGCAGAACCTCCTAATGCACACCTCAGCTGCTGCAGAACCTCCTAATACACACCTCAGCTGCTGCAGAACCTCCTAATACACACCTCAGCTGCTGCAGAACCTAAGATTATGCACCTCAGCTGCTGCAGAACCTCCTAATACACACCTCAGCTGCTGCAGAACCTTCTAATACACACCTCAGCTGCTGCAGCACCTCTTAATACACCTCAGTTGCTGCAGGACCTCCTAATACAAACCTCAGCTGCTGCAGAACCTCCTAATACACCTCAGCTGCTGCAGAACCTCCTAATACACACCTCAGCTGCTGCAGAACCTCCTAATACACACCCCAGCTGCTGCAGAACCTCCTGACACACACCCCAGCTGCTGCAGAACCTCCTAATACACACCTCAGCTTCTGCAGAATCTCATAATACACACCTCAGCCGCTGCAGAACCTCCTAATACACACCTCAGCCGCTGCAGAACCTCCTAATACACACCTCAGCTGCTGCAGAACCTCCTAATACACATCTCAGTCGCTGCAGAACCTCCTAATACACACCTCAGCTGCTGCAGAACCTCCTAATACACACCTCAGCTGCTGCAGAACCTCCTAATACACACCTCAGCCGCTGCAGAACCTCCTAATACACACCTCAGCTGCTGCAGAACCTCCTAATACACACCTCAGCTGCTGCAGAACCTCCTTATATACACCTCAGCTGCTGCAGAGCCTCCTTATACACACCTCAGCTGCTGCAGAACCTCCTAATACACACCTCAGCCGCTGCAGAACCTCCTAATACACCTCAGCTGCTGAAGAGCCTCCTAATACACCTCAGCTGCTGCATAATCTCATAATACACACCTCAGCTGCCGCAGAACATCACAATAGTGACAAGGGAACTACAAGTCCCATCAAGTCCCATCATAACAGATTGTTATTATTGGAAATTAGGGGGCAACACAGGGAGAGGTAAAATGGAGAGAACTACAACGCCCAGCATGTCCAGGCTGATATTATTGGATACCAGTGGATATTACACACACAGAGTATAAGGCCAGGTTCACATCACTGCTTAGTTTTCCGTACTTCTGATCTGTTAGAAAAAAACAGATCCTGTATTTCAAGCAGCAGTTCTGCACATTACGCATTCGTTTGAGCCATTTCTGTCTGAGATCGAGATCGGTGACGTGAACCCAGCCTAAGAAGAGAGAACTACAATTCCCAGCATGTCCAGATTATTATAGGGCCTCATCCACTTGTAGGTGATAGCTTTAAAAAGAAATAACTATAACCCCCAGTATGGCCAGAGTTGTTATGAGACATCAGTATACATTACAGAGAGGAGGTATAAGAGGAGAGAACTACAACTCCCAGCATTACCCGACTGTACTAGGGCATACATTTAACCCTTTCACCCCCGGAGCTTTTTTCGGTTCTGCATTTTCGTTTTGCGCTCCCTGCCTTCAAACAGCCATAACTCTTTTATTTTTCTGTTCACATAGCTGTATGAGGGCTTGTTTTTTGCGGGACAAGTTGTACTTTCCAACGCCACCATTTAATATTGCATACGGTGTAGTGGGAAGCGGGAAAAAAATTCCAAACCGGGTGAAATTGCAAAGAAAACGCTATTCCGCTACAGTTCTACGGGTTTCTTATTTACAGCGTTCGATGTGCATTAAAACTGATCCGTTACTTTCATTCTACTGGTCAGTACGAATCCGGCAATACCTAATATGTATAGTTTTTCCTGCGTTTTCATAGTGATAAACTAATTAGAAAGTTGCCCTTTTTTTTTTTTTTTTTTTCCTTGTCAAATCTTGACCCCTATAACTTTTTGGTATTTATGTGTACAGAGCTGTATGGGGACTCATTTTTTGCGGGACGATCTGAAGTTTTTATTGATACCATTCTGGGGTGTGTATGACTTTTTGATCACTTTTTATTTAATTTTTTTTAGAAAAAAAAAGCGACAAAAAACGGCAAATCGCCATTTGGACGCTTTTTTCCGCCACACAATTCGCCGTATTGGAATTTTTTTTTTATATTTTAAAAGTACGGGCGTTTTCGGTCACGGTGATACCCATGATGTCTATATTTATTGTTATTTAGGTATTTATTTTTTACTTATACGGAAAGGGGGGTGATTTGAACTTTTACATCTTTTTTATTTTTTATATATTTTTTAACATTTTTTTTAAATTTTTTTTGTACTATTAGAAAGCTCAAATATGGGCTTATATATTGTGGCTTTTTTTTTTTTCTTTATGAGCAATTCTGGGTTTTATAGACTCAGAAAGTCATGAATTGCTCATTTCTTATCCTGGCCTGCCATCTAGTGGCCAGAATAAGAATTGCAGTTTGAAAACTGTAATCCTCACCAGCGAGGATTACAGTTTTCATATGGTGTACAGACACCCCGATTGGCCACACGGGGTGTCTGTACACCACCCGGAAGCGAACGCTTCCGGGTTTAGACGCAACTAGATGCCGTGATCACGTGTGATCACGGCATCTAGTCAACCCGGAAGACGCCGCCGATGGAGTAGGTAGCGGCAAGTCTCTGCTGTTAGAAACAGCAGAGACTTGCCGGCCATGACGCCCGCCGCACCCGCGAGCGGGCGCCATGTGCCCGCATCGCCCCAGCGCCGTACATGTACGGCGCTGGGGGTGAAGGGGTTAAATTACATGGAGAGGGATACAATAGGACAAAAAAAACTACAACTCCCAGCATTACCAGACTGTACTAGGGCATACATTTAAATTACATGGAGAGGGATATAATAGGACAGAACTACAACTCCCAGCTTTTCTAGGATGTTATATGGCTATCCCAGGACACCACTAACCTCTCCTCCAGCAGGCACCACACAGAAGCTCCTCCCCCTCACATCCTACAGGTCTTTCACCAGTCCTCTGCACTGGTCACATGGTCGATGACATCACCAAAGGTCCTTCTCCACTTCTTACATTCTTAGGTAGCCATACAAGTTTAATTAGTGGGCGGGGCCTATCCTCCACTGCGGTCCCCCTTCCCCCAGGGGCCCCATAGCAGCTGCGTGGTCTGTCTCTATTGGAGGTACGCCACTGCCCTTGGTGCTTCGACTAAATTAAACTAAATTGCATAAATATAAAAGTAATGGTATCTCCACAGTGGTCCACGCTAAAAACAAAAGAAAAGAAAAATATAATAAACTAGCTGAAGGACCCGGCTTCGCCCGGGTATACTTAATTTATTTCATTTACTGTTTGTGTGTGTGTGTCGTTAAAAGATATTGAGAGTGACCTCTACAGCGGCCCGCCCCTTTAACAGTGACCTCTACAGCGGCCCACCCTTTTAACAGTGACCTCTACAGCGGCCCGCCCCTTTAACAGTGACCTCTACAGTGGCCCACCCCTTTAACAGTGACCTCTACAGCGGCCAGCCCCTTTAACAGTGACCTCTACAGCGGCCCGCCCCTTTAACAGTGACCTCTACAGCGGCCCACCCCTTTAACAGTGACCTCTACAGCGGCCCGCCCCTTTAACAGTGACCTCTACAGCAGCCCGTCCCTTTAACAGTGACCTCTACAGCAAGCCGCCCCTTTAACAGTGACCTCTACAGCTGCCCGCCCCTTTAACAGTGACCTCTACAGCTGCCCGCCCCTTTAACAGTGACCTCTACAGCTGCCCGCCCCTTTAACAGTGACCTCTACAGCAGTCCGCCCCTTTAACTGTGACCTCCACAGCAGCTAGAGTGGCCACTGTCTTCACCCCAGAAAGCCAGACCTCACCAGCCATTCCCCCAAACGTGAAACAGCGCCCCCAGTTCCCATGAAGACACACCACTAAATATGAGGCCACGCCCCCTGGCTCCGTGAAGGCACGGAGGAGAAGCTGTCTGAGTGTAGCTAAAGGGTGAACATCCCTGTGTCTGTCCAGGCACTGCGTCGGACGGAGAACAGGTAGCCAGAAAACTGGACTGTCCAGCCTAAAGCCGGACATCTGGCCACCCTAACATCAGCCTGCCCCTAGGGTGGCCAGAGGTCTTGTTTTAGGCTGGACAGTCCGGCTTTCAGACTCCCTGTCCTCTGTCATGCGCAGGGCCTGGATGGGCATAGGGATGTCCTTTTGAATAGCTCACTCTCAGCAGCAGCACTGTGCAGTCTGAGCATGAGCTGCAGGGAGAAAGTCACCCTTCCCCCACCCCTGCAGCTGAAATAAGGTGATTTTTACCTATATTTTTAATCCCGGTCAAATGCGGCATGGAAGGGGCGTGGCCTGACTGAGTCAGGGGCGTGACTTAGTGGGATCTGGGGGTGGGGCTTTTAAGTCCTTCTTTTGACGGTGGACTGAATTACAGGTCGATGCCATAGTAATTTAGGAAGGTGGGTAGCAGTGGAAGAATACATCTTTTTTTACTACTAAACAGTAAATATGTGAAATTTACATTATATGAGGTAATGATTGATGATGAATTAGTCTAAAACATAAGTTATAGTTATGGTAACCAGAATACCCCTTTACCATTGTCATCCACAGTGCTCTGCCTCTTTAATGCAGACCTACAGCAGTGAACTGGCTAGGTTGTCATAGAAACCTGGTGTGTGGAGACTAACTGTCTGCGAGCGTCTATTGGCTGATAAGGGTCATGTGACCAGGCTACTATTGGCTAATGCATTTTTTGGGAATATCTCAGGAACGGTAGGTACTGGAGAGCTGAAAACTGTTCTAAAACCTTCCCGGACACCTGATGTACATGTGTGCCAAATTTTGTGATTGTAGCTGCAGCGGTGCAGATTCCTTTAGCGGACATACACACACACACATACACTCAGCTTTATATATTAGATAATATAATAAATAAAATATGATTTTAATCACCATGATCGACCCTACCAGACAATATCTCTGGTTTAATACGGTTGATCATGCTGACAGGTGCTCTTTAAATATACTATCCTAAAATAATACCTTTATTTTTATTACTATCACTAATCAGTTTTGATCACAGGATACAAAGTGCAGAGTTCATGGGTTTCTTTCAGCTGCTCCTGATCACTTAGTGGCAGTGCCCAACAATCTGCACGATGGGGATGTTAGTCATGATGTTGATTCCCTCCCATGACAAGCAGAAGGGTACATTTATCTGTGATTGTATGTTTTCAGTTCATAATCTTGTACCTGCTGACATCTTATTATTAGGTTCACTCTTTCACGCACAGACACATATAATACCATGTGACAAGGACTCAGAGGTTCACTGTGAGTAGTAATGGCTAATCTTAAGAAAACAATACCTGAAAGCTAGATTTGAAAGCTCAATGGGATCTCTATCCTTAGATATTGATCTCTTTCCAGTGCTCATAAGCAGATACATATCAATAACACG
The DNA here is from genome assembly GCA_900303285.1 of Rhinella marina. Taxonomy (NCBI): domain Eukaryota; kingdom Metazoa; phylum Chordata; class Amphibia; order Anura; family Bufonidae; genus Rhinella; species Rhinella marina. The sequence continues at coordinate 146,568 of ONZH01019995.1, read as the reverse complement.
GCTAAACATGTCCTTTCGCAAAAACAGCTCTATCCTTTAGGGCAGCCATCATCTTGACTTCTTCATCTCTTCTTGATGTGCTGTAGTAGGAGATCTTTCTTCTGCCCTGTCCTAGTTTTCAGAGATCAGATGCATTATTATGATTTATAAGAAGAGCATATTGCTGTGTGCTCTGTCAAGATGAATCAATGGATTTCTGCAACAGTTTCACTTTTCGGGGAACCTTATAGTCTTATTGAATTTCACAAGTTATTGAATTAGTAATAGACTTAAGAATGTCTGCAAGGTCTTCCAGGTCTTTACTTTCAGGAAGTTAAGAATAATCCTGGAGTTTATTCATTTTCCGCTCTTCCTGCTTAGCTTGCTTACAAAACACATCTATAGCCATTACTTACAAATAATTATTTTTGGGTACGAAATTGGGGACTTTTCCTATATTGGCATTATTTATAAAGAACATTAAGTGCATTAACATTTTAGTACTATCATTAAAGAGGAATTGAGCTTTCTAGATCCTAGGTTTGTATGTCTCCTCTTTAATAAATAATGAGAAGAAGTGGATGCCCGCCAGTGACTTTCTGGGAGATTGAAGGGCGTGAAAAAATCCAATAGTTGGCAGTCCATGCGGTTGCCAGCCGTGTGTATCATAATTAGACAGCTATAACACAGTTATTGCACTTTTATACAACTAGGGATTCTGTAAACCTACAGTAAGTTTCAAGGACAATCATTAAAATGTGTTTGTTAAGGTACCCTAGCATTCATTTCATTATTCTTATGGTGGGTTTACATGGGACGAGGAGTAGCCAATTATCAGTAAAGAAACGTTCCTTCCCCACAACTGGTTGCTCCTTCAGTGGGGGTGAAGTGCTGGAATCACCTCCACAGTATGAGCACCAGCCATTACTGATCCTCATACAGCTGCATTGTTTCTGGGCAGCAGAGTGTTTAGACAGCATGATCTGTTGCCCAGAAATTATGATTTACTTGCCTGCAGGAACGACAGCTTCACTCATTGAACGAGTGTTTCGCTTGTTCATCAGGTGATCGGTTGCACTTTTACACAAGATGATTTTAGGGAATGGCAGGAATGTTCCTCCTCGATAATCTTTCTGAATATCGAGCCGTGTAAACCTGCCATTAGAACCAAAAAAAGACCAAAACAGAACTTGACTCTTTTAGGTGGACCTTTCTTTCAGGGTGTGAGGAAGAAGAATAAACTTAGATTGTGCTGTCTATCTTAAAGGGGTATTCTGGTAAAGTAATGTTTTTTAAAAACTGCATTAAGGGTGCAAGCTGTGACCCAACCTGAACCCATACCTATACATATAACCACAGCTTCAATTCACCTTGCAATCCATTTGTCTAGCTCCTGTGTGAGTCTGTAACACACTGACAGTATCATGGCTCCTGATCTTCTCTCACAAAACTACAATCCCCACAATGCCTAGCTTTCCTGCTGTGAGTTTGTACTTGTTCATGAGTGTTGATGATTACTGATTGGCAGCCTGATATCACAGTGCAGACATGCGCCCTATACTTAGTGAGCTGCAGCACACTGACATTTAGCTAGAGAACTGATAGCAACACACTGAGCATGTTCGACCCAACAAAGGCTCAGAACTACAGGTCGATGTCATGTTGACTTATGAGGAAACACAGTGGGTAGCAGAGTAAGAAAACTAATTGTATAACTACTGAACGGTAAATATGTGAAATTGACATTATATTAGGTAATTATTGATGATGAATTAGGCTAAAATATAAGTTGTATTTATGGTAACCAGAATACCCCTTCAAGAGCAAATACAGTCTTGATATGAATTCTATAGCATCATCTTTAATAAAAATGTGGAATAAAACATACAAATACAATAGACATACAAATACTTAATGGGTCACTGTCATTTCATATAATGTCTCGTGTGTTATGTCAAGTTCTGATTGTGGGGGTCTGGTTGCTGATATCCCCACCAACCATGGCAGATGCTGTACCCCTTTGACTCTTATCTGATTTTCCTCGCTCTGCTTGCCAGAGCAGATTGGTGTATAGCCTCATAGAAAGTCTTAAGCAGAAAACTGCTCCAGCCAATCGGTTCTGAAAAGGCACAGCCAAGGACTGCCCCTTTGTCACAGTGATTGGTAAGAGTCTCAGTGCAGACCACCGTTGCGAACAGTCTCAAATTTGCAGTGACTGTGGCTAATTCAGGCAAATTCAGGCTGTCTTGGACAGAAAGTAGGTGGGGTTTATGTAGGCCCCACCCATGAAGGAGCAATCCCAAGGTGGGGCTTACATGCCTAAAAATCTACCAACTTAAGTTTTGGTAAATAAGCTGGGACTCCCACTAATCAAGTCAGATGTTTTACAAAATGACAGTTATTCTTTCCTTTGCAAATTTGTCATGTTGGATGCCCATGCCCACTGCTGTCTTGCTCCTACAGGAGGCCACAGCACCGATTCAGCTGCTGATGCTTTTTGTGCTTCGGTAGCCCAGACCTGCTGGCTCTCCTGCTCCCTCTCTCCAGTCTGGTGCAGTTTGCAGCTTGCATTCCCTGGCTAGGCTTCCTGTCTGCCTATAAGGCATATGCTCACTCTGGCTCTTAAAGGGACAGAGGACACCATAATTCTTCCCCAGCCTATGGTTGACTACCTATGGGTATGGTATTATTTATGGATTTTCTTAAGTCTTCGATCTCCATTCTCCTGCTGTGTTTACAACCCGAACTTCAATGTTAGATGTATAGATTCAATGTTAGATGCATAGATGAGCAGCAGCCACAACACTTCCCATAGTGCTGTGTGCTGCAAGATCAGTCAGAAATGTAAACACCTACTACACCCTTCCCTGGGCTGAAACTCAACCCACTACACCCTCCACCATCTCCTTGCTGTCTCCACCCATAACCACTCTTCCAATCTTCAGAAAAACGCAAGTACATTAGTAAGTTGCAGTTCCTGGCAAGGGAAGCACAGGGAAAGGAAAACAATTATGCACAGATAACCCCTTTATGGCACCATCCCCTATAGGAGGGTGCCTGAGCAACAGGTTTACTAGCTTGCTAGATCCTGGAAAGGTGAACTGTTTCTGTGCATCTGCCCATGTACCAACCTCTGCCTAATTCCTGGATTATGATCCTCTGCCACCTGACCTGACCTGTGCCTGTTTAAGGTATTGACTTTGAGCTGCCTGCCCTGACCTTCGAACTGCTTTTTGATATGCACATATATCTAAGCTTGTTTCTGACTATGAGTTTGCCTGATCTCCTGGTTGTTCTGCACATGTCTGCAGTCCGTCAATCATACCAGAACTACTCCAGGAGGTAGAAAGTTGGTGGCTCCAGTCCAGATCCTGTATAGGGGTTAAATGGTAAATACTAGGGGACTTCCAGAATAACGCCCTTAAGTTTAACCTAAAGTCAAACCTGTTGATTGATGCAGAGGTGCTACAACAAATACCCATAACAGAGTTCTTAATCAAAATCACAATTTCCGCCAATCCTGTTTCTGGCATAGTGCAAAATAAGATATCTGTTGAGGTTTCCTGAGCCCTTGCATAGTAACAATCTTTGAATAAATTAAGTGACAGCTATAGATATCCGTCATCTTCTGTCATGTGCTGTTTTCACTAAGGGATTCTTCAGGCTTCTTCCTTTGCACTGTAGATGACATATGGCCACTGCCACTCAACAGTAATATATCTTCCTGAAGCAAGAGATTTATTCCCTCAGAGCTACAGCTAGAAAAAAGGCAGATATTTCTATAAGCAATATGGCAGCAAAAAACTGCATCTAAATAGTAAAATAAATTGATTAGACTTTTTTGCAAGGAAGAAAGAGCAGCTCAGCGTTGTTCTGGGGTTAGGCTAGAATTTAATTGTATTGCTAAAGTTATTTTTTTAAATACGCTGAGGCAGAATAGTTAGATATAAAAATCAACAGACAGAGAGAAAGAACCTTGGCTGATCTTATGTTCGAAAACTGGCCATACACATGAGATCGCTATCAGCCACATGTTCATTCAGTTGACATCTATAGCTCCTGCCGGTGTTATAAGCATGCCTGCCTGTGGCAGTGGCTAATCTCCTGCAAGAAAAAAGGAACAGGCATGTTGAAATCAAACCTGCTTAATCCGTTTTTCCACCAGAGGAATGTCAGTAGGTTCCCATGCATATTAGGATGTTTAGCTGAAGCAGAGAAAAAAGAGACATGGGCACAACAACTTGACAGCTGTAGCTGCCATTCTCAACTGGATTGACAGGGTGTCCTACAGCTATTAGAGAGTACACGTAAAAGAAAAGAAGGAAAATTCAGCTTGTGGTTCTGCTCTTGAAAAATGGGTCTCAAAGCCAATGGGTTAAATCAACTAGAGCCTACAAAACTGTGGAGAAGATTTATCAAGCACACCATGCCAGCTTAACGGTGTCAAAAAGTAGAAAATTTCTGCACAGGCGTATGCAATCTTTTGCCCTTTCACACCAGGTTCGCCACTTTTGTAATCGTGAGCAGGGTATGAGGGCAGGAAGGGATAGGGCCTAGGTAGCCTGGCAAATTTACTATAATTTGCACCAGAAAATTGGCTCCTAGCTTGCATAGATTTAAATTCTGGCACACACATGGCCTAAGATGCATCACTGTTATAGCAGTGGTTGTGGATAGACTGTGTCAACCAACATATATGACTTTAGGCTACATCTAATGGCATTATCCTGGCAGTCTCTTGGTTTTCACTTTTTAACACCTGTACAGGCATTTGGACTTTGCTCCAGGGGAACCACCAAGCTGCTATCTCCAGAAGTAGTCATTGTGTAATTGAAAGCTGGCAGACAAAGGTTAGAGACACAAGAAGGACATGGACAGGCAATATCATAGTCAAAGACAAGCCAGGGTCAGGACAGGCATAGTACGTGCAATTTGGAATACAGTCTGAGGCTATGGTGACCGGCAAAGTGTCAATACGGAGGTCAGACACAGGTCAGGCAATCCAGGAAAAAGACAGAAAGTCTGTATATGGCAGACAGCCAATATAGCACAACTTTGCAGTGTACTAGTAGGCTAGGAACCTATTGCTCGGGCACCCTCCCACAGGAGAAGGAGTCCAGAGTACTCCAAGGTAGCCAGCCACCATAGACTGGAGTGGATTAAGAAGTGGAGGGAGCACACGCGTGTCCCATGGACAGAGGAAGGGAGACCACAGCCTGCATGAAGGGACGTAGTAACCCTAGCAGCAGGGTCGTTGCTAGGGTCTCAAAAGATCCGGGGCCCAAGCCCCAATGCATATGCCCCAATTCTCTAAGTCGACCGCCCACCCCCACCTTCCGCAGCAGCACTTACCTCTCACATCCAGGGCCTCCCAGGTGACGTCTCCTCTGATGTAGATCTTCTCTGTTATCATCTTCTCCAATTTGGTCTGGACAACTTCAGCCACTCCTTGTCTCTGCAGAGTGTGACACACAGACAGCTTCCTCACATTTCCATCATCATCCCCCAACCTGGAGTCCCCACAGTGTTATCCTGCTGCTCACTGTGCCCCCCAAAACCTCCAAATACTATCCTGAAGAAAAATTAGTGCCCCCCCATAGTAATAGTGCTCCTCATAGTCCCACCAATAGTATTTCCCTTCTACAGTGCCCCCAGCCGTGATAATGCTCCCCAAGAGTGTCCCCATTAGTAGAAGAGCCCTCCAGTATTAATAATCCCCTCACAAAGCCCACAGTAGAAATAAGAACCCCCTATTGTTCCCCCAGTGGTAATAAAGCTCTCTACAGCCCCCTTAGTAGTAATAAGGCCCCCCCATAGTGCTCTTAGTAGAAATAAGCCCGATCTATAAGATCCTCCTATAGAGACCCCAGTAGTAATAAGAACGCCTATAATGTACCCTGGATTTAAAATGCCCCCCCCAAAGTGCCCCCAGTATGTATACTGCCCCTACTGTTGCAATGCTCACCCTGAAGTGCCCCCAGTATGTATACTGCCCTGTACTGTTATACTGCTCACCCTGAAGTGCCCCCGGTATTTATATTGCCCCCTGTAGTTATATTCCTCCCTTTAGTGCCCTCAGAAATTATGATTCCTCAGCCCCTCCACCATACAGTCTCATGTAAATAACATCACACCATCTCTCCTGCCCCCTCCAAATTACAGTCCCATGTGAATAACATCACTCCCTCCCTTTAGCCCCTCCAATATACAGTCCCATTTAAATAACATCACTCCCCTCTCTTCAGCCCCTCCAATACACCGTCCCATGTGAGTAACATCATCCCCACCCACAGCACCTTCATTATACAGTCCCACGTAAATAGCATCACCCCTTCCCAAAGCCCCTTCCAACATTCAGTCCCATGTAAATAACATCACCCCTTCCCACAGCCCCCTCCAAGATTCAGTCCCATGTAAATAACATCACCCCCTGAACATTCAGTCCCAAGGAAATAACATCCCTTCCTTCAGCCCTAACATACAGTCCCAGTTAAATAACTACAACTCCCAGCATTGCTCTTCCTCTCCCTTCACTTACCTCTCCTCATGTAGCAGAGCTCACCACAGCTTCTTCCCCTAGAATTCTCTTCACTGCCATCTTTTCCTGAACTGGTCACATGATCGTGACATCATCGCAGGTCCTTCTCAGCCACTGCACTGATTACATGGACCGTGATGTCATTACAGGTCTTTCATCTCTTGCAGTGCTTTAGATTCAATTGTATTGCCGTCTTGAGGATGTCAATACAGTTGTATCCTTCTGGTAGCAGTGGCGGATTGGGAACTCAAAGTGACCCTGGAAAAAAGCATAAAAGTGGCCCCATGTTGTAGGTGGGGCCAAAATGGTAGGAGGCGGGACCACGCCAAGTGGACGGGGTCACCAAACCATTAGGCGTGGTTCACAACATACCTCCCGACTTCTGAAAAGCTAAAGGAGGGATAATAGCTGGAGTGCTCCTGTACAACAGCAAATTTATTTCAACTATGTTATGCCTCTAACTCCGCTCAATACTCTATACACCCCTACACAGTATTTATGCCCTCCTGCTGCCTCCACACAAGGTTGTGACTTCTGTCCAGCCGCTGGGTGTTAAAGGACCTGAGAGCAGATGGTACTGGTGGCCTACTGATAGGAGAAAGGCTGGCAGCATGATAATGACATCACAGCAAGGCCACTGGCGACATTTACATCCTATTTGACATAACGCTCCAGTACTGATATAACCTCTAGAGACATTACATCACATGTGACTGATATCAGCCACTCCTCTTATAACTCTCCATTACTGATATAACCTCCAGAGACATTACATTATATGTGACTGATATCAGCCGCTCCTCTTATAACCCTCCAGTACTGATATAACCTCCAGAGACATTATATCATATATGACTGATATCAGCCGCTCCTCTTATAACGCTCCAGTACTGATATAACCTCCAGAGACATTACATCATATGTGACTGATATCAGCCGCTCCTCTTATAATGCCCCAGCACTGATATAACCTCCAGAGACATGAGGGGGTCACTCGGAGACATAACTTCTTATGAAGCTCTGTGTAAGTAAAGTTGAGATAGTCAGTGGCCAGAAGTCTGTGAGGGGCTGGAACACCAGGGGCAGAGGCAGCAGCTTCAGGACTCTCCTAGCTTCCCTCCCACAATAACTTACCCCATTGCTGCTGTGTGGAGTAGGAGGATCAGTGAGGGACTTCTGGCAGTCTTGAGGCACAGTAACACAGGAGAGCAGGAGAGAGAAGGAGCAGCTTCTCCATTATCTCCTGCTGCTGCCTCCGCTCCTCTGGCTCCGTCCCCTCCTCACACATGATGGAATATGACACTGCACAGAAGAGGGGGGCTGTCTGCTCATGTGGGGTCCGTGAAGTTTACTTTGGAGAAAAGAACAAGCCCTTCAAGGTACTATGCTGTCCCTTCCCCCAAAGTAAAATAATGTGTTCCAGTGCTCCAGTCCAGACGTGCTGGTAGCTGTGAGCTGGCCCACTGCACAGTAAAAGACTGGCAGGCAGTACATTCAGGGCCTGGGACATAACATCCGGGACCCAGGCCCCGAATGTTTTAGCCTAACGACGCCCCTGCCTAGCAGTAAAGGAAGGGGAGAGCTGGAGGTGGGTCTTCTCCACCAGGATACCGAAACTGGTGAGCCGGGGCTTTAACAGTCACTATTAATTTATTAATAGGCATGTACCTATCCTTAGGATAAGTCATCAAGAGAAGATTAGTACGGTTTAACTTCTGGCACCCACGCTAATCAGCTGTTTGTTCGTCCAAGCGCCACGGCTGTTTCATAGCATACCAACTACAGTGTCGTACGTTGTATAGCAGCTGTGCTTGATACTGTATCTCAGTCCCATTCACTTGAATGGACTGAGCTACACAAAAGCCATGTGACCAATGGACATGATGTCAAAGGCCAAGAAAGAGGTCACAGCTGATGACAGGGGTGCCGGGAGTCGGACCTCAGTGATCTGGCATTAATGACCTATACTGAAAAATTTCCCTGAACTTGTGTTCTCGTTCATTCCTACTATTTATGTAACTAAGCATGTTACTATCATTTTCTATTTTCATATTTTAACACAGAACTGCAGTAAGTGGACAGAGAAAATGCTGGTCATCATTTTAATGAGTACTACTGCTCTGTTACAAGGTCCCACAGGGCAGCTCCAAGGGCCCTACAGGCTTTGCCAGAAGCAACATCCGAGAAGAACATAAACAGAGAAAAACAAGGTCTAGTGACCAATGACTCACCATTTTAAGGAAAATTCCACCTAAAACTAAGCAAAGAGCTGACATTGAGTTCATATGTGGAACCTTAAAACTGCTGCAGTGAGACAATTGTGTGCACGACTTCTGCAAGGCTATAGAGGAGACAGGAGACAGCACGCTGACTGAGGACCTCTGCTGAAATTGCACTCAGAGGACCCCAGCTAAGTAGTGTTCAATTGCAGGGGATGACAACGTAATATTCCATCCAAGCTACATTAACCTTTTAGCTTGTAATCCGAGTTTTATAGAAGACGTACATATATTCATATACTTGTCAGTAGTCCTAAACCCTTCTAAGTGCACAGCAGGGCTGGACACTGTACCTTCAACTCTACATGGTTATAATATATATCACTTTTAAATCAATACTGTAGGTGCATAAATTAAAATAAATTGCCCTTCCAGGGCTCATTAGCATTACCACAATCTTAACCACCTGGTCAAGATGACCTCTAGCCTCCTCTTCCTTTTCCATAACCCTTAGGTTTATTACCAGTTAACAGCTAATATCTATGGTGGCCTGGTGTGATGAAAGAGTTAATACTGAACTCATTTAATCCATGATGGTGTAGGGAAGGGGCTAAGCAGAATCTGCCTCAGGTTCTATACAGCTTGTGTAGACTTTCTTTGGTTGCTCCCTCAAGATCAGAGGTTTCTCTGGTCCCATCTATTACAGCAGGAGTTTGGTTGTCAACCCCACTTTGTGTGATAATTCATGAAGATGTAAATGTACATTATGGAGCCTCTAGGTAAGACATTCCAAGACATATACTTCTGTTATGGTGGCGTTAAAGGAGTTAATTAATATATTCTAGTGCTTGGAGACTAGTTATATACCAGTTTTCAGGGCAATTTATGCAACTTCAATTCATACAGAATCAATTCAGGCACTAATGAATTTATTTTTTTTATTTGAAGAATCGAACACAAAACAAATTTAAAATAATTTCAAGAAATATGCTTATCTCTAATATATATATACAGGGCGGGCCACGAAAAAGTAGCCCGCCTCCAGAGACAGTATGACAAGAAGAACGAGCAAGTGGATTGTTTTATTTTAATTACCTACAAGTCACAAAAGATGCTGATAGTGGTCCCTGGTCTTTGCATCTTTGGGCATGTCAGATTATGCTGCTTTATTCTCACCTGTTTACATTGCTTTAAGCAGTTGCTTTGCAAACACCTTACACCTAAGTCTGCTTTTCTTGCTATTCTGGTTAACCCCTTCAACCCCGGGCCTGTTTTCACCTTCCTTCCCAGGCCATTTTTTGCTAATCTGACATGTGTCACTTCATGTGGTAATAACTTTGGAACGCTTTTACTTATCCAGGCCATTCTGAGATTGTTTTCTTGTCACATATTGTGCTTCACGACAGTTGTAAATTTGTGGCAAAATATTTCATTTTTATTTCTAAAAAAAATACCAAATTTAGCACAATTTTTGAAAAATTTGAAAATTTCCACATTTCAATTTTTCTACTTTCAAAATACATAGTAATACCTCCAAAAATAGTTATTATTTTACATTCCTCATATGTCTACTTTATATTGGCATCATTTTATAAATGTCATTTTATTTTTTTCGGATGTTAGAAGGCATAGAAGTTTAGAAGCAATTTTTCAAATTTTCAACAAAATTTCCAAAACCATTTTTTAAGCACCAATCTAATATATAAAGCTGAGTGTGTGTATGTCCGCTAAAGGAATCCGCACTGTCGCAGCTACAATCACGAAATTTGGCACACATGTACATCAGGTGTCCGGGAAGGTTTTAGAACGGGTCTCAGCTCTCCAGGATGTGCCGTTCCTGAGATATTCCCCAAAAATGCATTAGCCAATAAAATCCTGGTCACATGACCCTTATCAGCCAATAGAAGCTCACAGGCAGTTAGTCTCCACACATATCAGGTTTCCGTAACAACCTGGCCAGTTCACTGCTGTAGGTCTGCTTTAAAGGGGCAGAGTGCTGTGGATGACACTGTTAAAGGAATATTCCGGTTACCATAAATATAACTTATGTTTTAGACTAACATACTGGGAGGAAGGACTTTTACAACGCATCTGCTAAGTATCATAACTTTCTATGTTTTCTCCTTTTTATTTTACAATTGTTTGCCATTTATGTATGTCTCTTGTTAATCATTTTTTGTAACCAAGTGCTGTCCAATTTCCATACATTAAACCTAAAAGTTTGATGGTCTGTCTTGTAGCCTTAAGAACCTGTTAGCTCCATGAAGAGTGTATGTGCAGTCTGAGGCTGGATGTTGTTTTTCTTTGAGGCTTATTACCGTTTCTGTGTCTGCTGGTGAGTGGACCACTCAGGGGTATCCTGTCAACCTTGTAACGGACAGATGGTGGCGGCAAAAGTTCATTGTTATTGCATGGGTGTGCTTGCAGGCTTCAGTTGGCGATTTATGCTCGAGTTTTGGTCCGGCGCAGGGCGTAGCAGCGCGTGATGGCGTGAGGTGAATCGGCCTGAAGGCCTTGGGCAACCCTTGTCACGTGACGCGGTGGGCTGGTCTGGTCCCAGGTATGTGACAGAAGTCTACAGGTATCCTCCTGCAGTCACCTTTCCCAAGTAACAACAATGGTGTGTGCTAGAAAAATATATGAAGCATATATCAAGATTGGCAGGCAAAAAATACACAGAAATAACTCACCACTAGATGACAGGAACTGAATGATGATAGCAACGCACAAAGGAGGTGGAAGTCCAGCAATGGAGTAGATGGAAAGTGGTAATGATATTTAGGTGGAGAGCAGTGAATGAACACACTGTTAAAGTGTCCATGCTCTGCAAATATAACCTAACAAGACAGCCAACACAAAACAAAATCAAACAAAATCCACAACAAATATGACTATGCTAGCAGAAATGAAAGACAATAGAACCATGGGTCCCATGATACACTGTAATGATACCAATAGTCTAAGACTATGATACAAGAATCTGAGAAGAAGCACAGAAAATCTGAAGATTGAAGATCCCTGAATTAACCAGAATAGCAAGAAAAACAGATTTTGGTGTAAGGCATTTGCAAAGCAACTGCTTCAAGCAATGTAAACAGGTGACAATAAAGCAGCAGGAAATTCCGTGTTGCTCGTAACATCTCCTAGCTATGAAGCCTCTCCAGGCTGCAGCATGGGGGTCTAGGACTTACATGTGCTTTACTCGGAACACATACTCCCTTATTTTATTCTACCTAATGACCGTCATGCAGCTATGCTCCACAGGGCACCTCTATGTGTGTCCTTTCCCACAACCAGTGAAGACTTCCACTGCTGTGCTGTGTCTAAGCAACGTTGCCATGAAGAATGGCATGATGACTCCTAGGGCTGCTGAACAAGCAGTGGCACGTGAGAAATCCTGGATGTTTAACCACTTAGATGTCACAGTCAATAGAAAACCTGCATCTCAATAAATTAGAATATCGTCAAAAAGTTAATTTAGTTCAGTAATTCTATTCAAAAAGTGAAACTCTTATATTCTATAGATTCATTACACAAAGAGTGATCTATTTCAAGCATTTATTTCATTTAATGTTGATTATTATGGCTTACAGCTAATGAAAACCCAAAAGTCAGTATCCCAGAAAATTTGAATATTATATAACCAATTAAAAATGATTTTTAATACAGAAATGTGGGCCTACTGAAAACTATGTACAGTAAATGCACTCAATACTTGCATAGTTGGGTCTGGTGTCTCTCATCTTCCTTTTGACAATACCCAATAGACCCCATTAGGTCAGGCGAGTTTGCTGACCAGTTCAAGCACAGTGATACTATGGTTATTAAATCAGGCATTGGTAATTTTGGCAGTGTGGACAGGAGCCAAGCCCTGCTGGGCAGCATCTTCATAAAGCTTGTCAGCAGAGGGAAGGTGTGTGGTGGCTCTTGTAGCACTGGCTCCAGCCACAGTCCACTCCTTGTGAATGTCCCCCAAATTTTTGAATGGCTTTTTCTTGACAATCCTTTTAAGGCCGCGGTTATACCTGTTGATTGTGCACCTTTTTCTAACACACTTTTTCCATCCACTCAACTTTCCATTAATATTCTTGGATACAGCACCAGCTGCTTTAGCAATGACATTTTGTGGCTTACCCTCCTTGTGGAGGGTGTCAATGACTGTCTTCAGGACAACTGTCAAGTCAGCAGTCTTTCCCTTGATTGTGTAGCCTACTAAAACCAAACTGAGGGACAATTTAAAGGATTAGGAATAGAGATGAGCGAACGTGCTCGTAACGAGCACTGTACCGCTCGACTCTCCTGCGCTCGCATGGGCGCAGGCAGCCGCTTCCGTCCTCCTCATCCGACAACATTAAAAGAAATAAATGCTTGAAATAGATCACCCTGTGAGTAATGAATCTTTATAAATTATGAGTTTCACTTTTTGAATCGAATTAGGTACTGAAATGAAATTCTAATTTATTGAGATGCACCTGAATATGCACAGCCACCAGACTAGATGGTGGTGGGCTACAAAGACTGGCATCTCAGGCCTCATGTGGCCCCTAGACAGCAGGTTGCACACAATTAATCTACAGTATATCATAATGTTAGAACTTCTATAATTATACTTCTATGCACAGTAGCATACTCATAACATATGGGATGAGTGCTTGGCCAGCTAATTCTGCTGGACTATAATGTCATGGAGGATGGATTTGCTTTTTCTTTGTTGCCTGTTTCACCCCCATAATGCACATAAAATACATTTATATGACACAGAGCACATTTACTGCAGCAAAAATACCCCTTCCCGGTTACAGAGAATAGAACTACAAACATCTGACAAAAGCTTTTTTTCTTTGTCCTCCAATAAATCAATTTAAAGCAGAAAAGGGAAAGGAAAGCATCATCCTTCAAATGAATTTGGTTGCTTTATTCAAGGAAGTAGAACATAGTTGTTCTGAGGTGAACAGTTTTAGATTCACATTGCTGCGCTCTAATAAGAAAACTATAATTTTGCATTTCACTGAGCACAGCTACCATAACCATTATCCATTATATGGGACACTTGGGATGTGCCACTGGTTTGATGAATAGCACTGGTCACAAAGTGCTGGGCATTGTATAAACTAAAGGTCATCACTAAGTGAACTATGTGCAATATACAAAGTGCCTGTCACTGGACCTACAATATATTCTTCTGTGCACCGCAGTCAAGTACAATAGTAAAGCCAGCCCTGCATGACTTTAATACTTAAAGGAATTCTCCATTTAAAGCTAATACTCTATGTTACACATAGATGAGGGCCTGAGAGTCAGCAATGTGGTCAAAGTTAATGCTACAGATCACCTTTGTTTAGAGTGTTTCTTTAATAAGTATGGATTACATTGATTTGCATCTATAGGAGTCAAGTAAATGAGAGGTGCGCTACAGTAACCAGGCACGGTCACTAGATAGCTTACGAAGCTGTGCAGGAGCTCCTGCAAACAACTGATCAGTGCGGGTTCCGGTAGTTGGACCTTCACCTGATATTGATCTAATATTAAAGTCCTTGAAAACCCCATGTGGTTCCAAAAAGCAAAGCTTAATATACTCACAGTGTTATTTTTTTCCTGGTTCCAACTTATGTATAGTATATATATATATAGTATGTATATAGTATGTATATATAGTGGATAGCTCTTGCAGGACATGTGGTCATGATATAGTGGGTCTCCCTCTTGGAACACCCCTCTATGAGCCTCTGACATAAAGAAGATGGTACCAAAGCTATCCACTTATTACATTAAAGAAGAACTCCCGCAAACATTTTATTCCATGTCCTGCTAGAAATGTACATGATGTAATCTGTAGTGAATGTCATTTTCTTACCAGTGTCTGTATTTTTGAGTTATATCTCCCTGATGTTTCTCATCTGTGTCATGTGATCAAGAATCAGACCCACCAGATAACACAGCATCCTATGTGTGGACAGGAAGTCTATTTCTCTATGTATTTCTATGGGAGCCTTACTTTCAGTCTCATAGGAATGAATAGAGCAGTAACTGGTTTCCTGTCCTGGGTCAGTTGGGGGTCAGGGAGTTGGTCACATGACCCAGCTGCAATAAGAAGAGAGGGGATAACTCAGAATTACAGTCTCTGATGAGAAGATTGCATTCACTACAGATTAAATCATGCACCTTTCTAACAGGTCAGAGAATGAAAATTCTTGCAGGAGTTCTTGTTTAACCCTTTCATGACCGGACCTATAAAAGGCCTGAATGTCCAGGCAACTTTTTGTGATTTGGGCACATGGTGGTTTAGTGACTCAATTTTTTTTTTTTTTGTTTGAATACGAAAATAATTTTTGCAATTTTTTTTACTTGATACTTAGGACTTTTTATTAGAATGTTTTTTTTAAAGATTTTTTATATTTTTTTAGGTGTAATTTGGACGAAAACCGCTAATTCTTATTAAAAAAAGTAATTATTTTTAATTATAGATTCTTATTTTTTAAATATTAAAACTGACACACAAATTAATTATTGCAATGGGTTCCCTATTTGATGATGATCGTTTTGATATATAACATGTATAGATTTTATTGAACGGGGCGACTATGGTGGGTGACTGTTTCCGTTGGCGACTGCGTGTTTAATTTTTTTTTTTTACACTTTTTTTGTTTGTTTTTTTATTTTTACTTATATATTAATTTATTTTTGACAAATAATATGTCCCCCAGGAGGTCATTAAAAGACCTCTGGAGGACATTGACTTTTTTTTTTTAACACTTTTTTTTCCCACCGTTTCCACTCCGGCTGAGGAGAAGACAGAAGCTGTAATAAACCGCTCCTGTCTTCTCCTCAGGGTCCCTGCTCTGTCTGTGAGTCGGGACCCGACCTGCTCCTGCTAGATTGCAGGAGCAGGAGCTTTAATCCCAGCGCTGATCAGCGCTGGGATTAAAGGGCCGCCTGCACGTGTATATATACGTGCTATCTGCACTGGGCATGTGCAGATAGGACGTATATACACAGATGGCGGTCGTCAAGGGGTTAACGAGTTTTCTTACCTGATGGAGGCATCCATGTGCTGATGAGGTATGGGGGAATTGGTACCTCCATTCTAGTAATCATAGGGTTTCCAGCATTGGAGCTGATAGAGGCAACTAAGTGCTGAGGAGGTACAAGGGACTTGGTACCTCCATTCTATCCTTTGGATGGATAATATATGTCCTTAGTGGGAAACTCCTTTCACAGGCATTTGTTTGAATGGCAAGCATGTAATGCTGTTCCAGCAAAAATAAATGTCTAGAAGCATCATCAGCCTTAATCTCCAAAAAGGGGTTGTGGTTCAGATGTACAACAACCTAAGGAGAAAATAAAAATATAGGAAGCTCTGACTTTGGGCTTGCTTTGTAAGTGGACTGTGTATAAGTGGAGTTAAAGAACTGGAGTTTAAAGAGGACCTTTCACCACTTTTAAAAAATCAAACTACACTATGTACCTTATAGTGTATCCCCCTCTGATGGCAGCGGCGCTTTTTTTTCCCAAAAGGTCCCCCGGTGGCTTCACACGGCCCCCCGGTCTTCTGTCGGGCTTTATGTAAATTCAGAAGCATCAGAACAGGGAGGAGGAGACTCCCTGTTCCTCAATGGGCGTTGCTTCTGCCCTGCTGTGAGCGCTGTCCAATCAGAGCGGACCGCTCACAGCAGGGCCGAAGGAGTTGAACTCCTTCGGCCCTGCTGTGAGCGGTCCGCTCTGATTGGACAGCGCTCACAGCAGGGCAGAAGCAACGCCCATTGAGGAACAGGGAGTCTCCTCCTCCCTGTTCCGATGCTTCTGAATTTACATAAAGCCCGACAGAAGACCGGGGGGCCGTGTGAAGCCACCGGGGGACCTTTTGAAAAAAAAAAAGCGCCACTACCATCAGAGGGGGATACACTATGAGGTACATAGTGTAGTTTGATTTTTTTAAAAGTGGTGAAAGGTCCTCTTTAAGACCAGGAGCAAAAAAGTAAGGCTGGAGAGATTTTCCATGTGTGTTGTTAACTTGATTTGAGCTAGTTCTCCAACTACAGCAAACCACAACTTATTGCATATTTACTGTTTTTTCTGTACTGTATATCCCCATCTAGCAGGTGCTCCATGGACAATACTACTAAGTGTGTGTCCTGTGCAATGTATGCATGCCTTGAAGAGCCATTCGAGGGTGAATACATTTGCACTAGATGCAATCACGTTGCTTATTTGGAAGCCCAGATCTTGGATCTAAATAAGCAGCTTGACATACTTAGGGGCATTAAACACCTGGAGAGAGGCTTATGCAGCATCCCACTAACAGTGGTTCACTTTAAACTGTAATGTAGTTTTACATATTGCAAATTGTGTATTTGGTAAGGCTATTCATCTAGGCTGATGTAGTTATACGCCTCACCTCTAGATGGAGCTAGTCCATTCTGCTACCACCCCTCTGTACTGAGGAGGGTGAAGTTGGTAGTTAGTCAGGCAGAGGTGTGTGAGTGACACAGGGGAAGGAAGCAAGTCTAGCTCCTCTCCATTTTGATCAAATGTCACTGGAAAACCCAGAAACCAGTGAAACCAGTATTCAGACTGTAGCCAGAACAAAGTGCTACCAAGTGGTACACCAGGTGGAGGTAATCCATATTTTAGTTGTTTTGGACTCCATCATTTACAAGTTCCCAGGAGAAGCTCCACAGCCCCTGAGGAAATTGCCAGATAATAAAGTGCACTATTATCCCTACTTCTGAATCACACATTACCTATCTGGAGTGTGAACTGAATACCCGAATTGTACCAAAGCTTGGCTGTCATTCTAGAGACTATTTATATATGTATTGCAAGTTAGAGAGCCAGCCTACTTGGAAAGCCTACCATTCCAACCTTTTTGGTGAACTATCTCTGTGTGCATTATCTGTACCAACAAGGAGGATTCAGGAATTCGGTAAAAGTTCCCTGTTCATCCCAAACTGACTCCTCATTATTACTATTACGGGTGTGTCTACCTTAAGACACTGGCGTCACGAAATAACCAGGACCCAGCCGTCCGACACGGTCAAAATCAACACCAAGGGCACTTTAACTGACCATCCTGGAGTCCTGCGTACGGAGTGTGCCCCAAGGGAAGTCGTGTCCACCCTCCACACAACTGCACACTGGCCCAGGGAAGATTCAACTAACCGTGAGTAAAACCACCGGCTACACCGTGTTCCCTGTGACAAATTCCCTAAACTCACACACCTCCCTGTGGCTGGTGGCTGCACTTAGACCTCACAGTGCAAGCACTGGCTGGGGCCAGTGAAGAGGAGATGGGAGGAAAAGGGCAAGAGCAGGACTATCAGGTCAGCAGTTGGGTTAATGTAGTAACAAGGGGTAGAGGGAAAAGTGCCAGGGAGGCTAGTCCTGAGCTGGAACGCCCTAGTAAATATGCCTGTTTGGCTGATATTAGGGATGAAAGCCCAGGACCAGCGACACTGCAGCAGGCCATTTCTCCTAGAAACCAGGAGGATGACCGCTGCAGGAAAGATGGAAAAAGGAGAGCAGCAAAGGACAGACAGATGCTGATGGTAGGGGACTCTATTATTAGGCGGACAGACAGGGTCATCTGTTGCCGAGACCGTGAATGCCGAACAGTGTGTTGTCTCCTGGGTGCTCGGGTTCGGCATATCGTGGATCGGATTGACAGATTGCTGGGTGGGGCTGGGGAAGACCCGGCGGTCATGGTACACATTGGCACCAATGACAAAGTCAGGGGGAGATGGAAGGTCCTTAAAAGTGATTTTAGGGAACTAGGAGAGAAGCTCAAGTCCAGGACCTCCAAGGTAGTGTTTTCAGAAATACTACCAGTGCCACGAGCGTCAGTAGAGAGACAACGAGAGATTAGGAAGTTAAACAAGTGGCTCAGAGGCTGGTGCAGGAAGGAAGGGTTTGGGTTCATGGAGAACTGGGCCGACTTCTCTGTTGGCTACAGATTCTACAGTAGGGAAGGGCTTCACCTTAATGGGGAGGGTGCAACTGCCCTGGGGGAAAAATGGTTAGACGGCTGGAGGAGCTTTTAAACTAGGATCTGGGGGGAGGGTGGGGGGTTATACTAATAAAGGTGGTAGATAGTGTACATAGAGTGGGTCATAGGAGGGGACAGTGGAGGGTTAGTGGGGGCTGGGGTTAGTGAGGAATGTAAGGAGAAGACTAGGCAAAACAACAACCAAAGTTACCCAAAAACCCTGGATATTCACTTCACAGGTAATAGTAATTTAAAAAGTGGGGTAAAAAATATACATAGACCTCTTAATTGTATGTACACTAATGCCAGAAGCCTGACTAATAAAATTGGTGAACTGGAATTGGTGATGTGTGAGGAGGACTATGACATAGTGGGAGTAACTGAGACATGGCTGGATGATAGCTATGACTGGGTAGTTAATGTACAGGGTTACAGTCTGTTTAGAAAGGATCGCCAAAACCGGAGAGGGGGAGGGGTCTGCCTTTATGTAAAGTCCGGTCTAAAGCCCACACTCCAGGAAGATATAAGTGAGGGACATGAAGATGTGGAGTCTTTGTGGGTAGAAATAAATGGAGCCAAAAACAATAATAAAATACTAATAGGAGTTTATTATAAACCACCTAATATATCAGAGTCCACAGAAAATGTACTTCTAAATGAAATAGACGAGGTGGCAAATCATAATGAGGTCATTATTATGGGGGACTTCAACTACCCAGATATAGACTGGGAAACTGAAACCTGTAAATCTCATAAAGGAAACAGGTTCTTGGAAATAACCAAAGACAATTACCTTTCCCAACTGGTTCAGGACCCGACTAGAGGGATGGCCATACTTAACCAACTTAACCTAATAAATTTAACCAACTAATAAAGGCCATAGGCCTAACTAACTGGGACAAAATCTTCAAAAATAAAAATACAGCCACAAATGGGATATTTTTAAAAGCATCCTAATATCTAATTGTGAGAGGTACATACCTTATGGGAATAAAAGGTTAAGAAACAAGAAAAAAACAATGTGGATAAATAGAGCTGTAAAGAAAGCAATAAATGACAAAAAGAAAGCATTTAAATCACTAAAACAGGAGGGGAGCGAGGAAGCATTGAAAAACTATAAGGAAAAAAATAGAATATGTAAAAGACAAATAAAAGCAGCCAAACTAGAGACCGAGAGATTAATTGCCAAAGAGAGTAAAACTAACCCTAAAATGTTCTTCAATTATATAAATAGTAAAAAGTATAAATCTGAAGGTGTCGGCCCCTTAAAGAGTAATGAGAGGGGAGTTGCAGAGAGCGATGAGGAGAAAGCAAAACTATTAAATATTTTTTTTTCCACTGTATTCACTGAGAAAAATAAACTGTCAGATGAAATGCAGAATATAAAAGTAAATTCCCCATTAAAAGTGCCCTGTCTGACCCAGGAAGAAGTACAGAGACGTCTTAAAAAGATTAAAATAGACAAATCGCCAGGACCGGATGTCGTACACCCCCGTATCCTAAAAGAATTAAGTAATGTCATAGCCAGACCCTTATTTCTTATATTTAAGGACTCTATACTGACAGGAAGTGTTCCAGAGGATTGGCGCATAGCAAATGTGGTGCAAATATTCAAAAAGGGTCCAAAAACAGAGCCCGGGAACTATAGGCCTGTAAGTTTTTGGTTGGATCGGTGGTGAGAGCACCTCTTATTCGTGATTCTCTGGATTGGTGAGCCACTGTAATATATTATTAATTAAGTTTAACATCTGTCGTGGGTAAACTGTTTGAAGGTTTTCTAAGAGATGCTATCTTGGAGTTCCTCAATGAAAATAAGCAAATAACTCCAAATAAGCAAATAACTCCATAATTCTCCAAAACATTTCACACTGTACCACATAAAAGGTTAGTATATAAAATGAGAATGCTTGGCCTGGGAGAAAATGTCTGTATGTGGGTAAGTAACTGGCTTAGTGATAGAAAACAGAGGGTGGTTATTAATTGCACATACCCAGATTGGGTCACTGTCACTAGTGGGGTACCACGGGGGTCAGTATTGGGCCCTATTCTCTTCAATATATTTATTAATGCTCTTGTAGAAGGCTTGTACAGTAAAATATCATTTTTTGCAGATGACACTAAACTGTGTAAAGTAATTAACACAGAAGAGGACAGTACACTGCTACAGATGGACCTGGATAGATTGGAGGCATGGGCAGAGAAGTGGCAGATGAGCTTTAACACTGACAAATGTAAGGTTATGCATATGGGAAGGAATAATGCAGGTCTCCAATACATACTAAATGGTAAAACACTAGGTAACACTGACATGGAAAAGGACCTAGGAATTTTAGTGAACAGCAAACTAAGCTGTAGAAACCAGTGTCAGACAGCTGCTGCCAAGGCCAATAAGATAATGGGTTGCATCAAAAGAGGCATAGATGCCCGTGATGAGAACATAGTCCTGCCACTCTACAAATCACTAGTCAGACCACACCTGAAGTACTGTGTACAGTTCTGGGCTCCTGTGAACAAGGCAGACATAGCAGAGCTGGAGAAGGTTCAGAGGAGGGCAACTAAAGTCATAACTGGAATGGGTGGACTACAGTACCCAGAAAGATTATCAAAATTAGGGTTATTTACTTTAGAAAAAAGACGACTGAGGGGAGATCTAATAACAATATATAAATATATCAGGGGTCAGTACAGAGATCTCTCCCATGATCTTTTTATCCCAAGGACTGTGACCGTGATGAGGGGACATCCCCTGCTTCGGGAGGAAAGAAGGTTTGTTCACAAACATAGAAGAGGATTCTTTACGGTAAGAGCAATGAGACTATGGAACTCTCTGCCTGAGGAGGTGGTGATGGTAAGTTCACTAAAAGAGTTTAAGAGGGGTCCTGGAGTATAATAATATTACAGGTTATAGTTACTAGAGATGGGTTGTTGATCCAGGGAGTAATTCTGATTGCCTAAAGTGAGGAAAATTGGCTTCTACCTCACAGGGGTTTTTTTTGCCTTCCTCTGGATCAACTTGTAGGATAACAGGCCGAACTGGATGGACAGATGTCTTTTTTTGGCCTTATAAACTATGTTACTATGTTAGAAAGTAATGAAGGTTTTGATTTTTTATACAAAGCCCTACTATTTTTGTGTAATATTTTTGTGTGATAAGTGTCAAAGTTGTCTGTCAACCAGTGTTGTACTCAATCTAAGTCTACTATCCCCATATTTGTACAAAGCTAAAAAGCTAATTTGTTTCTGAAGGGTTAATGCATTGTGTTATGCACTATGTTATCCCTAATGGTTATGTCATTAGTGAATTTCTGCAGGGAGAGTAAAGATACCCTTTGATGTGCATGGTAAGGGTAAATTGCCTCAGGGGCCCGGCCTCATTGGGACTTACATACCTGTGGTCAATTTGAAAAGTTTGCAAAGTGTTTAAAGAAAGAGATATAGGAATTAATGCAATGTGCTGTCAGCCTGGTGAATAATGGGTTAATACAGTAGCATTATGTACCTGGTATCCCAAAGGTTGTGCGTAGGGAATAGGGGGTTCATTTCCCAGCCAAGCCCCTTAGTAACAGTAGTTTGGTGGTGGCTCTTCCACCCACTTCCTCTAGTAAGAAAAGGTAACGCCTGCATTCTGGGCTACAGACTTCCCTGCATAGTGGTTGAGACAACATACCTCAGGTCCCTTACCACATTGAAAGTATAGACTGGCCATCTGTTGGAAGAGATTACACACTGTTAAGGGTTCTGTGGATATGTAAGTCTGAAGATAGTGAAAATGCACCCTTCCCTTAGACCAAAGAAGAGAGGTTGTCCAAGCTGAAGGACTCAATGGGGACTAGTAAACTACCTACCCTCACATACATACAACCTTGGGCAAAATTTCCTAAAGCTACCTGTAAAGACTCTGCTTGCATTTGAGAGTGCCTGTGTGAATCATATACCTTATTGCCTTAGTCAAGTATAGTGAACTGTTTGTAGTAACACCAGCCTCATCATTGTGTGCATCAACACCTCCATTATCTTAGGACCACCTTACCTGGTACAGCACTGGGACCCCTGCCTTGTACCTCAAAACTCATCTCCACCAAGCACACCCCAACTAACAACATGCAGGAGAACCCTAAAACCAAGGTGTGCCCCAAAGAGAAAAAAGGTATGTCCTTCCTTTCACTGCACATCCCAGGGGAGCATCAGAGTGAGTAACAACTACAACCATCATCCTTGCTATCACTCCTATACTCTACTGGGCCGACTGCACTACTACCATCATTGCCAGTGGCTATACACAGCTATTGGGAAAATATTACTCGGTGATATACCTCAGAACTGTACCCGTCATACTTGTACTGTATCACCTATCTTCCAAATAGACTTTGTTATCACTAAACTTGTTCTGGTCATTGCCATCATCATCTGCCAGGCCCTACCTACACCTTCCCTCCTGCCTAGCACCCATCTATTTAAAATGAAGGGAAACCCAACCACCGCCAGGCAGTAGCAGCAGAAAGTCCAGGGTGTTCCCCCAGGAAAAAAAAGGATGCACCTTCCATTCACTGCACAGCCCCAGGGAGCATAGAGTGAGGACAGCCACCATGAACCACCACCACTCCTATCAGTGACATGACTATCACTCCCTTCTCCTGGCACTACCCCTGCGGGTTGATGTATATACAGTACAGAATACCTTAGATAGATTAAATAAAGACTTGCCATATTTTGTTCTGATAAGTTTAATGATAGTCAGTAGGTGACATGGGAGACGTAGTGACCATATCAGAAGATTGACATTTACAGAGGAAACTCTTCGCACATTGAGATTGTACCCAAAAACCAGAAACAATCTGCGATTGCACGTATGAAGAAATGTGATGTCCCAGCATTATGACAAAAAAGCAGAATTTCAAAGGAAGCTTCAATGACAGTGCTTTGAAAGCATTTTTATGACAGCCTTTATAAGTCCCATATGCAGAAGAAAGCATTGATTGTCAGCTTTCCGCTGAAACTAATATAATGGGCCTGAGGACCAGAGCCCCCATGTAGACTGCTCTACCTTCTCCTGAAATTGTTTTTATGTCAAAGCTGCATATTTTGTGAATTCAGATTGGGTTTGCATAATACAACATTTGAGGGAAGATGCCTTATTTGCAGTATATGCCGTATACTTAGTTTCATATCGCAATGGGTTACCGCTGACCGTGGTGCGGAGGCAATACCATCTAAGTTAAGCTGTTATGTGACTGTAGCTGCAGACATGCCATCAATACATTTATGTTATGTTTATGCATGCTATTATAATGCCTCACACTTTAACCCCTTGATAACATGTGACATACTAGTATGTCACAGCAGGAAGTGACTTTACATAAATGAACATACTAGTACGTCATGATAATCGGGCAGGCACAGGAAATGCGTGCGCCCGATCAATGAAGGGGCCCCTGCTGTATCTGTCAGCATCGCTGTAAATGCTGATGTCAGTGGATTAACCCCTTATATGTCATGATCAACGCTGACCGCAGCATATAAGAGAATAGCAGAGGTAGAGGGTTCCTTCTGCCTCTCCATTGGCCCCATGCTTTGAGGTGACAGGTGGCCGATGGTTGCCATGACAACCCCAAGCGTTGCAAAGGCTTTGGGGCCTGCCATGTATGGAAGCCTGTGAGACCCAGCCTCCAGGCTGGGTCTCATAGGCACACTGTCAGTGTGAAATGAACACTTTCAATGTAGTACAATACAGCATGTAATAACACAGCAACATAGTAAAATAGTTTATAAGGCTGAAAAACAACATAAGTCTGTACAGTTCGGCCTGTTGTTCTGCAAGTTGATTCAGAGGAAGGCAAAAAACTCCTGTGAGATAGAAGCCAATTTTCCCTACTTTAGGTGAAAAAGTTCCTTTCTGACTCCAATCAGGTAATCAGAATTACTCCCTGGATCAACCACCCATCTCTAGTAACTATAACCTGTAATATTATTACCCTCCAGAAATACATCCAGGCCCCTCTTGAACTCTTTTAGTGAACTTACCATCACCACCTCCTCAGGCAGAGAGTTCCATAGTCTTACTGCTCTTACCGTAAAGAATCCTCTTCTATGTTTGTGTACAAACCTTCTTTCCTCCAGATGCAGTGGATGTCCTAGGGTGGCCACCTGCTTCATCCCAAAAAGGAAGACATTTTAGGCCACACCCCAACCTGCCAAACCACACCCCAACCTGCTAAACCACGCCCCTCTCCCAGTAAGTGCCCGGCAAAAGAAAAAAAAAAAAAGTGAGGAAAACCTTAAAGGGGTTGTCAGGGTTCAGAGTTGAACCCAGATGTACCCTAATTTCACCCAGGCAGCCCGGCAAGGGCAAGGGTTCTTCTGTTCACAATTACACACTGCCCTAATGGGCCGGCTTTACCGCTGCCGTTTTACTGGCCGGCGGGCATTCTGTATCCAGCAGTGCCGGAGTCAGTGAATTCCAGCAGGATGTTCTCTGCTGGAACAGCCTGCCAGAATCACTTAGCTAGATGTGAAGGTAGCCTAATACAGCGCCCCATACCTCTTACATCCAGTGATGTCTTCTTTGATGTAGACATTCTGTGTCCTCAATCTTCTCCATTCAGACCAGACCGCCATGATGATTTCTTTCAACCATCTCTTCTCTCTGCGGAATTTGACAGACAGACATCTTAGTTTCCTACTTTTCCATCATTCTCCCACCTTCTTGAACACCCCATCCTGCCACCCCCAATACTCAGACACTGTGCTCCACAGATAGTACTTCCTTTAGTAATTATTGGCACACAGTGCTCTAAAAAAAATAACCGCTACTAAAGTGTAACCAAAATGTTCCCCAAAAATAACTGTGCTAAGCTGATAGCGTGACAGGGTGCCCCCCACAATAATAGTGCTCCCCAAAGTCCCAATAGAAATAATTAGTGCCACCATTAGAGTCAATGTCCCCATAATGCCCTCATAATGTGTGCCAATGCCCACTGTGTGCCCAAAAAAAATCTTAGTGCCCCCAGTTGAGCTACATAGTTCCCTATAATTTGTGCCAGTATAAAATACTCCTATATAGTGCCCCCATAGTGCTCCTCCCCTTGTCCCCATGGTGCCTGAAATAAGGTGCCAGTATAAAATGCCCCCATAAAGTGTGCAGTATAAAATGCCCCCATCAGACCTCAGGTCAGCGTCTTGTGCCCCCATCAGACCTCAGGTCAGCGTCTTGTGCTCCCATCAGACCTCAGATCAGCGTCTTGTGCCCCATCAGACCTCAGATCAACGTCTTGTGCCCCCATCAGACCTCAGATCAGCGTCTTGTGCCCCCATCAGACCTCAGATCAGCGTCTTGTGCCCCCATCAGACCTCAGATCAGCGTCTTGTGCCCCCATCAGACCTCAGATCAACACAATGTGCCCCCATCAGACCTCAGGTCAACACAATATTGCTAGGATATGCCCCCATTGTCTTATAGGTGCGGGTCCCACCGCTGGGACCCGCACCTATATCCAGAAAGGAGCGGGGAGCGCTGCGCCTGGAGGACCCCGGGTTTCCGGGGGTCCGGCCACCACCAGGCGCAGCTCCCCGCTGCGCTCATAGAAATGAATGGGTGCGCAGCGCGCAAGCGCAGCCACCGCTCCCATTCATTTCTATGGAGCGGACGGAAGTAGCCGAGCCAGCGCTCGGCTATTTTCGGGGGCCCCATAGAAATGAATGGAGGGCGGCTGCTCATGCGCAGTGCGCCCTCATTCAGTTCGGGGGCTCCGTTCTGGATATAGGTGCGGGTCCCACCACCTAGCGATATGCCCCCATTGTCTAAGATGAGAATACCCCTTTAATTATTTGGAAGGAATAATTAAAGTGGTTTTCCGAAATGTTATTTCTAATGACCTATCCTCTGAATAGGCACGTTACAATGGGAAAATACTACATGATGCATGCAGACCGCATCTGGATTTTGCAAATCCCCTATTTCCTGGCTGCAAAATATATACAGTTATGTAAATGTAGCCTTTTATGCAGTATATCTGTCTATACGGTAGTAAATAGTAAAATCATCAGCAATATTTTAACTATCGAACTTAATATTAGGTCTCTTTCACACCAGCGACTTTTCCGCAAGGTTGCAATGCGTGACGTGAACGCATAGCACCCGCACTGAATTCTGACCCATTCATTTCAATAGGTCTGTGTACATGAGCGTTTTTTTTTCACGCATCAGTTCTGCGTTGCATGAAAAACGCAGCATGTTCTATATGCTGCGTTTTTCACGCAGCCCGGGCTCCATAGAAGTGAATGGGGCTTCAGTGAAAAACGCATTGCATCCTGAAGCAAGTGCGGATGCAGTGCGTTTTTCACTGATGGTTGCTTAGAGATGTTGTTTGTAAACCTTCAGTTTTTTATCACGCGCGTGAAAAACGCATCAAAACGCATTGCACCCGCGCGGAAAAAACTGAACGTAATCGCAGACAAAACTGACTGAACTTGCTTGCAAAATGGTGCGAGTTTTCCTGAACGCATCCTGACCTAATCCGTCATGCTCGTGTGAAAGGGGCCTTAGGGTTTGTGCACATGGGGTCTGGATGTAAATATGTTTCAGATTTCATAAGGAATCATATGGAGGTTTTCTCAGATTCCATAGGATATCAAAAGCAAAAGTAAAAATGGTGGCATGCAAAATCAGATTCTGTGTTGTAAAGGTATGTTTATAGGGGAGGAGACTATTGGCTCGGAATATCCCCAGACGTGTGGCATGATGACCAGCTTTGGAAAAAGAACACGATGTCTGTAAAAAAAAAAAATCACAGAAAGGTAAGAGTGGAAACATCTGTATTTCTGTAAAGTGGTGCTGTAAGGAGGTAGCATGGGGCAGCACAGACCGCCTGTCAGGGTCTGTTGGATGCACAAATGAATCTAGTGCCAAAAAATGCCTAAATTAATTTTTCCCTTATTTTTCTGGTGGTGGTTTTCCTTTCTAAAATTCCATGTCACTATCTATATTTAAAAATTCCAGAAATATTGCAGTTTCCTACACTGAGCCTCACGATAAGCAGGCAGATTATGAAAATAGAATAAAAATATAAATGATAAGAATAAATAAAAAGAGTAAGGTGATACATTCCCTTTAAGGCTACTAAAAATCCCTTTCCTGGGATACATTTTTTGTTATATTACTTTTATACTATATATAGAGATGAGCGAATCTATTCGCCTCTTCGTAGATTTGTATCGAATCTTGGAAATTTTCTTCTCCGAAGCGAATCCGAATTTTGTCGGATTTGCTTTGTATTATTCATAAACGTATGCAAAAATTTGACCGCTAACTATACGTAAGATACGTATGAAATGTAAGCAAATTTACGCATTCTGCGTACGGCGGGAAAATGACATTCCGCCCCCCCAAGAGCGGGAAAGTGTAGATACGCCCCCCTCAGAACTGGAAAAAAACAATAGTACACTAAGGATTCGTACGCACTTTTGTACGCTGATGCGTACGTGTTCACATAAGATGCGTACCTTTAACAAGTGTACGTTCGTTATTAGTGTGCAAATGTTCGCAAAACACCACATAATAACATATAATTTGTACGCAGCTTCGGCGAATAGATTCGTATTCATTCGAATCTTGTGAAAAGTTCAACGAATATTCGGCTAAGCAAATTTTGGATGATTCGCTCATCTCTAACTATGTACCAGGATGCCCAATCTGCAGCCCTCCCGCTGTTGTAAAATTACAACTCCCATCATGCCCTGCTGTGGGCTGATAGCTGTAGTTGTCGTTTTGCAACAGCTGGAGGGCTGCAGGTTGGGCATCCCTGCTATATACTATAATATATAGTATAAAATACTATATTCTATATTATAATACCTTTCAAGCACATTCGTTTAAAGTAGAAGTGAAGCTGTAGTCTGTAGATCCGGGTTTAGTCCTTCCGACTGTCTACACATTTGCCAGGTTGTGGCCAGATCTCCACAGCTGTCCATTATAGCCAATGGGGCATCAGGTAGCATCCAGCAATGCTGGAACCAGAGAGCTCCAGCAGGCTGTTTCCTGGCAGAACAGCCTGCCAGAGCTCTCAAGCACTGGTATGAAACTACTGTAGCCTAAGACTCTGTTCACACCTTGGTCCGCTTCCCAAAACCATGAACGGAATGATGGTTCCACTTCCCTCTCAGATTTTGTGTTTAAAAAGGCATCTACCATTATCTATTGTGAAAACTGATAGGTAAGATCCATATATCTAGATTACAAGACACATCGATGGTTTCAACTCTTTTGTTATATAGAAGTTAATGGAGTGGAAGAAAAAAAATCAATGCAATGGATGACATCTAGAGTCAGATACACACTGAGGGTAATGATGAGGAATGGTTCCATTTAAAGGGCTTTTTGAGCCATTTAAATTATTTTAAAAACTGCTGATAAAGCTTTAAAAAATAAACTAAGAAATACTCAACAATTGCTTTCCGCTCCCCTTCCTTTGCTTTTTGGGTTCCCGGGCAATCTCTACTTCCTGCTTCCTCCCCCAACACAGAGATGTGACTGCTGCAGCCAATTGGAGCAATATAAACAATATAAAAATAGTTAAATAGACTATATATTAAAGAGGTCATCTAGTGTGGGCAATTCCTACTTATTTAAAGGATCAGTTTGTAATAAGCTGATCAAAAAGTGTAGGACCCCTAGTGGTCATATGTAATCTGTAGGGAAGCCTGACACCAAGGCCCTGATTACTAAAGGTAGGTTCACATCTGTGCTACGAAATTCGGAAGTTTGTTCCGGCAGAAAACAGCCAGACAGATTTTACTGTATTCGGTATTGCCGGACACTGCAGTTTACTTCCGGATACCTATTGGCTATAGTTGGATCGAGTGGTGATCTGGCAGCTCTTTTTGTCCGGCTGAAAGCCAGCATTTATGCTGGGACAGGCCACCAAAACGACTTGCCAGATGTCTGTCTACAACTGTGAACGAAGCCAAAGACTGGCTATAATTTACCCCAATCTTCTGAGGTAAATTACAGTAAACATTTCAGACCAATATGGCCCAGCACCCTCCCTCCCCACCTGCCTCTGTAATGCCCATTTTTAAAAAAGCTGGTAAGAGAGATTTTTGTGATCTTTGGCTTCCAAATGTAGCAAAAACCTGATGTGTACCACTTTTTTAGACATCTGGGGGGTATTTCTACTTGTGGGGAGTACCCAGGAAAAATGCAACCCCCTGGATCCCCAACAGAGGCCTCTCACCCATTTTCTCTGATGAAGAGCAAACACCCCGAAATAGCAGTCTGTGAATTAGTGACTAGCATGATTTGTGACTAGTCATGTCTCAAGGCCTGTTTAAAAGGTTAAACATTGACTTATAGGATAGTTACCTTCTAACTGTTGGCTCCAGATGCACGTCTTTCTTTTCTCTTTTGGAAAGAGAGATAATCTGCAAACTTTTTAGATAAAAATGGGTGAATCAGGCCTTAAAGTGTTCAATTTCACTGTAACACCCCAACAGAGAAAATTAATCATTACTCAGTGATTTTTGAATTTGTGGTTTGTCTGTGTAACATAGGACAGGGCCTCCAGAGCAAAAAATTTTTATAACAAATCTACAATCTGGCCATAAGATGAAAAACCTCAGAATTCCCAGGTAGGGTATATGAGAATGGGTTTCTAAGCTAGACCTCCCCTTTAACAACTGATCCCCGGTTGACCAGCGATGTCTGCAGACCATTATATTGCAAAGCTGGGAAACACTGACCTGTCTGTTGGATATAGCAACAAATGTGCAATTGCAATAAAAGTGTGAAAATTCATATAAGATTCATAAGAAGGCAACCCTCATTAGATAACTGAACATTTCCCAGATTGTATATTGGCACATGAATGGTCAATAAGTTGCAAGCAAAGGTTAAATCAATATTTCCTCATTGCTCTTATATTGATCCTTTTTTAATTATTCCAATGTAATGTGATCCCAAGGAATGGTCTAGAAATGCACAATTCTCCTCTTACTGTGTTCACTTAATATAATATAGAATGCAGCCACCCGCCATGCTGTATGCAGAAGGGTTCTTCAATTATGCCATTGGAAGTACCCTTGAAAAAAAAACTTGCTATTCCGTTCTCCTTTGCACGGCTTGTCTGGTTTTTGGATAGTTAGGTTAATAACACACAGTGTATGACTAAGGTGGCTTAGCCCCAAAAGAGACTCACTATTAATTTATACAGAAGACATACAAAGCATAAACCAATATATATATATATATATATATATATATATATATATATATATAGCAGGAAAGCATTATTTGGGGAAAAAAATCAGGAACTAGCTGTATGTACCGATTAACAATGGGACCTCTCAATGAAGTGTCATCCACATTCTACAGCTCAATTCCTCTAGGCACTTTGGAGTCATTTATTAAGACTGGCGTTTCAGACGCCAGTCTTAATAACACCTATAGCTGGTGATGGATTCACCAAAGTTATGAAGAGGCGCCGGCCTCTACATAACTGTAGCGCATCCACCACCAGTCTCGAATGTAAGCCAGCTTCCTTATTGGCTTACATTTAGACCATTTCCTACACCTAAAACAGGCATAGAAGATGATGAATGAGAAGGGCCTGCTGGCCCCTCCCCTTTCCCACCCAAGCCCACTTTTTTTAGACCTGGTGTGAGCTGGGAAAAGTAAAATAACCTTTTGTGCCACAGTCTGCGCCAGAAATACTTCTAATATAGGTGTATTTTAGAATAGTTACCCCCTTTAATCCTAATACTCACAGAGAATTCTGATTTGAGCTCCTTATCTTGCCAGACGTCTTAATAAGAATAGACCCACAATGATTACTTGTATATTATTTATTGAAATAGACTCTATGGAGGGAAGTAATAAATAGAGATGAATGAATTGATTCTTATTGAAGACTTATTCACCTGTGAGGGATTGTCCCCACTGTTAAAGGAGTTCTCCGGGAATTAAGAAAATGAAAATACTTAAATATTACTTTATTATAAATATATTCTCAAATACCATTCATTATTTATGATGGCTCGCTTTGTCTGAGGAGCAGTCATCAGGGGAAACAAAATGGCCGCTGTCCCATTAGTCCACACAAAACCTGTCCTGATCACACAGGAGGAAAATTTACTTCACAACACTGAGGTAAAAAGCTGCCTCATTCTCCTCTCTAATGTCAGGGATTATGATCCTGAATACAGTTTAATATGATATTCAGCTGAATCTTTGTGGGAATTTAGTTCATGAAAAGAAATGAAGTACAGAAAGGATGGGCAGGACAGACTGTGGTAATGAAGACTGCACACAAGTGCTGCTGCTCATTAGTCACACATCACCCTCCTCTCATGTCTCTTCATCTTCTCCATTCCCACAGAGATTCACCTGTTTTCAGGATCGTGATTCCTGACAAGCAGAACAGAGAGGAGCATGAGGCAGCACTACGCCTCATTGTGGTGAAGTAACTTGTCCTCCTGTGTGATTAGGACAGGTTTTGTGTATACTGATAGGACGGCGGCCATTTTATTTCTCCTAATGATTGCTCCCCAGACAAAACAAGCCATTATAAGTAATGAAAGGTATTTGTGAATATATTTCTTATAAAATAATATTTAAGTATTTTAATTTTTTTTTAATTCCTGGAGAACCCCTTTAAGGAATCACCTTGATTGACAGGGCTGGAAATCTCACCCAGCTCTGACACTCTTGAACCTGTACTGCTGCTCCAAGTAGTGGCGCATGCACAGAGGCTCTGCTTCCACTTCTGGAGCAACGATTGCTCATGCACTGCTATCCCAAAATATAGCAGGGCACGCAGAGTTGTTGCTCTGGAAGTGAAAGCAAACCTCTGCATTTGCGCCGCTACTCGGTGAAACAATACAGGCACGAGATTGTCAGCATGAGATGTTTGGGGCTATCGATTAAAGGGGTTGGCAGAGTTATGTAAAAGAAAAATACAGCACTGTAAATCTGATGGTCGACATTATATAGAAGCAAGTTTTAGGCAAAAAAATTATATTTACTCATTTCCCTAGTTCTGCTCTGGCCCATTGTTCACAAGTAAGTGAATTGTAAACCCCTTGCATTTGGTTAGTTAGAAACATACAAAGAACAGAAAAATAACTTGGACAACCCCTTTAAGCAACAGGGGGAGCTGAAGAACACTTGATGAGACAAATCGGTTCGTATGAATTGATTAGTTCATCACTAATTAAGACTTTGAAGTGTTATAGGAAATCTGTCACCTGGATAATCGTTATTGAAGTAAAGCCATAGCCTAATAGCAGTTAGTACCTTATTTCCAGATGTGCCTTTGTTTCAGCAATAGAGGTTTTCCATCTTCTGAAAATCCAGTTTATTTGGTATGCAAATGAGCCAGTAAGGTGCCCAGAGGGGCGTCACTCTTGCAGGAAGGAGCCCAGGCACATCTTCTGCTAGTGCCCAAGCCCACCCTGATGCTGGGAGCAGGAAAAAGGGGGCAGAGTTATGCCTTGAATGTGATTTAGGAGGGGTGGGTGGGCACATAGTGGCAGAAGGTGTGCCTGGGCTCCTTCCTGTAAGAATGACGCCCCTCTGGGCACCTTACTGGCTCATTTGCATATATATATAGATAGATATATATATATATATATATATATATCAATATTTATTGATATATATTATTGATAAATGTGTGAGACCACAGGTGACCCACCCATGGACGCCATTACCACACATACACTCACTGGTGGCAATGGTGGTGGAAAAGTGCAAAAAGTCACAAATTTTGATACAAATTTATACACTGTAAAACTAGTATACAAGAGTGGTCCATTCCTCCTATGTGTTTTGACAGTTACTTCTCCCTTCTTCAGGAGTATAACACACAAATGAAATATTACCTTATATACTGTATGTGTGGTTATCTTCTCACCAAACAACGTTTTCAAACCCCGGAGGAATTACCACCCATGTGACCTGACTTTCCTGTAATACTGTACATGGTTACTGATCCTGCATTGGAATCTGGCTTTCTACAAAGATTACCTAGAAAGTCAGCATTTCAGACACTGGAAGAGGTGCTGGGAGCCAGGAGTATAAGCTGGCCATACACATTAGTTGAAAGTTAATCAAAACATATGATTTCAACCAAAACGATCATTTGTTGGGTGAAATTTTAACTCACCAATGACAGATCACCATCATCTGAAAAGAAGTCGGCCATGTTTGCTATTTTTATCCAATAGTCAGACAAAAGATTTTTCGTACAAAGAAATATTGTATATGGAGGAAAGTTCTAACTTCTAACATCTTTCGCCAATTGCCTGCTTTCTTTGAACAGTTATGCCCATTATCAACTGTAACAATACAAACTAAAATGTGTATGGCCATGTCTACAAAACAATTGTCCATCAGATGATTGTTTGTTGAACTGCTGTTCAACCATCAACCAACTTTTGTCTAATGTGTATGATCACTTTACCAAGTAACAATTAGCAGAGAAAGGAACTGGTAGAAAATAATTGAAAATAATTAACAAAAAAAGAATACATAGCATGTAACATATTAACATAGTAACATAGTTTATAAGGCCGAAAAAAGACATCTGTCCATCCAGTTCGGCCTGTTTTCCTACAAGTTGATCCAGAGGAAGGCAAAAAACCGCTGTGAGGTAGAAGCCAATTTTCCCCACTTTAGGGAAAAAAATCCTTCCCGACTTCAATCAGGCAATCAGAATAACTCCCTGGATCAATGACCCCTCTCTAGTAACTATAACCTGTAATATTATTACCCTCCAAAAATACATCCAGGCCCTTCTTGAACTCTTTTAGTGAACTTACCATCACCACCTCCTCAGGCAAAGAGTTCCATAGTCTCACTGCTCTTACCGTAGAGAATCCTCTTCTATGTTTCTGTACAAACCTTCTTTCCTCCAGACGCAGAGGATGTCCCCTCGTCACAGTCACAGTCCTGGGGATAAATAGATCATGGGAGAGATCTCTGTACTGACCTCTGATATATTTATACATAGTTATTAGATCTCCCCTCAGTCATCTTTTTTTCTAAAGTGAATAACCCTAATTTTGATAAGCTTTCTGGGTACTGTAGTCCACCCATTCCAGTTATTACTTTAGTTGCCCTCCTCTGAACCTTCTCCAGCTCTGCTATGTCTGCCTTGTTCACAGGAGCCCAGAACTGTACACAGTACTCCATGTGTGGTCTGACTAGTGATTTGTAAAGTGGCAGGACTATGTTCTCATCACGGGCATCTATGCCTCTTTTGATGCAACCCATTATCTTATTGGCCTTGGCAGCAGCTGTCTGACACTGGTTTCTACAGCTTAGTTTGCTGTTCACTAAAATTCCTAGGTCCTTTTCCATGTCAGTGTTACCCAGTGTTTTACCATTTAGTATGTACTGGTGACTTGCATTATTCCTTCCCATATGCATAACCTTAAATTTGTCAGTGTTAATGCTCAACTGCCACTTCTCTGCCCAAGCCTCCAGTCTATCCAGATCTATCTGTAGCAGTATACTGTCCTCTTCTATGTTAATTACTTTACACAGTTTAGTGTCATCTGCAAAAACTGATATTTTACTGTGCAAGCCTTCTACAAGATCATTAATAAATATATTGAAGAGAATAGGGCCCAATACTGACCCCTGTGGTACCCCACTAGTTACAGTGACCCAATCTGAGTATGTACCATTAATAACCACCCTCTGTTTTCTATCACTGAGCCAGTTACTTACCCACATACAGACATTTTCTCCCAGGCCAAGCATTCTCATTTTATATACTAACCTTTTATGTGGTACCGTGTCAAATGCTTTGGAGAAGTCCAGATATACGACATCCATTGATTCGCCGTGGTCCAGTCTAGAACTTACCTCCTCATAGAAACTGATTAAATTGGTTTGACATGACCGATCCCTCATGAAGCCATGCTGATATGGAGTAATTTGCTTATTTTCAATGAGGTACTCC
This sequence comes from Rhinella marina, assembly GCA_900303285.1. NCBI lineage: Eukaryota > Metazoa > Chordata > Amphibia > Anura > Bufonidae > Rhinella > Rhinella marina. Next base: position 110,892 of record ONZH01019995.1, on the reverse strand, counting down.
AAGATAGCATGTCTTAGAAAACCCTCAAACAGTTTACCCACGACAGATGTTAAACTTACCGGCCTATAGTTCCCGGGCTCTGTTTTTGGACCCTTTTTGAATATTGGCACCACATTTGCTATGCGCCAATCCTGTGGAACACTCCCTGTCAGTATAGAGTCCTTAAATATCAGAAATAAGGGTCTGGCGATGACATTACTTAATTCTCTTAGGATACGGGGGTGTATGCCATCCGGTCCTGGCGATTTGTCTATTTTAATCTTTTTAAGACGCAGCTCTACTTCTTCCTGGGTCAGACAGGACACTTTTAATGGGGAATTTACTTTTATATTCTGCATTTCATCTGCATTTCATTTCATTTTCCTCAGTGAATACAGTGGAGAAAAAGATATTTAGTAGCTCTGCTTTCTCCTCATCGCTCTCTGCAACTCCCCCCTCATTACTCTGTAAGGGGCCGACGCCATCAGGTTTATACTTTTTACCATTTATATAATTAAAGAACATTTTAGGGCTAGTTTTACTCTCTTTGGCGATTAATCTCTCGGTCTCTAATTTGGCTGTTTTTATTTGTCTTTTACATATTCAATTTTTTTCCTTATAGTTTTTCAATGCTTCCTCGCTCCCCTCCTGTTTTAGTGATTTAAATGCTTTCTGTTTGTCATTTATTGCTTTCTTTACAGTTCTGTTTATCCACATTGTTTTTTTCTTGTTCCTTAACCTTTTATTCCCATAAGATATGTACCTCTCAGAATTAGATATTAGGATGCTTTTAAAAATATCCCATTTTTGTGGCTGTATTTTTATTTTTGAGGACTTTGTCCCAGTTAGTTAAAGGGAACCTGTCATCAACTTTATGCTGACCTCACTGAGAGCAGCATAAATTAGTGACAGAAATGCTGATTTTAGCTTTGTGTCACTCATGAGCTAAAAATAAGTGGTTACCAAGAACCAGCATCATAATCATTGCACCCCAGGCCTGGAAAAGAGTCAAATCTACCTGAGAAAAGTCATGGTTATTCATAATCTTCTGCACTTTCACATCTGGTGATGATTGGCAGTTCTCTCCTAGAGAGAAAGGGAGAAAACTAGGTAGAAGCCTGTCAGTCATCAGCAGAAGGGCAGGGAGAGCAGGAATTCATGAATAACCAGGACTCTTCTCAGGGGGCCGTGACTCTTTTCCAGGCCCAGTCTACAATGATTGTGATGTTGGTTCTCGGCAACCACTTACTTTTAACTTATAAATGACAGACCGCTGAAATCAACTCACCTGTCTCTACTTAATTCTGCCATTAGTATGGGCAGCATAAAGTTGATGACAGGTTCCCTTTAAGCCTATGGCCTCTCTTAGTTGGCTAAATTTTGCTTTTTTGAAGTTTGGTATTTTTGTTCCTCCCTGAAGAAACGCTCTTTTGAATGACAGTTGGAAGGTTATTATATTATGGTCACTATTTCCCAGGTGTCCCCCAACCTAAACATCTGTTGTTATGTCAGGTCTATTGGTTAATACTAAGTCCAGTATGGCAGTCCCTCTAGTCGGGTCCTGCACCAGTTGGGAAAGGTAATTGTCTTTGGTTATTTCCAAGAACCTGTTTCCTTTATGAGATATACAGGTTTCAGTTTTCCAGTCTATATCTGGGTAGTTGAAATCCCCCATAATAACGACCTCATTATGATTTGCCACCTCGTCTATTTCGTTTAGAAGTAGATTTTCTATGGGCTCTGGTATACTAGGTGGTTTATTAACAACTCCTATTAGTATTTTATTATTGTTTTTGGCTCCATTTATTTCTACCCACAGTGACTCCACATCTTTATGTCCCTCACTTATATCTTCCCAGAGTGTGGGCTTTAGACAGGACTTTACATAAAGGCAGACCCCTCCTCCTCTCTGGTTTTGGCGGTTCATAAAACAAATAGAAATATATCATCAGGATAGCGTTCATTAAAATTCATTATAATTTATTAAACTAATCCTGTTCTGCACCAAGCACCAGTAATGTTCATCACTGCCCAAATGGCTTTGTAGGTCATAGGGTCATATGACCACTGCAGCCAATGACTGGCCACAGAAGTGACTTGTCAGCCATGTACAGTGCCTTGAGAAAGTATTCGGCCCCCTGAAACTTTTCAACCTTTTGCCACATTTCAGGCTTCAAACAAAAATTTTTGGTGAAGAATCAACAACAAGTGGGTCACAATTGTGCAGTGGAATGAAATGTATTGGATCATTTAAACTTTTTTTGTAATAATAAAACTGAAAAGTGGGGCGTGCAAAATTATTTGGCCCATTTACTTTCAGTTCAGAAGACTCACTCCAGAAGTTCATTGAGGATCTCTGAATGATCCAATGTTGTCCTAAATGACTGATGAAGATAAATAGAATCCACTTGTGTGTAATCAAGTCTCCGTATAAATGCACCTGCTCTGTGATAGTCTCAGGGTTCTGTTTAAATCATAGAGAGCATCATGAAGACCAAGGAACACACCAGGCAGGTCCGTGATACTGTTGTGGAGAAGTTTAAAGCCGGATTTGGATACCAAAAGATTTCCCAAGCTTTAAACATCCCAAGGAGCACTGTGCAAGCGATCATATTGAAATGGAAGGAGTATCAGACCACTGCAAATCTACCAAGACCCGGCCGTCCGTCTAAACTTTCATCTCAAACAAGGAGAAGACTAATCAGAGATGCAGCCAAGAGGCCCATGATCACTCTGGATGAACTGCAGAGATCTACAGCTGAGGTGGGAGAGTCTGTCCATAGGAGAACAATCAGTCGAACACTTCACAAATCTGGCCTTTATGGAAGAGTGGCAAGAAGAAAGCCATGTCTTAAAGATATCCATAAAAAGTCTTGTTTCCAGTTTGCCACAAGCCACCTGGGAGACACACCAAACATGTGGAAGAAGGTGCTCTGGTCAGATGAAACCAAAATCGCACTTTTTGGAAACAATGCAAAACGATATGTTTGGCGTAAAAGCAATACAGCTCATCACCCTGAACACACCATCCCCACTGTCAAACATGGTGGTGGCAGCAACATGTTTTGGGCCTGCTTTTCATCAGCAGGGACTGGGAAGATGGTTAAAATTGATGGGAAGATGGATGGAGCTAAATACAGGACCATTCTGGATGAAAACCTGTTGGAGTCTGCAAAAGACCTGAGACTAGGACGGAGATTTATCTTCCAACAAGACAATGATCCCAAACATAAAGCAAAATCTACAATGGAATGGTTCAAAAATAAACGTATCCAGGTCTTAGAATGGCCAAGTCAAAGTCCAGACCTGAATCCATTTGAGAATATGTGGAAAGAGCTGAAAACTGCTGTTCACAAACGTCTCCATCCAACCTCAAAGAGCTCCAGCTGTTTTGCAAGGAAGAATGGGCAAGAATTTCAGTCTCTAGATGTGCAAAACTGATAGAGACATACCCCAAGCGACTTGCAGCTGTAATCGCAGCAAAAGGTGGCGCAACAAAGTATTAATGCAAGGGGGCCGAATAATTTTGCACACCCCACTTTTCAGTTTTATTATTACAAAAGAAGTTTAAATGATCCAATAAATTTCGTTCCACTTGTTGATTCTTCACCAAAAATTTAAAATGTTATATCTTTTTGTTTGAAGCCTGAAATGTGGCAAAAGGTTGAAAAGTTCCAGGGGGCTGAATACTTTCGCAAGGCACTGTATCATGTGACCTAGTGACATGACGCATAGGTGTCCAGACATCCTCTGGACAAATAAATACATGACCGTTTCAACAGAATAATAAAAAAAAAAAAAATTTGATATGATATATCAAAAGATATAGCAAGAAGTTCCTTTCCTTACTGTCTTTCAAGGCATGGCCTCTGAAGTGATTCTCAACCATCTGTGAATGTCTGTTCTTTTTCTCTCACGTTAAGTTGATATCTGGCAGTTTTCAGCATCCAGGGATGAAGATTCTCTGGACCAGGCTTCCCTTCAGGCCTATTTCTCAGGAGCTCACACGTGCACATGTTACCTCTATCTCTGATGACTAGACATTCCCCCTACTACAATCCAGGGGGTACAAGTCCAGCCTATCTCCTGACAAGCTAAGTAGGACTGCTAGTGTTAACTATTTACTGCCTATACATAACCATTAGTGCCTAGAAAAGAGTACTTTAACGAAAGATCACAACATTTAACCCTTTAGCATTAAATTAACCCTTTGCAGTTATCCACTGTGTCACTGCATGATTTTATAATAGTATCCGTATGATGCAATTCCTAGTCCTTTTAGTTAGGTTTTCTATGTACTCTATTTGATAAGAAAGACTAATAGCATACTGCTGGATTTTCTCAGTATGCATAGTCATTTTCATTTTTTTTAGACTGTCTCAGATTCCTATGCCCTAATTAATGTATGATTTATAAATTGATGCATTCATACAGCTGGTTTCTTATTTTTTTTATAACTAGTAGATTCCTGATTAATATATATAACTCTTCTATCCTCTACCCTTTGGTTTGAACAGAATAGTGTATATTCACTTTTAACTGGATCCTATATTTGTGCACAAAAGTCTACAGCTAGAGCTACATCTAGACTTTATTTCTCACTACAAAATAAAGCTCAGAAATTGCTGGCTAAAGGAATGTATTGAGTAGCTTAAAAATCTCTAAAATCTCTTCAAAATCACTTTCAGGAGATGGTAGGTCTCCTAAGAGATTATACAAAGTTTAAGTTGTTTGATTGCTTCCATGTGAAAAAAAATATCCTAGATTTTTCAGAGGTCAAGAGATGACTCAACTGGTACATGATCAATGAAAAATTGACTTCCATCTTGGCAGACAGCCACAATGAATTCCTGTGAGTCTGGGCATCATGGATAGAGTATGTCCTTCCTTCTCAGAATAATAGAAACTTACTTTCGATATAAAAGGGCACAAAAGTCTACCCGCTTAACCTATCCCTCGGCCATTCCCAATTGTATATAGCGAGTAACTGGTATATGCCCCCCTTTTTTTGTTTTTATTATCACTCTTCCTTTTTCCTTTTTCCTGTTTTACCCCTGTTTGAACTAAACTTACCCAGACCATTCATCAACACTTGAACACCTAGGAACCTCTTAGGACTTGGCTTGACGAATACATTTTCATATTCCGTATGTCAAGCTGAGGTCCCCGCTACTACATATTGATGTTTAACACTAACTGATGGTCATTAGAGTTATTACTAAACTAAGATGGTATTCGTGAGGTGGTTAATGCCAACATTCCAAATAAAAAGGACCTGTTACTTCTCCTGACATGTCTGTTTAAAGGGCTTGTCCAAGTTATTGTTTAGTCTTTTGTATGTTTCTAACTAATCAAATGTAAAGGCTTTACCGTGCACTTACTTCATCTGCAGTCGCTGCTTTCTCAGATCTCACTGAGGGTCACATGACCTGTGATGTCAGCTTCTCTCCCTGCTCTGATGATGCTTCGTGCACAAACCTGAGAGAGTAGATATGTATCTGTACACGAGATGTCACTGTGCTGGACATGCCCCTGCCCTCTCCCTGGATTCTTCAGGAAAAACTTTAACCCCTTCAGCAGCACAGAGTCAGGGCTGAAGGCTTTACTGAGTAGCAGCAGGCAGTGAAAAGACAAATGCTGGGCACAGGAGCTGATAGACTGGAGGAGTTCTGCAGAGCATTGCATAAGATCAGGTGGGGAGAAGATCCTATGTGTATCAGCAGTGTCATTGTACAGCTGGTACTTGTAGTCCTACACATACAACATGCTGTTGAGTATTCTAGCAGGCAGACATTTCACTCAGGGCAGACTTATTCACTCCCTTTGCAGAGCAGGGGGAGGGCAGAGATTTTTGTTATTTTGTTATTGCAGGTAAACAAAGGCCAGAAGAGAACAAGGGAAATGAGGACATTTTTTTTGCCTTTACTTAGCTTAGTTATATATTGCTGCCCATCAGATTTACAGTGCTTTTTTTTTCATAACTCGGACAACCCCTTTAAGTAAATAATTGTATTCCCCATATATCAACAATTCTGGAGCACCTTTCCATGGCACTCTGCTTTCCTCTGTTATTGTTCTTTAACCCCTTCCCGCCAACGCCATACATGTAGGGAAGGGACTTGCTGCCCAGTACGGCGCGCTGATCGGGGGGGCGCAGCTGGCCAGTAGCCGGACCCCTGCTGCGTATGCCCGCATCAGTGTTTTCACCTATGCGGGCGTATTAACCCTCGATGTGCCGCGGTCAGCACTGACCGCGGCACATGCGATGCGGGCGGGAGGAAGGGGAGTCCATCGGGTCCCCGTGCTGCTGTGACGGGGACCCGATGGCTTGGATAGCAGCCCGATGCCTTTCTTAGGCATCGTGGCTGCTATCCCTGCTTGCCTGTGCGATCCAGCCCCCTGGATCGCACAGGAAGCAGGCTGTAAGTGTATTACATTGAGTAATACACTTACAGCCAATGCATTACAATACAACAGTATTGTAATGCATTGTTAAGGGGATCAGACCCCCAAAAGTTAAATAAAGTGAAAAAAAAGTGAAAAAAAAGTGAAAAAAAAATAGTTTTACAAAAAAATAAAAGTTTCAAGTAAAAAAAAAAAAGTACACTTTTCCCAAAATAAAGTTCAAAAAAATTGTAAAAAAACGGGGAAAAAAGAAAAGTATACATATTAGGTATTGCCGCGTCCGTATCGACCGGCTCTATAAAAATATATCATCCACCCCGCCAGGTGAACGCAGTAAAAAAAAAAAAAAAAAAAAAAGTTGTGCCAAAACAGCCATTTTTTGGTCACCTTCCCTCACAAAAAGTGTAATAGCAGGTAATCAAAAAGGCGTATTTAACCCAAAATGGTACCAATCAAACCGTCATCTTGTCCCGCAAAAATGATACCCGACCTGAGACAATCGCCCGGAAAAAAAAAAAAAATATGGCTCTCAGAAAATGGCAACACAAAAAAAAAAGATTTTATTCTGTTCAAAAATAAATCTAATGTGTAAAACTTTCTAAAAATAAAAATGTTAGGCCAATATGGGCATCGCCACGTCCGTAACAATCTGCTCTATAAAAATATTACAAGAGATGGCCCAGGTTAAAAAAACTATGCCAAAACAGCTATTTTTTTTCCCTCTTGCCTCACAAAAAGTGTAATAGGAGGCAATCAAAAAGGCATATTTAACCCAAAATGGTACCAATCAAACCGTCATCTTGTCCCGCAAAAAATGAGATCCTACCTAAGACAATCGCCCAAAAAATTAAAAAAAATATGGCTCTCAGAAAATAGCAACACAAAAATTTTTTTATTCTGTTCAAAAATAAATCTAATGTATAAAATTTAATAAAAATAAAAATATTAGACAAATTGGGTATCACCGCGTCCGTAACAACCTGCTCTATAAAAATATCACATGATTTGCCCCCTCAGGTGAATGCTGTAAAAAGTTTTTAAAAAAAAACTATGCCAAAACAGCTATTTTTTTTCACCTTGACTCACAAAAAGTGTAATACCAAGCAATCAAAAAGTCTTATGTACCCCAAAATGGTACCAATGAAAACGTCACCTCATCCCGCAAAAAATGAGCCCCCACATAAGACAATCACTCAAAAAAATGAAAATCAATGACTCTCGCAAACCAATCCATCAAAATCTATTCTGCAAAATCCATATGGCGCTCGTTCTGTTCTGAGTCCTGCCATGTGCCCCCACAACAGTTTACCACCACATATGGGGTGTTGCCTTATTCAGGAGAAAATGGGGAACAACTTATGAGGTGCTTTTCTCCTGTTACCACTTGTGAAAAAGAAAAATTTGGGGCTAAAGCAACATTTTATTGGAAGAAACTTTTCATTTTCACAGCCAAGTGTTTCCAAATTCCGTAAAACGCTTAGGGGGTGAAAGTGGTCAGTACCCCCCTTAATATATTCTTTGAAGGGTGTAGTTTCCAAAATTGGGTCACTTTTTGAGGGTTTCCACTGTAGGGGTACGTTAGGGTCTCTCAATTACAAAATGGTGCCTAAAAACCATTCTAGCAAAATCTGCCTCCAAAATCCGTATGGCGCTCCTTTCCTTCTGACCACTGCCACAAACCCATAGAGACGTTTACCACAACATATGGGGTATTTCTGTAAACTGCAGAATCAGAGTAATGTAAATTGAGTTTAGTTTGCTGTTAACCCTTGCTATGTTGCAAGAAAAAAATTATTAACATGAATAATCTACTAAAAAAGTGAAATTTTGAAATTTCACCCCCATTTTCCTTTAATTCTTGTGGAACACCTCAAGGATTAACAAACTTTGTAACATCAGTTTTTTTATAATTTGAGGGGTGTTTCTAAAATGGGGTCATTTATGGGTGGTTTCCATTACATATGCCCCTCAAAATCACTTTATATCTGAATTGATGCTTAAAAAAATGGTTTTGGAAATTTTGTTGAAAATTTGAAAAATGGCTTCTAAACTTCTATGCTTTCTAATGTCCGAAAAAAGTAAAATGACATTTATAAAATGATGCCAACATAAAGTAGACATATGGGGAATGTAAAATAATAACTATTTTTCTAGGTATTACTATGCATTTGGAAAGTAGAAAAATAGAAATTTGGAAATTTGCACATTTTTCAAAAATTTTGCTAAATTTGGTATGTTTTTTTATAAATAAAAATTAAATATTTTGCCACAAATTTACTACTGTCATGAAGCACAATATGTGACAACAAAACAATCTCAGAATGGCCTGGATAAGTAAAAGCATTCCAAAGTTATTACCACATGAAGTGACACATGTCAGATTAGCAAAAAATGGCCTGGGCAGGAAGGTGAAAACAGGCTCGGGGTTGAAGAGGTTAATATTTATAAATAAATTGACAACTGGGTGTTAGGCTACTTTCACACTTGCGTTTGCAGGATCTGTTTGTGAGATCCGTCACAGGCTCTCACAAATGGTCCCGAACTGATCAGTTTTATCCTAATGCATTCTGAATGGAAAAGGATCCGTTCAGAATGCATCAGTTTTGCTTCAGTTTGCTTCAGTTCAGTCTCCATTCCATTTTGGAGGTGGAGGCTGCTTGCTGAGTTTTGGTGTCCGCATGAAGAAACTGATCCAAACTGATCCGTCATGACTCACTATGTAAGTCAATGGGGACGGATCCGTTTTCTCAGACACAATAGAAAACGGATCCATCCTCCATTGACTTGCAATGGAGTTCAAGATGGATCCGTCTTTGTTATGTAAAAGATAATACAAACGGATCCGTTCAGAACGGATGCACACGGTTGTATTATCATGATGGATCCGTCTGTGAGAGCCTGGACGGATCTCACAAACGGATCCTGCAAACGCAAGCGTGCAAGTAGCCTTACCTGTTGAGGGTGTGTCCTTACATAGTTTGTCACTTTCCAATCAGGTGTGTCAGTGCCAGACTACACAAGGACACACTCCTTTGACAAATGGATAGGTAACGGCTTCTAAAAGGAATACCAGAAAAACAGCACAACACAGAGTAATAAAAAAAACTGCCCCGGAAACGGTGAACACAATTGCAGAACTGACAGGAGACATGAGAAGCACTCCTTAATAGCTGCATCCCTGGAGGTCTAGGATCATGAAGGTGCTAATGCCAGTGTTCCTGCTAGTATAAGGTACAAAAAGGAATTACTGTAATTCCAGCATCCTTGGTGATCTAGGGTAGCAAAGGGATTAATTACAGCATCTGTGGTGGTTTAGAGCACTGTTCCTCAACTCCAGTCCTCAGGGCCCACCTAACGGTAGGTTTTAAGGTTTTCCTTAGTATTCAGCAGGTGATATAATTAGTTTAATTGCATCAGGACTTATCACAGGTATTCATTCTGTGGGATATCCTCAAATCCTGACTGTTAGGTGGGCCCTGAGGACTGGAGTTGGGGAATACTAGTCTAGAGTATTGAAGGGTACAACAATTATTATGGCATAGACTAGGCAATGGGTGAATGTTTCATACTTGGTGTCCAATGGGTTGTCTCAAGTGATACCTTTGCAGCTTCTAACTAGAAGCTGAATACAATAGGGCAGAGTTATCAAACTGTGTTAAACTGTCAACCAGTAAAGTTTTCATTTTACTAGAGCAGTTTAAGAATTAACAGCTGCCCTCTGATTGGTTTATCTATGGATAGTTTTTATAAATTAGACCCAATGTGTTCTTTTGAACTAATGCACAAAATAGAGCATACTGTGTTAAAAGTGATGCCTGACCACAAGGACATGGTCTGACAGAGTAGATGTCTGTACTAATGTTGAGCAAGCATGCTCGGCCTAGCATGCCTACGCTTGGGTCCACTCAGTGTTCGGCCGAACACCAAGTGTACTTGAGCGCAATGCTCGAGTCTCTTCCCCGCACTGTAATATTGATTTGTACGCTAATATGTACGAATTTGTATGCTAATGCGTACACATAGTGCGCTAATGCTTACAAATTCAGTTAATTAGCATACTTTTACGAGTGAAAGGAGCAAAAGACCTTTTTCTATTAACTAGACACCCTCCCCTCTTCCGAGCGGGGGGTGCCTAGTTTAGTCCCATTGACTAACATTATGCTCGGGTGCTCGGCCAAGCACTCGAGCAACCCCTAGTGCTCGGCCAGAGCACCCAAGCATACGAGCACAGAGGTGCTCGCTCAACACTAGTCTGTACCCTGGATTCCAAGATACCTTGATGTCTCCAGTCATATGCAATCAACAGCCCTGGGTACATACTTAAAGTGTCCAACACTGGTGACTTACCACACCAACCAATTTTTCATTACAATGTGGATTTCCCTTCACCATACTTTAGTAATGACTGTACCTTAGGAAAAAACAGGGAATGCCTTAGATCCCTCTGGGGTAAGACTGATGTCTGGTGTGCAGCCGAATTTAACTGGAATCATTGATACATCTGATCTGTCATGTAGACACACCATAGAACTGGGGCAATGCCTAACCTATTTTGTCTGCAAGCTACAATATGATCCCATTCCCAATAGAAACCTGTATCAGAGTGGATTAAATCATAGAAAAATAAATTGAAAGAAACTAATGTATATGGGTTGAAGATCTTTGTTGATGCAGTAGTAATGTGGCTGACAGTATTATCAGTAAGGCACATTGTCAATAAGGTCCTTTCCTGACTTTGCTTTGGAACCATCACATGCTCTAAGTGAAAATCCCTAGCCTTTTATTTTCTTATATGATCAATATCTTAAATAATATATATTTTTTCTTTTTATGATATTATTATCTAGTTTGTTCAATAATTCATAATGTATTATGTTATTGAGAATATGATTTATAAATTTAAAAAAGGAATAATTCAGATGTAATTTTAACACCACAAGCAAGAGCTTCACGAGTAGTAAGAATGTGAGGAGAATGTGAGGGTTCACAATTAAAACAGATGATTTTATAAAAACATGTTAAAACATGTTAATATGTAATGGAGCATTGGTACAGGCGAATTTAATAATCTTATCAGAGAAAGATGATTCCTTGTCCTCTTATCAGCCTCCTCTACTGCTCCCCTTCCTCTTCACGAAAGATGGCCATGGACATTATACTTTTGTCGGCCAAACCCGCATGTGTTGCTGACCTCCATTCATTTCTATGGAATTGCCGAAATAGCTTGAGAATGGTGATACAGTTGAGCAGTGTTCCCTTTAAACTGCGTGGCTGCTTCTGCTTTCATAGTACCCCTGCTCAGGGTCTCTGTAGGCCCTCTCACCCCTGCAGCTGCGTCCTGGACTTCATCAAACTGCCTGGTCTGAATTGTAGGGCAGCTTACCCCAGCAATGCAGACAGTTTTCTCTGTGTGAACTGCTGGGGTGGGTGGCCCCAGGACTCAAAACAGGGTAGTTTGTATGGAATTTCCTAGTGGGCTAAAGGACCTTTCTGATGTCATTGCCCATGTGATCAGTGGAGGAGGAGCTGGAGCAGCAGAGAGCTGTGTTCCTGTGGTTACATAGAGGAGTCCAGCTGGAATGTGGTGAGGCCTAGCTGAAGTATTGTGCAGGGGCCAGAAAGGGAGTGTGTGTGTGTCTGTGTGTGTGTCCCTGTGTGTGTGTGTCCCTATGTATGTGTGTCTGTCCCTGTGTCCCTGTGTGTATGTGTGTCTGTGTGTCCCTGTGTGTGTGTCCTTGTATGTCCCTGTGTGCCCCTGTGTGTGTCTGTCCCTGTGTGTATGTGTGTGTGTTTCCGTGTGTGTGTGTGTGTGTGCGTGTCCCTGTGTGTGTCTGTGTGTCTGTCCCTGTGTGTGTCCGTGTATGTGTGTCTGTCTGTCCTTGTGTGTCCCTGTGTGTATGTGTGTCTTTGTGTGTGTGTCTGTCTGTGTGTCCCTGTGTCTGTCTGTCCCTGTCCCTGTGTCTCTCCCTGTGTCTGTCCCTGTGTGTGTTTCTGTCCCTGTGTGTGTGTCTCTGTGTATATGTGTGTCCCTGTGTGTGTGCCCCTGTGTGTATGTGTCACCATCACCATGCCCACAGTGTTCCTATATCAATGTAGCTGCATCAGGAAGTTCTGGGGCAAGAAGAAGGAGGAGGAAGAGGAGGCAGCATCTGGAGTCCCATGGGAGAGGCACAGGGAGGCACACTAAAAATGCAGTTAACACTACCACATGATCTAAACTAGTGTTATCTGTGGTTCTATATAGGACTACAGGTAACACTACCACATTATCAGCACTAGTGTTATCTGTGGTTTTACATAGGACCGCAGGTAACACTACCACATTATTGGCACTAATGTTATCTGTGCTGTTACATAGGGCTGCAGGTGACAACTACTACATTATCTGTACTTCTACAACCCTAGATCTGGCAGGACAGTCTCAGAGTTCAGCGGCTGTCCTACCTTCCTGAGGGCAGCGGCATATCTTGCTCTTACCTGTCTCTGCATTTTTAGATGCAGAGACAGCTGAGTGCAGTGGTGAAGCAGAAGCCGTCATGTGTGTTCTAGTCGCCATGGGAACAGGGTGAGTGTTATATTTTTATTATATTAACAATTCAGGGGCCGGCACTACTGTGAGGGGAGGTATTCTACTGTAAAGGCGGATTCAATTTTGTTGGGCCCTAAGGGGACTGGCTCGAATTGGGACCTGTATAGATATATATATAAAAGAGCACCTGTCACCGTTCCTGACATGCCTGTTTTAATAGTTTCATGCATTCCCCATGTAATAAGAATTCCAGAGCATCTATTCGTATGACTCTATGTCATGCCATTCCTTTATTATTCCTGCTAGAGGTTATAATTGAATTGCTATTAGCCTTCAGTAAGGGTACAGAGGGGGGGGTAACAAGTTGGGGGAGTGTACCTGCACAGACTCACTTTATCCAATCAGTGCTGCCATTTTCAGACTGTGCAGGTACACACCCCCAACTGGTTAACTCCCCTCTGTAGCCTTACTGCAGACTGCTAGCAATTCATTCATAACATCTTGTAGAAATAATAAAGGAATGGCACAACATAGAGACATAAGAATAGATGCTCTAGAATTGTTATTACATGAGGAATGCATGAAACTATTAAAACAGGCATGTCAGGAGTCGTGACAGGTCCTCTTTAAGCAGGGTTAGAGCAGCGGTCCCCAACCACCGGGCCGCGACCCAGGACCGGGCCCTGAATCGATGTCTGCCGGGCCGCGGCGGTGGCAGGGGACAAGGAGACGGCGATACAGATGCCTGTGCTGCGGTGGGGCAGGGCAGGGAGAGGCGTCTCCCCTGCCAGTTCCTCTGATAGGCTACAGGCACTAGGCCTGCAGCCTATCAGAGGCCAGCTCAGGCGGTGCAATGACATCATCGCGCCGCCTGAGCCGTGCAGAGCGGGACACAGGCCGGAGGAGGCCTGCATCGCAGCGCTGCCAGGCTGATGGAGGTAAGTATAAGTGGTTTTTTTATTGTACAAAACTGAAGGAGAGGAGCACTATGGGCACTATGCTACTATAACTACTGTGTGGGGGGCACTATGCTACTATAACTACTGTGTGGGGGGCACTATGCTACTATAACTACTGTGTGGGGGCACTATGCTACTATAACTACTGTGTGGGGACACTATGCTACTATAACTACTGTGTGGGGGGCACTATGCTACTATAACTACTGTGTGGGGGCACTATGCTACTATAACTACTGTGTGGGGGCACTATGCTACTATAACTACTGTGTGGGGGCACTATGCTACTATAACTACTGTGTGGGGACACTATGCTACTATAACTACTGTGTGGGGGGGCACTATGCTACTATAACTACTGTGTGGGGGGCACTATGCTACTATAACTACTGTGTGGGGGGCACTATGCTACTATAACTACTGTGTGGGGGGCACTATGCTACTATAACTACTGTGTGGGGGGCACTAATGGGGAATAACTACTGTGTGGGGGCACTATGCTCTGCCCCCCAACAACCGCAGCACCCCCCCCCCCCGGGCCCTGGGGAAATGGTCTAGCGAGAAACCGGGCCTTGGTGCAGAAAAGGTTGGGGGTCACTGGGTTAGAGGCATGGCTTAGTGCAAAAGAAATCTGCTGTGGCACGCTATGGGTGTGCTGAGTGCTGAGGAGTCTGATAGATTCAGATACCATATTTCCCAATGGAAGGAGCCACAAAAGTTGAGCCACCTCTCCATACACTGCCATAGAGAGAGTCAGCATCTGTCGCACTTTTATTGTAAATCCACAGAAACGCTAGAATGAGAATTCCCCTTTAAATTATGGTGATGTGATATTGCAGGTTACCCCATGGTTACTACATAGGATTGCACCTTTAGTAGAGATTGCCCACCTTTCACCATGTATCGCCCGGCTACCGAACTGCTCCGCTCAGCAGCAGCAGAGGGGACACTGCAGTTGAGTTCAGGGGGCACCGCCAGACATAGGCCAGATGCTTGATGGTCCTAGCATTAATGCTTAGAGCATCAGATCGTTATGTTCCCAGCTGGTGGCTGTGAGGAGGGCTCGGGTGGCCTCCTGGGCATCGGTCCACTAGGCAAATTCCCTGTGGGGTCTATGGCCAAGATACCCTTGCATCACGTTCATCGGTCACATGGCCTAAGCGCAGGTCAGTCCCATTCAAGTGAATGGGGCTGAGCTGCAATACCAAGCACAGCTTCTATCCAATGGGCAACACTGTGCTTGGTAAGCTGCAAGGAGGCGGTGAAACTATTGAAAAGCAGATCACGCCATGGCTTCCTCAAACCGTGGATCAGCTCTGCTGCTGTGTGTCAGACCCCTGCCGATATTGATGACCTATCCTGCAGATAGGCCTTCAATACAAAAATCCAGAAGAACCCGTTTAAGTTCAGAAGATCTTACTCTCATTATGTTAGATGGTGTTCGGATATGACTACACACCGTGATCACTGGGAATTGAGATGGAGCCACAATGCGGCACAGCATGTGGATTTACCCTAATTGGGTATGTATTGTAAATTGACTATTAATGGATGCACAGTTTTGTGGGTTAAACTACAGTTTCCATGCAAAATGGTATAGCCATTAGCATTCAATTTGAAAACTGTGCTGACTTTCACTAAAACCTAGCGCCTGACCTGTTTTCTGCCTCACCATGGGTACTACATATGATTGTACCTGAATACCTAGAGAACACCTGAGGTTTAAAATATGGAGGTGTGCTGAGACAAAAATGGCATTTTGAAATGCCCTCCATTGCTCAATGAACTTTGGCCCATTGAACTACACATCTGACCAAATATACTGGACTTCATCATATGCCTGTAGACCACAAGGATACATCACTCCCAAAATGTCCTACAGGGTATGTATATACAGAGGAAACCCTTTTGGGAATGTATTTAATGCTACTAGGCTGGGGAACATTTTTGTTAGTTTTATTTATTAGTATTTGTTAGGGGGGGAGGTTGTCTGAAGATTTACTTCATGTTCACAAGCCTTGAGTAGAATTTTGTGTTCCATCTCGGTGCCTCCTAATTAGAACTGAGAGTCCCGGCAAATTGATTAAGAGCATTACTGAAACAAAGTGTTCAAGCGACACCACTCATATATTATTAAAGGAGGATCTGAAAGGCCTGAGAAAGCTGCCTTCCATAAACCTCAAGGACCGTTCCATGCTTTTGATTATGTTAATAAGGGGCAGCTTGTGGTTGAGACATCCTGATTCCTGTGTCCTGTTAGGGTCCTAAAATAACCACTGCGGTCAGTGTGCAGTGTCCCACATATGTGTGTAAAAGGGACACAGCAAACTGTTTATGACTATGTAATTATAGTAGCCATGTCATTGTAAAACCCTTGTCTATTTTGTATATGTGGTATAAGAACCTCTATGGCTGAGTACTTCAATATTATTTCCCACCACTAGATGGTGGCATTCTGCCTTTTATATAAGGCCCTGTCACAGGAAGTTAGAGTAGGAGAGTGAAAATGAAGTAAGTTGGAGTGTAAGGAAAGAAAGGAGGAGGTGTAAGGAGTTAGTTAAGAGGAACCAAGTATTGTGCAGGAGGAAGAAAAGTGGAGAACCTTTCCTAAAGGAAAAGGCTGTCATCACCCCTGACACTGGCCATGTCAGGACAGCAAGTGACAATTAACAGCTAAACTACTAGAACCCTGAACATATTCTTGGACTGTCAAGCCTGACAGAGGTAATCGACCGTCCCCGGTCTTCATGGACTCTGCCAGCACCCATGTGGTCAAGAGAAGCTACTGGCATCTGACTACAGTATCAGCAACCAGGTACAAGTTGTTTATTGGTCTACACTTTGGATCCCACCGGGAGGTGCAGCCATCTTTATATCTATTTCGGGAACCTGCTGGTGCAGACGTGTCATTCCTGCCCCACAGAGTATCCTTCTAAAAGAAAGGTCTTATGAAAGTGACCTTAATATAATATTGTCCAGAACCAGGGCTAGTTATAGAAAATCCCACTAGGAGTGAAAGTAACAGGATTTAAAGAGACAGTGCCTAACTAACTACCTATTATAACCACCTACCAGCCAAAGAGGACATCTTATCTATAACCAATTGTAACATCATTTATTGTGACCATATGAACTCAAGGCAAAAGTAAAGATACCTGTCACGACAGGGAAACAAGGGATAGTGTGCCCTGTCTGAACCCCACCTCTTTCCCTGCCTACTTACAGTAGATGCCCTAGGCGACAAAACCGTAACTTGGAGACGGTCCCTATGCTGAGTACGTGCACAGGGTAGGGAAGGGAAAACAGGGAAAGACGAACACAGACAGAACAAACACAATAGCAGAATCGTCAGCAAGCCAAGTCAAGAACAGGAGGTCACGTGAAATACCGAGGGGGGAAATCGCAAAAGCGTAGTCTAAGTCCAAAGCCAAAATCCAATATACCAATAATCCAACAGCAAGGTCCAACACACAGCACTGATCTCAGAAGACTAATCACAGCCATCTGAGTGAGGCAGTTGCCATCTTTAAATAGCCCGCCCAGGATCATGTGATGTGGCCAACATCACATGACCTGAGGCGAAGCAAGCTGTCCAAACAATATGTAAAGTAGCCATGTGGTGTGATCAGCACCACATGGCTAAACCCAAACAGAGAATTAACTCATGAAGTGCTGGCTGACAAGACCAGCACTTCAATTCCCTATTGCTCGTCTCTAGGGGGGGGTAGAGGTCCGGCGACGTCGTGCAGAGGGAGCGCGACGCCGACCTCGCGTGACAGTTCACGAGGGGCCACCGGACCCTTACCAGCGGGAGCAGGCTTATCGGGATGCTGCAGATGGAACTTTCGGATGAGCGAGTCTGCATGCATCCTGGTCAACGGTACCCAAGACCTGTCCTCAGGACCGAACCCCTTCCAATGTACGAGGTACTGGAAGGAATTCCGGACCCTTCTCACATCCACAATTCTGGCAATCTCATGCTCCATTTGTCCTGCTACCTCAACCGGAGGCGGAGACTGTTCCTCAGGACCAACGGGAGCAACATAACGTTTGAGCAAAGACACATGAAAAACATTATGAACACGAAGGGAGTCGGGTAAACATAACCTAAAAGAAACCGGATTGATCACCTTGGTGATCCTGTAAGGACCAATGAAGCGAGGTGCAAACTTGTAGGATGGTACCCTCATGTTGAGATTTTTAGTCGATAACCATACCTTATCCCCAACCTTAAAAATTCACACCCTTAGAACGTTTTCTATCAGCCTTAGCTTTTTGAACTCTTTGGGCCTTTTCCAGGTTCGACTGAACCTGTGCCCAAACTGTGCACAGTTCTTGAGAAAAATCATTGACCTCTGGGACAACCGACGCAGATGGGGAAAAGGAGCTAAAGCGTGGATGAAAACCCATATTGCAGAAAAACGGCGACATCCCAGAGGATGAATTAACATGATTATTAATTGCAAATTCAGCCAGAGACAGGAATCTGGCCCACACATGTTGGTTATCAGAAACATAACATCTGAGATATTGCTCAACGGATTGGTTAAGACGTTCAGTCTGACCATTGGTCTCCGGATGAAAGGCTGATGAAAAGGACAAAGAGATACCAATCTTATTACAGAACGCCCTCCAGAACCTAGACACAAACTGTACTCCCCTATCAGAAACGATATTCTCAGGAACACCATGTAGTTTGACAATATTATCAATGAACACGGACGCCAAGACCTTTGCAGAGGGTAATTTACACAAAGGAATAAAATGACACATTTTGCTGAATCTGTCAACCACCACAAATATCACGGTTTTACCCTCAGAGCACGGCAAGTCCGTGATAAAGTCCATGGACAGATGTGACCAAGGTCTACTAGGTATGGGTAAAGGATGTAACTCACCCATAGGTCGTGTCTTGGTATTCTTGGACCTGGCACAAGTGTTACACGCAGTTACAAAAGCCTGAACATCTCTGGAGATTGACGGCCACCAATACTGCCTAGAGACCAACTCCTTGGTGGCATTGATGCCAGGATGTCCACACAAAACAGAATTATGGCACTCACCCAGCAGTCGCAACCGCAAATGAGCCGGCACAAACAATTTGTCATTGGGGGTACCAATGGGAGCAAGATGTTGTCCTGCCGAGATTTCAGAAGCGAGGTCAGATGAGGTAGCGGCCACGATGATATCAGCTGGCAGGATGGGCTCAGGAGGGACGTCAGGAGGCTGATACGCCTGGAAACTTCGGGATAAGGCATCGGCCTTAACGTTCTTGCTCCCGGGTCTGAAGGTAACAAAAATAAAAACGAGTAAAGAACAAAGCCCACCTCGCCTGTCTAGGATTCAATCGCTTAGCCGATTCTAGAAACATTAAATTCTTATGATCCGTGAGGACCGTAATGCGGTGAAATGCCCCTTCTAAAAAATGACGCCATTTCTCAAATGCCCACTTGATTGCAAGTAACTCCCTATTCCCAATATCATAATTCCTCTCGGCAGGAGAGAACTTGCAGGAGAAGAAGGCGCATGGCATAAGATTAGTTAAGGTGGAAGACCCCTGGGACAGTACAGCCCCCACACCATCCTCAGACGCATCCACCTCCACTACAAAAGGCTTACTTTGATCAGGCTGGACCAACACAGGAGCATTAATAAAACACTGCTTTAACCTTTCAAAGGCCTCAATTGCTGCAGGGGGCCAATTGACCAGATCAGCCCTCTTGCGAGTCAAATCCGTAATGGGTTTGGCTACCACTGAAAAATTTTTGACAAATTTACGATAAAAATTAGCAAACCCCAGAAATCGCTGGAGCGCCTTCAAAGAGGAAGGTCGCACCCAATCCACAATGGCCTGTACTTTAACTGGGTCCATTTTGAAAGAAAAAGGGGTGAGAATGTATCCCAAAAAGGCCACTTCCTGAACACCAAAGGTACACTTTTCCCCTTTAACAAACAACTTGTTTTCACGCAACACCTCCAGCACTTGCCTGGTGTGAGATACGTGACTCTCCCAGTCTGCAGAAAAAATCAGGATGTCATCAATATAGACAATTACAAATTTCCCAATAAATGGTCTAAAAATGTCATTGACAAAGTTTTGGAAAATTGCCGGAGCGTTACTTAACCCAAAAGGCATTACCAAGTACTCATAATGACCCTCCGGGGTATTAAACGCAGTTTTCCATTCGTCCCCCTCACGAATCCTGATTAGGTTGTATGCCCCCTTCAAATCCAGCTTGGTGAACCAACAGGCCCCCTGGACCTGATTCAGCAAGTCAGGAATAAGGGGCAACGGGTATCTGTTTTTAACAGTGATTTTATTGAGCTCCCTGTAATCGATACAGGGCCTCAATCCTCCATCCTTTTTACCAACAAAGAAAAAACCTGCCCCCATGGGAGAAACTGAAGGCCGGATGTGACCCTTGGCCAGACTCTCTTTGAGATAATCCCTCATGGACTGACGTTCAGGAGTAGAGAGATTATAAATGCGACCTTTGGGATATTTGGATCCCTCAATAAGGTCGATGGCGCAATCATATTGCCGGTGAGGAGGGAGGAACTCAGTCTCGGACATGGAAAACACGTCCGAAAAATCGCCAATATACTTGGGCAAGGAAAGAGACTCAGTGGTACCTCCCAACTGCAATACTGATCTACAACATTTGTCACAATTCATTCCCCATTTTTCCAATTCACCTACCGACCAGTTGATCACAGGGTTGTGGTCCTGTAACCAAGGCAGACCTAAAACAAGGTCGGCAGGTAAATCCTTTAATACAAGGAAGGAACAAGTCTCAGTATGGGTAATTCCTACAGTTAATACAACCTCAGGAGTACAAAACTCCACTCTCCCATTATTCAATGGAGTGGAATCCAGTGCGATAATTTGAATTACCTCCCTTAAAGGAATTATAGGCACACCCACAGATTGCACAAAATCATAATCAATAAAATTAGCAACAGAACCTGAATCCACAAATGCTTCACCGGACCTCTTGAATTGGTTATAAGAAATGGAAATAGGTAACAAGATTTTCTTTCTTACCACCGCAGGGGGTACCTTACTTCCAGGAACAGACCTTTTTGAGAGCAGAAGTCTCGGACACTGCTGGAGCCAGTGGTTCATCTCACCGCAGTAAAAACAGGCCCCTCTCAGGCGTCTCTGATCCCTCATAGTAACTCCCAACTGCATAGGCTCCTCCTGGACCTTGATAGGAGACGGGCTCTGAAGAGGAACTTCGGACAACACGGCAACTTGAGGGGCAACAGAACGTTCCTTTTGTCTCTCCCTAAACCGTCGGTCAAGTTTGATAACTAAGGTCATAGTCGCCTCTAAGGTGTCAGGAGTAGGATAACTAACTAGTAAATCCTTCAGATGGTCAGACAGTCCCCACCCTAAACTG
The DNA here is from genome assembly GCA_900303285.1 of Rhinella marina. Lineage (NCBI taxonomy): Eukaryota > Metazoa > Chordata > Amphibia > Anura > Bufonidae > Rhinella > Rhinella marina. The sequence goes on along the minus strand of ONZH01019995.1, from coordinate 89,617 downwards.
GCTTCTCAAAGCAGGGTCATTCCATTTAGAGGACACACACCATTTTCTGAACTCAGCACAGTAATCCTCAACTGGACGATTACCCTGCCGAATGTCTCTGAGCTGAGTTTCAGCTACAGCGGCCAAGTCAGGTTCTTCATATAAAAGACCTAGGGCCTGGAAAAAAGCCTCCACAGACAATAGACAAGGGGAGTCAGGTGGCAATGAGAAAGCCCACTCCTGCGGATCACCTTGCAGCAAGGAAATAATGATTCCTACCCGCTGCTGCTCAGAACCCGAGGAGTGTGAGCGTAAACGGAAATATAATTTACAACTTTCCTTAAAGGAACGGAAAGTCCTTCGGTCCCCAGAAAACCGATCGGGCAATTTTACATGGGGTTCAATATTGGGGTTTGGCATGGAGGGAACGACTGCGGGTGCAGTCCGCAGCTGCTCCTGATGTTGGAGTCTCTCGGCCAAATCCTGGATCATCTGAGCCATGTTACTCATCTGGTCCGTGAGTACTCGCAACGGCTCCATTAGGTACGGCCTGTGATTCTGTCACGACAGGGAAACAAGGGATAGTGTGCCCTGTCTGAACCCCACCTCTTTCCGTGCCTACTTACAGTAGATGCCCTAGGCGACAAAACCGTAACTTGGAGACGGTCCCTATGCTGAGTACGTGCACAGGGTAGGGAAGGGAAAACAGGGAAAGACGAACACAGACAGAACAAACACAATAGCAGAATCGTCAGCAAGCCAAGTCAAGAACAGGAGGTCACGTCAAATACCGAGGGGAATCGCAAAAGCGTAGTCTAAGTCCAAAGCCAAAATCCAATATACCAATAATCCAACAGCAAGGTCCAACACACAGCACTGATCTCAGAAGACTAATCACAGCCATCTGAGTGAGGCAGTTGCCATCTTTAAATAGCCCGCCCAGGATCATGTGATGTGGCCAGCATCACATGACCTGAGGCGGAGCAAGCTGTCCAAACAATATGTAAAGTAGCCATGTGGTGTGATCAGCACCACATGGCTAAACCCAAACAGAGAATTAACTCATGAAGTGCTGGCTGACAAGACCAGCACTTCAATTCCCTATTGCTCATCTCTAGGGGGGCGTAGAGGTCCGGCGACGTCGTGCAGAGGGAGCGCGACGCCGACCTCGCGTGACAATACCTCTTGTTTGATTAACAACTGCCTCCTCATCATTGCAAAGGGTGTGTCTACCTTTAAAAAGACACTGGCGTCACGAAACACCAGGGCCCAGCCGTCCGACACGGTCAAAACTCAACATCCAGGGCACCTCACCTGACCATCCTGGAGCCCTGCGTATGGAGCGTGCCCGAGGGAAGTCGTGTCCACCCTCCACACAACTGCACACTGCCCAGGGAAGATTCAACTAACCGTGAGTAAAACCACCGGCTACACCGTGCACACTGTGACAACCTACATACCATATCACTACATACCATATCCCTGCGGCTGGTGGCTGCAAGTGCCACATATTATATAGACCATAATGATACTGCACAAACAAAGTCATGAAGATTGTGAGGAGGCATGACTGAAGGGCTAATTATCCATATACTATATAGATCTGCATCCTTTTCAACCATATGTCCAGTGGCAAATTCCCTAAGGAGTTTACATTGATGGCTTATCCTTAGGCTAGGTCATCAAAGTATAATCGCCCCAATGATTAGTTGAATGAAGGACTGCAGTCCCTTGACCGCAGTACCAGCACAGTGACATTTATATACTAAGCACATATCAAGCTACAATATTAATTGGTTCCAGGACAACCATTGTATGTAGAAATCGTTGTAAGTTGAGTAAACGGTTCCAAAGCCCCAAAATGTCATCCAAGGTAAGAGAAAATGAAGATTTAAGAAAAATAAGCAGATAACTAAGACAGATAAAACAAGTCTTTACATACAAAAGTCAGGGATAGCTGATAACTAGCAACTTATACCACTATTTTACCAGAGACGTGACCTTGATTGGTTGGATCTGAGTCTGAGACATTGTATGTTGAGTCTGGTTTCAACTTAAGATGGGTCAGAAAAGACCATTGTATGTTGAAGATATTGTATCCTGAGGCCATTGTATCTTGAGGGATCACTGTATCCCTATCCAGATTGGTGTCTGAATGATCGGGTCCAACCACTGGGGTCCCCACTAATCACGAGAACAGCTACAAGTCTCCCCCACTTAATGGAGTTGCGGTCACACATCTGTGTATCCTGTGGTTGGAGCATAAGGGACACATTTATTAAGACCAGCATCTTAGACGCCAGTCTTAATAAAGCCCTGCACTGGAGGTGTCGGCCTCTCCATAACTTCAGCACATCCAGCTCCAGTTCTAAATGTATGACCGCTTCCAAGCTGTCTTACATTTAGACCATTTTGTACACCTAAAACAGGAGTAACAAACAGTAAATGAGACAGGCCTGATGACCCTATACCACCCACAATTTTAGACCTGGCGTGAGATGGGCAAAGTCGCCATCTGCCACTGAAATACACCTAATATAGGCATATTTCAGTAAGACTCCCTAATTCTTTATAATGGGACAGCCCCTTTAATTTTGAAGCAGATTGCTGCTTTAGAAAAAAAACGTTTTCAAATACTTTACAATAATGTATGTAATTATTTAATGAATATGCAGCACCCAACTGCAGGGGAACACGTAAGGCTAGGTAATGGGTGGTCACAGCGTCTACGATGTTGCCGGTAGCTACTCACGGTTTGATGGTAACTCCTGGGCTGGAGACAGCTACGTGGGAGGAAGGACACCTCTGGTCCACAGGAACACTGCCGGATGGTGAGGCGAGGGGCCCTTGATGGTTTTGGGTATTTCGGCAGGGTCCTGGTGATTTATTGTAACGCCAGCGTCCTTGGGACGCAAAGTTTGTAGTAGAAGTAAAGAGGAGGCAGCTTTGGTGAAAACGGGAACTTTTACTTAGTCCTGAATTCTCCTTGTTGTACAGATTATGCATACAGAGATAGCTCACAAGGGGTAGGTGATGTAGACTTTCCAATAGGCTGGGTTCTAGGTTTAGCTATATAGTCTTTCATAAGCCAGGTTTTGGGTACTGCTTTGCTTTAAGATTCACACTCCTGAGGAGTAATGTGTGAATTAGAATAAAGGACGATTGTGCACTTGTCATCCAGTAATTCCCCAGGGGCTGTGGAGCGTCTCCTGGAGATAGGACAATAATGGAGTCCAGAGGCCGTGATAAAAATGGATTGCCTCCACCTGATGTACTGCTTTGTGGCTTTCTGGTCTATCTGGAACCTCTCAGCTGAGCTGGGCTGAGGATATTGGAAGAGCTGCTGGATCTTACTTTTCCTCCAACACTTGGTGCTAAACTGAAACTCACTGCACTCTCACCAATCACCAACTTCACCTTCTCATGTACAGAGGGGTGGTGGCAGATGGCCAGCTCCACCTAGTGGTGAGGAGTGGAAACACCTACCCCAGCCTATTGCATAGCCTTACAGCACAAACATGTTAAACTGTTTGAAGTGCGCACTACTAGTGGGACACTCCAAATGGAGGACCCAACAAGTCCTTGCATAACATGAACTGTTCATTGATTTAAATTGAAAACCTGGTAATACTTCATTAGTCCTGCGGTGGTGCTGCAGGAAAACCAAACACTTGTCCCATTCTCCCTATGATCACACTCAATCCTTTTCAGAGATTCTTTTTAAAAAAAAGGAGCTTTTCCAAAGCAGACAACCCCAAAATAAATATATCAAATTATATTTTTGCTTAGTTATAATATTCTATGAGGACATAATTTTATCAACATCTTTTGAGTTGTCATTTTTTTGAATACAATGGATTTATTGAACTCCTATCCAAGGTAATAGAAATCACCTTATCAGGTGCTGAATTTATCAAAATCTATATCTTTTCTAACAAATCAGTACAAGTGGTAGCTGTGGGGAATACTACAGTATATACATTAATGTATATTATTATTCCTGTCCATAGAAGCATAAATTGTGTATAATCTCCAATTTTCATGAGGCATTCACTTCTCAATATTCTGTTCATATCCACAGAGCAAACACTAATCTGATTAACAAAATACAATATCTATGAGCCTGCAGATTTTTTCACTGTGTGAATGTTAATAATTTATCTCCTCATCATATAATCTGGTCTCTTCCTGACCCTGAATTTCAAAAGGGCAATATAATGCTTAACAATGCACCACATGACACAGGCAGCCGTGTCATATAAAGTGTCTAGCTATTCGGTATGTATAAAGGAAGGCAGCAGCCTAGATTTACCCCTTCATGACCAGGCCTGACCAAGACATTTTTATGTGATTTAGGTGGTTTAACAGCCCTAGTTTTTATGGCTACTTTCACACTAGCGTTTTTGCTAGATCCATCAGGGTTCAGCAAAAACGCTTCCGTTACTGATAATGCAACCATCGGCATCCGTTATAGACTGATCCGGTTGTATTATCTTTAAAGGGAGTCTGTCACCTAATTTTCACCAATATAACTAATATAAGAGCACTGACCCACAGATTGCATACACATTCCAGACATACCTGTGTGCACCATGTGTATGTATTCCATGTCAAGGAAAAGCACTTTTATTCTGCAGGAAAACAGCTCCCAAGTGCCCAGCTGAAAAAGAAAGTAAAAACAGCTTTCACTCCTGACTCGATTTCTAACGGCTATATCTTCTGATATAGTGCATATAATGCTATGATAATCCCAGGGGCGTACATAGAAATAATTGGGCCCCATAGCAAGAATCTGAATTGGGCCCCCTAACTCCGCCCAGTACCCACCCCTGGCCCATCCCACCTCCTGCCCTGACTCCTCCCCTGCCACACCCCCATGTGCTGCAAAGGGAATGCCGTAGGAACAAGATCCATAATACGGTGGAGGAATTGCATTTTTTTTCCCAATCTGAAGTGTTGACTGCAGTCCTATGTAAAACCACAGATAACACTAGTACTGATACTGTAGTAGTGTTAACTGCAGTCCTATGTAAAATCACAGATAACACTAGTGCTGATAATGTAGTAGTGTTACCTGCAGCCCTATGTAAAACCACAGATAACACTAGTGCTGATAATGTGGTAGTGTTACCTGTAGTCCTATGTAAAACCACAGAGAACACAAGTGCTGATAATTATTTGGTAGTGTTAACTGCAGTCCTATGTAAAACCACAGATAACACTAGTGTAGATCATGTGGTAGTGTTACCTGCAGTCCTATGTAAAACCACAGATAACACTAGTGTAGATAATGTGGTAGTGTCATCTGCAGTCCTATGTAAAACCACAGATAACACTAGTGTAGATCATGTAGTAGTGTTACCTACGTCCTTAGTGTGCCTCCCTGTTCCTCTCCCACAGGACTCCATGCTGACCGCGCTGTCTCCTCTTCCGTCTTCTTCTTCTTGCTCCCACAGAACGTCCTGATGCAGCTGCGTCAAGACATAGGAACACTGTGGGCATGGTGATGGTTACACACACACAGGGGGACAGACTGTAACGGCGAGCCAGTGACACGCCTCATCCTTACTGCGCCGCCGGTCTCCCGTGTCTTACTCTGAACAGGTCGTTTCCCCTAGCAACCAGGGTACTGGAGGACCCAGCGACGCGTGCTTTCCAAGCACGGCCAGCTTCCTCCATCCCCTGGACAACAAGCAGCAGGGGAGCTGAGCGCCGACGCCCATTAGTCAGTGCTTTTGTGTTTCAAGTTTCTGAGTTGGGTCACGTGACGCTGGCCACGTCACATGACCCATCTTCTCTGCCTATTTAAGCAGACAGCCTGTTGGCCACAGGTTGCCTGTGTTTGGTCTTTTCCAGCAGTGCTAGTGGTTTTGTGAGTGATTGGTTTCAATGTTTATCGGACTTCGGCTTTTGGACTTTGCCTTCTGTTTTCTCCCTGGTTTATGACGTGACCTCCTGATACGACCCTTGGCTAGACTGACCCTTCTTTATTGTGTGTGTTCTGTCTGTTAGTTCTTCCCTTTGTCTTTCCTTCCCTTTATGCCCCTGCATTTACGTAGGTCAGGGCTTGTCGACCAGTTACGCGCCGTTGTTTAGAACGGGCCGTGTAAGTAGGCAGGGACAGCGGCTGGGGATATAGACAGGGCTCACTACTTCCCCTCCCCCTCGTGACAGAAACACAGGCCCAAATATATGGAGTCGTTGCGAGTTCTCACGGATCAAATGCAAAACATGGCTCAGATGATCCAGGATCTAGCCGGGAGACTCCAACATCAGGAGCAGCTGCAGTCTGTACCTGCAGCTGTTCCCTCCATGCCTAACCCCAATATCGAAACCCATGTTAAGTTACCTGATTGGTTTTTGGGGGACCGAAAAACATTCAGGAGTTTTAAGGAAAGTTGAAAACTGTATTTACGTTTGCGTCCTCACTCCTCGGGTTCTGAGCAGCAGAGGGTTGGTATTATCATATCCTTGCTGCAAGGTGATCCGCACGAGTGGGCTTTTTCGCTGCCTTCTGACTCTCCATGTTTGTTTTCTGTGGAGGCATTTTTTCAGGCCTTAGGACTTCTTTATGAAGAACCAGATATGTCCGCAGTTGCTGAAAACCAACTTAGAACTCTCCGCCAGATCAACCGTCCTGTTGAAGATTACTGTGCGGAGTTCCGTAAATGGTGCGTGTCCTCTGAATGAAACGACCCTGCATTGAGGAGTCAGTTTAGGGTGGGACTGTCTGATCACCTTAAAGACCTACTGATTAGCTATCCTTCCCCAGACACCCTAGAAGCGACCATAACACTTGCTATTAAACTAGACCGACGAGTCAGAGAGAGACAGAGGGAACGTCGTATCTCACCTCAAGTGGTCGTCTCGCCTGATGGCCCTCCTCAGAGACGTCCTCCTGCCGAAGTCTGGAAGAGCCTATGCAACTAGGGTTAACCATGAGGGATCAAAGACGCCTGAAGGGAGCGTGTTTTTACTTTGGGGAGATGGACCACTGGCTCCAGCAGTGTCTGAAACTTTCGTCCTCAAAAAAATCTTTTCCGAAGACTAAGGTATTTCCCAAGGTGGTAAGAAGGAACATTCTGTTACCTATTACTATTTCGCATTATTTGTGTAAGGGTTCAGGTGAAGCATTTGTGGATTCCGGATCTGCATCCAATTTTATTGACTATGATTTTGCTCAAACTGTGGGTGTACCTATAATTCAATTAAGAAGTATTATACAAATTATTGATCTTGATTCCACACTTCTTAGCAATGGGAGGGTTGAATTTTGTACTCCTGATGTTACCCTTACTGTAGGGATCTCACTCTGAAGTTTGTTCGTTCCTTGTGTTAAAGAAGTTACCTGCTGATCTTGTACTAGGTTTACCTTGGTTACAGGACCACAATCCTGTAATCAACTGGTCGTCAGGTGAACCGGAGAAATGGGGGTCTAGTTGTAATAAATGCTGCAAGTCTATTCTGCAAGCTGTGACCACTGTGGAGTCTCTGATCCTTCCGGAGTATATCAGAGACTTTTCAGATGTTTTTACTATGTCTGAGACTGACTTCCTTCCTCCTCATCGGTCATATGATTGTTCTATCGATATCATTGAGGGGTCCAAATATCCCAAGGGCCGTATTTATAATCTTTCGGCCCCAGAACGTCAGGCCATGAAGGAGTACCTTACTGAGAGTTTGGCTAAGGGTCATATCAGGCCATCAGTATCACCAATGGGGGCTGTTTTTTTCTTTGTAAGTAAAAAAGATGGAGGATTAAGTCCTTGCATTGATTACAGGGAATTGAACAAGATTACTGTAAAAAACAGATACCCGCTGCCCCTTATTCCAGACTTATTGAACCAGGTCCAAGGAGCATGCTGGTTCTCTAAACTGGATCTAAAAGGGACCTATAAATTGATTAGGATTCAGGAGGGGGATGAGTGGAAAACAGCCTTCAATACCCCAGAGGGTCACTATGAGTACCAAGTGATGCCTTTCGGGTTGAGCAATGCACCAGCTGTTTTTCAAAATTTTGTCAATGATATTTTTAGACCATTTTTAGGTAGGTTTATGATTGTGTACATTGACAACATTCTGATTTTCTTGGCTGATTGGGAGTCACATGTCTCGCACACTAGACAGGTGCTGGAGGTGTTACGCAAGATCCAATTATTTGTTAAAGGGGAGAAGTGTATTTTTGGTGTCCAGGAGGTTGCTTTTTTAGGTTATATCCTCACCCCTTTTTCATTTAAAATGGATCCGGCAAAGGTACAAGCCATCCTAGATTGGGTACGACCTACCTCCCTAAAGGCGCTCCAGTGTTTTCTAGGATTTGCTAACTTTTACCGGAAATTTATTAAAAAATTTTCAGTTATGGCCAAGCCTATTACGGATCTGACGCGCAAGGGAGCAGATCTGGTCAATTGGTCCCCGGTAGCCATAAAGGCGTTTGAATCACTTAAAAGATCTTTTATTAATGCTCCCGTATTGATTCAACCCGACCAAACTAAGCCCTTTATTGTGGAGGTAGATGCTTCAGAGGATGGTGTTGGAGCAGCACTGTCTCAGGGATCCTCCACTTTAACCAATCTTAAGCCATGTGCTTTTTTTTCGCGTAAATTCTCTCCTGCCGAGAGGAATTATGACATAGGCAACAGGGAATTATTAGCTATTAAATGGGCTTTTGAGGAATGGCGTAATTTCTTGGAGGGGGCATTACATCATGTTAAAGTCCTCACGGATCATAAAAATCTGATGTTTCTGGAGTCTACTAAGCAGTTGAATCCTAGACAGGCAAGGTGGGCTTTGTTTTTTACTCGTTTTGACTTTTGTGTTACCTTCAGGCCCGGAAGTAAGAACATCAAGGCTGATGCCCTATCAAGAAGTTTTCATGCTTGTCAACCTCCTGAGGGCCCGCCTGAACCCATCTTGCCTGCTGACATCATTGTGGCGGCTGCCACAACTGATTTGACCTCTGAAATCTCGGCAGGGCAACATCTGGCTACACCTGGTACCCCCACAGATAAGTTATTTGTTCCGGCTCATTTACGTTTGCGGCTTCTGGGTGAGTGTCACAACTCTGTATTATGTGGACATCCGGGTATTAATGCCACTAAAGAGCTAGTCTCTAGGGAATTTTGGTGGCCTTCGATTTCTAGGGATGTTCAGGCCTTTGTAGTTTCTTGCAGCACTACCGCCAGGTCCAAGAACCCTAAGACATGTCCTATGGGTGAGTTACATCCTTTACCCATTCCTGATAGACCATGGTCCCACTTATCCATGGATTTTATCACTGACCTGCCGTATTCTGATGGTAAAACAGTTATTTTTGTTGACAGGTTCAGTAAGATGTGCCATTTTGTCTCATTATCTAAACTACCTACTGTAAAAATTTTGGCCTCTTTGTTTATCGATCACATTGTAAGAATTTATGGTATACCTGAATACATTGTATCAGATAGAAGTGTTCAGTTTGTTTCCAGGTTTTGGAAGGCCTTCTGTCGCAAGGTTGATATTTCCTTGTCTTTTTGACAGCCTTCCATCCTGAGACCAATGGTCAGACTGAGCGCCTTAATCAATCAGTGGAACAATTTCTTAGGTGTTACGTGGCAGATAACCAACATCTGTGGTCTAGATATTTGTCCCTCGCCAAATTTGCTATTAATAACTGAGTCAATATATCCTCTGGGGTATCACCGTTCTTCTGTAATATGGGTTTTCATCCGCGTTTTGGTTCTTTCTCCTTATCTACATCTATGGTTCCAGAAGTCATTTCATTTGCTCAAGAACTGTGCACAGTTTGGGCACAGGTTCAATCGAACCTGAAAAAAGCCCAAGAAATCCAAAAGGTTAAGGCAGATAGGAAGCGCTCGTATGGTATTGACTTCAAGGTGGGGGACAAAGTATGGCTTTCTACAAAAAACTTACATCTGAAAGTACCTTCTTATAAGTTTGCGCCTCGGTTTATTGGTCCATACGAGATCACCAAGGTGATCAATCCTGTGCCTTTTAAACTGTGTCTGCCTGATTCTTTTCGCATCCATAATGTATTTCACAATTCTTTGTTAAAGGGTTATGTTGGTCCGGAGGACAGGTCTTGGGTACCGTTGACTAGGATGCATGCTGATGCTCTTAAGAAATTTCACCTAGCGCATCCAGAGAAACCGGCTCCAGCGGGTAAGGGTCCGGTGACTCCTCATGAAGTGGGGGGTTACTGTCATGGCGAGCCGGCGACGCGCCTCATCCTTACTGCGTGCCGGTCTCCCGTGTCTAACTCTGAACAAGTCGTTTCCTCTAGAAACCAGGGTACTGGAGGACCCAGCGACGCATGCTTCACAAGCACAGCCAGCTTCCTCCATCCCCTGGACAACAAGCAGCAGAGGAGCTGAGCGCTGACGCCCATTAGTCAGTGCTTTTGTGTTTCAATTTTCTGAGTTGGGTCACGTGACGCTGGCCACGTCACATGATCCATCTTCTCTGCCTATTTAAGCAGACAGCCTGCTGGCCACAGGTTGCCAGTGTTTGGTCTTTTCCAGCAGTGCTAGTGGTTTTGTGATTGGTTTCAGCGTTTATCGGACTTCGGCTTTTGGACTTGGACTTCGCCTTCTGTTTTCTCCCTGGTATTTGACGTGACCTCCTGATACGACCCTTGGCTAGACTGACCCTTCTTTATTGTGTGTGTTCTGTCTGTGTTAGTTATTTCCTTAGTCTTCCCTTCCCTTTATGCCCCTGCACTTACGTAGGTCAGGGCTTGTCGACCAGTTACGCGCCGTTGTTTAGGACGGGCCGTGTAAGTAGGCAGGGACAGCGGTTGGGGATACAGACAGGGATCACTACTTCCCCTCCCCCTCGTGACACAGACACACACAGGGGGACAGACACACACAGGGACAGACACACAAACACACAGGGACAGGGACACACAGCGACGGACACACACAGGGGCAGGGACACACAGGGACAGACACACATGGACACACAGGGACAGGGACACACACAGGGTGAGATACACACAGAGGGACAGGGACACAGGGACAGTGACACACAGACAGGGACAAACAGGGACACATAGTGACAGGCACACACAGGGACAGGAGCACACACACAGGGATAGGGACACACACAGGGATAGGGACATACACAGAATTTCTTGATGTGAAGATTGTGGTGGATAAAGATGGTGCTGTTACAACAGATCTATTTAGAAAAGAAACATCTACTAATGCCCTCAACCATGCGGACTCATGTCATCCTAAGAGTCTAGTTCAGAGCATACCATATTGTCAATTTTAACTCCTCAGAAAACTCTGCTCAAGGAATAAAACCTTTTAGGTACGTTCTCAAGAACTTATGAAAAGATTTTAGGAGAGAGGATACTCCGAGAATAATATCATACAGGGGTATAATAGAGCCAAAGGAAAGAAGAGGGATGATCTCCTCAAAAGTAGTAATAAACGACAAATTGACCAGACTAAGGAAGTATGGTTTATCTCTACTTACACCCCCAGTGGCGTGCTTTGAGAACTGTCCTATCGAAACATTGGGAAATTTTGCGTCTAGATTCCACCCTGGGAACAATACTCCCATCCAATCCTCCGATTACTTATAGAAGATCCAAAAATCAAAGGATATACTGGTGAAGAGTAATCATCCAGGTGAGCACCCTTCAAAATATTTTGGTTCAAAAGGACCCAAATGGGGATGTTTTCCCTGTGGGAAGTGTGTGGCATGCACTAACATTGACAAAACATCAGGTTTTATGCATAAAGAAAAACAATATAAAATTACACATAACATCACATGCACAACAATGGGGGTGATATACCTAGCAAAGTGTCCGTGTCAACTCTATGTTGGGATGACTTCCCGTGAGTTAAGAAGACGGATAAGAGAACATGTCTTGGGCATTGAGGGAGCAAAAGATGAAGAAGATATGACTAACTTAAAATCTATTCCTAGACACTTCAAAGAATTTCATAATTGTGACAGCTCTTTATTTCGTGTCCATGGTATTGACCACGTATTCATCTCGCCCAGAGGAGGCAATTGGAAGAAACTTCTAGCCCAGAAAGAGTTAAGATGGATCCATGAATTAGATTGTGTTTTTCCGAATGGTTTAAATGAAGAGATTTCCTTTTCCCCTTTTTTGTGATTTACTTTTTTATTCTTTGTCCTTTTTATGTTTCTGAACCTGTTCGCTGTTCTATGACTATTTTGTGTCATCTCAATCAGATGACACTATTATTTTATTATTAAACTTTTTTTAATTGTGTTTTATACATTTTTTATTTCATAGATGCTGCTTTTCTTTTTGTTTGGTACCCTGAAGTGTTATTAATTGAAGTTCCGAATTCCGGGATGAAAATACTATCATACGTAACTGATTGGACTATTCCAGATATCACAAATGGGAATTATTCCCCCCCCCCTTTTTTAGTATTAATTAATATTTGAATAGGATTGCATATTTCTTACATGTTTGGTATTATTAAATCTTAATTAGTGAATTATTTCATATCTATTTTATATGGTTAATGATCATTTGTACTATTATATGTATTATTGCACCATTTTTTGTATCACCTGTGTTTTCACTTGCACTTGGGGAGCACACTAGCACTTGTTTCACGTCTTTGTTTTTTCAGGTGTTATTCAACATAGATGTGTGTTGTGTGTGTTGTGTTTTTTTTTTTTTTAATTCATGAATTATATTACATTTCAACACTATTTATTATATTTAATGAATTGTTGCTTAATTTATTGACTTTGTATCAACTATACATTATGTTTTACACCATTTATATTCATTTATATTTAATGTATTGTTGCACAATTTATTAATCTGATATGAATTTACATCACATAATCAACACTGATTTTTTGATTCAATTATCTTTTGCTCAACACTTAATCTTTTGAATTCATTTATTTTTTGTAAATTTGACTATTGTATTATGTATGAACTATTTTGCAACATTTTATATTAAGTATCTGTACATATTTTTGAAATATGCATTTCTTATAATATATATTTTTTTACATTTTCACATATCTGGTATTTTTATTATGTATGTATTATGCTGGAATGTTATATATTATATTTATTGGTATATCATTATTGATATATAATATGTATCCTTCAACATATGGTTATAGTCCAATCATGTTTATGTATTTATACTATTCATTATATATAATTTGATTCGGGGTAGTTGATTTACCCATTTGGGTTTACATGACAAGATACGCTCTTGCAGTTATTATAGTCTTGCTTGAAGATGCGGTGCGTTCCACTGTGGAACGCATCGCTATCTCGCCATTGTGCAGCCACGCGCGCTTTGCAGTGCGTTCCATAGTGGAACGCACGGCCATTTTGGGTTGGGCCACATGTGGTGATCTCAATGTCCGGTTTCTTTCTGTTGGCGCCGGCTCTTCCAGGAGTTGGAGCGTACGCTGCGCTCCTTTGTATGGCGCACTTAAATTTTGACCGGCCGTTGCCCTCATTTCCTACACCTGGCCAAGCGTGGGGTCTGCACACTGAATATGAAATCAAGGTGTTTAATTCAGCTGCATCTTGTTGGTACAGGGTATAAAAGGAAAGCTTGTATTAAAAAGCACTTTATCCCTTTGAAGAAGCCAGTTGTTCTACCACCACCTCTATAGTTGTTCTTCATTAACTTTGTTTCACTGATTATGGTGTGGAGGTGGTTGGCATTATAATGGTTTTTGCTTTGGTCTGGATATATGGCCAGGTTTGCCTTTAGCCTGTTGCACCTCCCACCGCGATCCCCATATGTTTTCTGCTTTTTTGTTTCATTCATGACACTTCTACTACCACTGTATTTTTAATATTTACAAGATATTAGTGTTGAGTGAGCATGCTCGGCCAAACTCGCTGTCCGGCCGAGCATGCCTACGCTCGGGTCCGCTCGGTGTTCAGCCGAACACCGAGTGTACTCGAGCGCAATGCTCGAGTCTCTTCTCCGTACTGTAATGTTGATTTGTACGCTAATGCGTACAAATTTGTATGCTAATGCGTATGAATTTATATGCTAATGCGTACGCATTTTGTACGCTAATGCGTACAAATTCAGTTAATTAGCATACTTTTACGAGTGAAAGGAGTAAAAAAGGAGAAGTCGGATTCTAACCTTTTTCTATTAACCAGACACCCTCCCCTCTTCCGAGCGGTGGGTGCCTGGTTTAGTCCCATTGACTAACATTATGCTCGGGTGCTCGGCCGAGCACTCGAGCAAACCCTAGTGCTCGGCCAGAGCACCCGAGCATACGAACACAGAGGTGCACGCTCAACACTACAAGATATATTTTTTATGGAATGATGTACCAATAAAGATATATTTGTTTAATTTAATTGTGGAGACCATTATTTGGTGATTACCTAGTACTGTAGGTCAGATCATCGCTAACAAGCGTTTGTAGGAACGCTCGTTAGCGATGATCTGCCTGTGTAAAAGTACTGCCAATAGCAATTATTAAAAGGGTTCTCCCGGGTTTTACTATTGATGACCTATTCTCAGGACAGGTCATCAATATCAGATCAGCTGGGGTTCGACACCCAGCACCCCCAATGATTTTACATGGGAACGAGCGATTGCATTCGCAATCCCTCCTCCACATACTGTGAAGGAGATCACCGCACGTAATAGCATCAGTCACCTCCACTAACAAGCAGGCAATTGCTGGGAAAGAATGCTGCTGGAGGTAGCCAAATACAGCACAATCCCTTTAAACGGCTATTCTGGTATGTAAAACTTGATTCCTATTGAAAGTATATGGTATAGAGTAAAAATACAATACAAAATAAAAAATAATGCACCCAGATAGAAATGTCGGATTGCTGCTCGCCATGCAGTTATGTCTAAAGCAGATATGTAAATGATTACAGGTGGTCTGATTAGACAATATGGGAGTCATTTACGAACAGATATAGTAACATAGTAACATAACATAGTAACATAGTTTATAAGGCCGAAAAAAGACATCTGTCCATCCAGTTCGGCCTGTTTTCCTATAAGTTGATCCAGAGGAAGGCAAAAAACCCCTGTGAGATAGAAGCCAATTTTCCCCACTTTAGGGAAAAAAATTATTTCCCGACTCCAATGAGGCAATCAGAATTACTCCCTGGATAAACGACCCCTCTCTAGTAACTATAACCTGTAATATTATTACCCTCCAAAAATACATCCAGGCCTCTCTTGAACTCTTTTAGTGAACTTACTATCACCACCTCCTCAGGCAGAGAGTTCCATAGTCTCACTGCTCTTACCGTAAAGAATCCTCTTCTATGTTTGTGTACAAACCTTCTTTCCTCCAGACGCAGAGGATGTCCCCTCGTCACAGTCACAGTCCTGGGGATAAATAGATCATGGGAGAGATCTCTGTACTGACCTCTGATATATTTATACATAGTTATTAGATCTCCCCTCAGTCGTCTTTTTTCTAAAGTGAATAATCCTAATTTTGATAATCTTTCTGGGTACTTTAGTCCACCCATTCCAGTTATTACTTTAGTTGCCCTCCTCTGAACCCTCTCCAGCTCTGCTATGTCTGGCTTGTTCACAGGAGCCCAGAACTGTACACAGTACTCCATGTGTGGTCTGACTAGTGATTTGTAAAGTGGCAGGACTATGTTCTCATCACGGGCATCTATGCCTCTTTTGATGCAACCCATTATCTTATTGGCCTTGGCAGCAGCTGTCTGACACTGGTTTCTGCAGCTTAGTTTGCTGTTCACTAAAATTCCTAGGTCCTTTTCCATGTCAGAGTGTACTGTCCTCTTCTGTGTTAATTACTTTACACAGTTTAGTTTCATCTGCAAAAATTAATAGTTTACTGGGAAAGCCTTCTACAAGATCATTAATAAATATATTGAAGAGAATAGGGCCCAATACTGACCCCTGTGGTACCCCACTAGTTACAGTGACCCAATTTGAGTATGTACCATTAATAACCACCCTCTGTTTTCTATCACTGAGCCAGTTACTTACCCACATACAGACATTTTCTCCCAGGCCAAGCATTCTCATTTTCCATACTAACCTTTTATGTGGTACAGTGTCAAATGCTTTGGAGAAGTCCAGATATACGACATCTATTGATTCGCCGTGGTCCAGTCTAGAACTTACCTCCTCATAGAAACTGATTAAATTGGTTTGACATGACCGATCCCTCATGAAGCCATGCTGATATGGAGTAATTTGCTTATTTTCATTGAGGTACTCCAAGACAGCATCTCTTAGAAAACCCTCAAACAGTTTACCCACGACTGATATTAAACTTACCGGCCTATAGTTCCCGGGCTCTGTTTTTGGACCCTTTTTGAATATTGGCACCACATTTGCTATGTGCCAATCCTGTGGAACACTCCCTGTCAGTATAGAGTCCTTAAATATCAGAAATAAGGGTCTGGCGATGACATTACTTAATTCTCTTAGGATACGGGGGTGTATGCCATCCGGTCCTGGCGATTTGTCTATTTTAATCTTTTTAAGACGCAGCTCTACTTCTTCCTGGGTCAGACAGGGCACTTTTAATGGGGAATTTACTTTTATATTCTGCATTTCATCTGACAGTTTATTTTCCTCAGTGAATACAGTGGAGAAAAAGATATTTAGTAGCTTTGCTTTCTCCTCATCGTTCTCTGCAACTCCCCCCTCATTTACTCTGTAAGGGGCCAACACCTTCAGGTTTATACTTTTTACCATTTATATAATTAAAGAACATTTTAGGGTTAGTTTTACTCTCTTTGGCGATTAATCTCTCGGTCTCTAGTTTGGCTGTTTTTATTTGTCTTTTACATATTCTATTTTTTTCCTTATAGTTTTTCAATGCTTCCTCGCTTCCCTCCTGTTTTAGTGATTTAAATACTTTCTGTTTGTCATTTATTGCTTTCTTTACAGTTCTGTTTATCCACATTGGTTTTTTCTTGTTCCTTAACCTTTTATTCCCATAAGGTATGTACCTCTCACAATTAGATATTAGGATGCTTTTAAAAATCTCCCATTTTGTGGCGTATTTTTATTTTTGAGGACTTTGTCCCAGTTAGTTAGGCCTATGGCCTCTCTTAGTTGGCTATATCTGGCACAGATTCTGTTGCACACCATGTTGTAGTAGAATTTGCGACTTCTTCCCCGCTCACGTCAGGTCTAAAAAAAAGTGGGTGTGGCATGGGTGGGGAATTCATCATTTTCTATGCAAGAAAACTGTCTTACATTTTGCATACATACATAACTTTGGCGATCCACCATCAGCACAGTGGCTTATTAAGACAGACGACGCTGTTCTTAATAAATGTGTTTCCGCCACTGCCCTATGTTTCCCCTCACTGCCCTATCAAACGGCTCTCAGAAGCTACATTTGTGTTGTTTACCTCTTGGTGAAAGATCATTGACTGCTTGAACGGTGTCTAAAATACACTCTAAGACATTATTGCCCAATTATAAATAATAACTATAATGTGCAAGTGCAGAAAAAATATCCAACATGAAAGGTAATAATAGCAGCAATAATGTAAAAAGTGTACACCAGAAACAGAATTAATACACTGCCTGGTCAAAAAAGGTCACCACCTGGATTTAAATAAGCAAATAGGTAAGAGCAGGGGCGTAACTACCATAGCGGCAGACCATGCGACTGCTATGGGGCCCAGGACAAGAGGAGGCTCCTGTCTTAGTTGGGATCCCAACAGTCAGATGACAGTGCAGCGCGGGCAGAGAAGACAGGAGAGGTAAGAGAGTTTTTTATTTTATTCTGATGGGGGCAGAGTGGGCTGATCTGAGGTCTGATGGGGGCACAGTGGGCTGATCTGAGGTCTAATGGGGGCACAATGTTTGTTTTTTTACTTTAAAATAAGATATGTGCAGTGTGCATAGGGATTTGTTCATAGTTTTTTTATAGTCCGGCCCTCGAACGGTCTGAGGGACAGTGAACTGGCCCCCTGTGTAAAAGTTTGGGGACCCCTGCTCTAAAGAAGCAACTTTTAGCAAATGAGGCAGTGGAAAAATGACCCAAGGGTCATTGAAAGGGGTTTAGGTAGAAACCCTTCTGTTCTGTGTGGGGGGCCTGGTTTAATCCTTGCTATGGGGCCCTTAATTCTCTATGTACGTCACTGGGTAAGAGCCTCCTAGTTGGTCAGGTCTAGGATTCAGAAACGTTATGTGCCAAAAGAACGAGGTCAGCGGACTACCTGAATATACTGAATGACCAGGGTATTCCATCAGTTGATTATTTCTTCCCAAGATGACAATGCCAGGATTCATTGGGCTCAAATTGTGAAAGAGTGGTAGGAAGAAAGAGACATCATTTTCACACAAGGATTGGCCACCACAGTCCAGACCTGAACCCCATTGAGAATCTTTGAGATGTGCTGGTGAAAACTTTGTGCAGTGGTCCAAATCTCCCAATACAGGATCTTGGGGAATACTTAATGCAACACTGGACAGAAATAAATGTTGTGACATTGCAGAAGCTTGTGGATACGATGCCACAGCAGTGTAAAAAAGCTGAAAAAATACGGAGATTAGACAATGTGAAAAATAGACATTGAAAACTTACAATCTGATTAAAGTGCACTGAAAGTGATGAAGAGGGACTCACAATGAAGATGCTGTGGACTGGTCTGAGAAGTCATTGCATACGACAGGCGGTCTCCCGTAGTAGTGATACGAGGGACTCTAACATCTTAGCGATATCTGCAGGACATCCTGAGGTCACGTGTTGTCTCTCATGGCAGGTCACCATATAGTCTTCTGTTCAGTCTCCAGTTAATGTCAATTTTTTTCTTGGTCATATTAACACTCTGTCCAAGGCAAGAGTAATTTCCCTCCGCCCCCCTGACACCTATCATCCCTGTGCGATGCCCATTTCTTGCTCTTTTACGTAATTACTTGATCTTACAAACAAATCCAGTTCAATGCTATTTTTTCGGTGCAGTGAGCAACAATCACAAAATACGGTTAATTCATTACCCATTACATTACAGTATCCCACCTTGTGGCAACCAGACAATTTATTGGACATCACATACCTTCCATGTGAACGGTATCTATTAAAAATGAATGATCCATGAAAATTTAATGTCCCCTTATTGCTGTGAGAAATGGCAGAATAGGCTTTTCTATCTAAAATTGCAAACAAAGATTGACATTAATATTTTATTTTTCCTTTGGAAATAAATCACAATACCGATATTAAAAGCTGTTCACTAGACTCATAATTACAGTTTTAATACTGGTCATAAAATTAAAGAGCAGGTATAAGGGCGATAATATCTTCTATGAACATTAGGGGAAAACGTCTCTCTATAAGTAATACAAGACAACAAAAATGAAATTAGTTAAAATTAATTAATACACTGTAAGCGATAGTATTTTCTCAGGGGGTTGACATCACACAATCTCTTCAAAACGTGGGGATTTTCAAGTCCACACCACTTTATTTTCACACTTTTTGCTCCAGCATGAAACACAACCATCAAAATAACACCTGCCCGGCTAGGCTCTGACTAAACATAGTTCAGCTAACTCACCTAAATACAAACGCTGTTCATACACAACTTTTAAGTGCGGCTTCCTCAGCCGTTCAGTCCAGCAGCCTCCTGGCTGTGACTCCAACCGTACCTTTGGGGGGGGAGATGGTCCTACAGTCCTCCCGACTCTGACCGTGTGACCCTCTTCTCCTAGGGTCACTGGGCCCCCCAAACTTCCAGGCTTCCTCAGCCTTGTGTCCCCCCAGGCCTTCTGGCTGGGACCACACGGGCCCTCTCCAGGTCTGTTCCCTGGGGCCCTCTCTCTCTCTCTAACACACAGTGCAGGTTAACTTATCCCTGTCTGATTAATCCAGCTGGCCACACCTGGGGCCAGGGAAAACCTGTGACAGATTAGGGTGTGTGGACTGGAAGACTCCCACTTCCAACCTGTCTCTCAGTCCAAGAAATCCAGCCCATGCAACATTAAACAAAACCCAGCTCCAGCAACGATGCTTGCTGAAGCTATACCACTTCTGGATTTCAGTTCTCACCACATATCCCCCCCCCCCTCAAACCTGTGGGGCTGAACACACGCTTTCCCTTTATTCTTCCATACCCAGGCCAGCAGAGCTTGATTTATCATCACGACCAACTTCCTACCCTGTAGACAGCATCTAAGGGACTCCGTTGGCCATCTAACGGCCAGACCCTCTCTTACTCTTTTCCGCTTCACATTTCTCTTATACTCTCTACTTCTACTCTTTTGTGTTTTTACTCCCTCATGAACTTTACTTTGGGTATTATTCTCCAAGTTGCTGACAACTGACCCCTGGTTGCTACTAGCAACCACACTGGTTTCCCAAGAAACTGACCCGGCAGTCTCTTTCTCCGAGCTGCTATTAGTCACAGCACCTACATCACCCAAAGCACTCTTGTCAATCTCATACCTGACCTATAGGGGCAGTTTTGAGCTAACTCCCCCATTAGCCCGGTTCATGGCCTGAACCCGCTCAGGCTCTCTTGCAAACGGACGGTTTACCTTGTATGGTACCACACCTTCATTAACACTGCACTCGACCTCACTAACTATCGAGCACAGTGGAGACTGCTCATCTGCAGCTGGTATGTGTGGTACACCCTGCAACATTGCCACACTTTCCTGCATATCTACCACAAAGGGTTCCCTCAGTTCTGTGTTATCAACATCAATTAGCATTTTCACATGACATACGTTTTTACCAACCGGGGAAGCTTCTTCCCCGACCACAACCTACAAAGGAAAAGGGTCATAATCATGATCATCATCATCATCACATATTTCACATGACCTCACATTTCCCCACAACTCCCAAAACAAGGGGAAATCACAGCCCAACACTACATCATGCATGAGCCTATTTGCAACCCCAAGTTCATAAGTCCCAGTTCCCACTGGAGTCTCACACTCAGGCTAGATGCACACGACCATATGTGTTTTGCGGTCCGCAAATTGCGGATCCGCAAAAAAAACGGATGACGTTCCGTATGGCATCCGTGTTTCCGTTTTTTTTTGCGGATCCATTGTAGCAATGCCTATCCTTGTCCGCACAACGGACAAGAATAGGACATGTTCTATGTTTTTTTGCGGGGCTACGGAACGGTCATACTGATGCGGATAGCACACAGTGTGCTGTCAGCATTTTTTGCTGACCCATTGAAATGAATGGGTCCGTATCCTATCCGCAAAAAAAAAACGGAATGGACACGGAAACAAAATACGTTCGTGTGCATGAGGCCTCAGTAAGAGCCACAGGATAGGACTTGCTATCTCCATAAATGTTCCTCACAGTCATGTGTTTGCCCAACACATAGTCCCCAGCAGCCAAGCTGCCATGTACCAGGCTCCCCTGGCTCCTGGCATCCAACAAGACTTGGACTGGACTGCCATCCACAACAATATGACACATTTTTGTTGCAGTCTCTAGTCCCAGTGTCATGACACTTACCGGCTCGCCAGGTAGCGACTGCCGCCGGCTCTCACCACAAATCACATCTTCTGAGGCACCAGGGCACTGGTCAGCACTAGAGATGAGCGAACATGCAGGCTGCCGCTTCCGTCCTCCTCACCCGACGGAAGCGGCTGCATGCGCCCATGCAAGCACAGGGGAGCCGAGCGGTACAGTGCTCGTTACGAGCACGTTTGCTCATCTCTAGTCAGCACCATGCCCAGCCTACAGAGCCTCTCTCATTATCACATTGTCTATGTCACACGCACAAACAGGAACGGTCTTACCAAACGCCGTCACGTTATCGACACACCCAGTAGATGAGGGAGCTGTCTCTCCAGGGACATCTCCACTGAGGTCCGCCTCCTTCCTTGGGAACCTCCAGCCCCTTGTTCCTGGTCACAGGATCACATATCGACTCCTCAATCCCGTGGTTGCCATGGGAAACGCTTGGTTGCCGACTTTTCCTTTTCTTTATCAGCTCTTCTCATTAAAGAATCTTTCATTGCACAGTCCAATTTTCCAACAGGACAATCTCTATCACATGGGCTACTGGCCCTTTAAATTTCAGCAAGCTTTACTTGCCACACCGCAGAAGTGTTCGGATTAGCAGCTGCAGCTTTTTCCAAACAAACAGGCTTCCGGCCCTTTAACACAGGAACACAGCAACATTCAGCAGCACCTGTGACTTATTAGGGTGTGTGGACTCCCACTTCCAACCTGTCTCTCAGTCCAAGAAATCCAGCCCATGCAACATTAAACCAAACCCAACTCCAGCAACTATGCTTGCTGAAGCTATACCACTTCTGGATTTCAGTTCTCACCTGGCTAAACTGACAAACCAGACGAGATACACACCCCACACCTCACACATCACCACAACACACATAACATTTTAAAGGTAGCCCATTAAACGAAATCACAGAATAAATTGGTCTTAAATGGCAGAAGATGCTCAAAACCCCATATGTTGTTGCGCATTTTTAACCAGGGGAGCAAATCCTGCACATGTGATCCACTGCTGACAGCAATCCCCAGCAAAATTGCATACAATGGAGGATGCCTGCAGCGGACCACATGTACCACAAAGAAATCCTACACAGAATAGACATATGTGCGGATGTAATTGACTATATAAAACAGAATTTTACAAAACATGGTGCATTACAACTGTAAATGCAATTGACAGTATATGGCTATAGCGTATGCTGTGTGTCGGACTTTATGCTCCTATCTGTAATTGCCCATATGGCATAGGTAGGTTAGCGTTAGGTCCCATGCCACCAGAGACCTTGACGGGGTACGCGGGCTCCAGTATGTTCTTGATATAAGAATATATTGGCGAAAGTCTCATTTTAATATCAGTGTGAGGGTTTAGCTGTATATTGTCAATTGCATTTACTGTTGTGCACCATTTTCTGTGAATTTCTGTTTTATATAGTTAGCCAATCACATCCGCACAATTGGTTATCTTGTGTAGGATGTCTTTGTGGTACATGTGGTCCGCTGCAGGCATCCTCCATTGTATGCAGTTTTGCTGGGGATTGCTGTCAGCAGCGGATCACGTGTGCAGGATTTGCTCCCCTGGTTAAAAATGTGCAACAGCATATGAGGTTTTGAGCATTTTCTGCCATTTAAGACCACTTTTTGCTGTGATTTTGTTTGTACATACACGCCTGAAGGTGTGGCAACTCCAGGTCCGAATGTGCCTTGATTCTGATCTATGGGTAACATTCAGGTGCACCTGTGCGGCCTGCGTCACATAAACCGGGTTTATGTGGGACTCACAGCCTCCTCCCATTGTATGTGTGATTTCACACTGGAGGTAACTGGGAGCTGGTCGCTGTGTGTCGGACTTTATCCCCCTATCTGTAAATGCCCAACAGCATGTAGGGTTAGCGTTAAGTCCATGCCACTTGAGACACCTTGACGGAGTGCGCAGGCTCCGGTATGTTCTTGATATAAGTATATATTGGCGAAAGTCTCATTTTAATATCAGTGTGAGGGTTTAGCCATATATTGTCAATTGCATTTACTATTGTAGTGCACCATCTTTTGTAAATTTTAGCCCATTAAACTATCCAGAGTTGAACTTGGTCCTTCAGACTTCCAGAAGATTCTCCAAGGGGCCATCAGGTGTCAATCTGGTGCTGATTTTAGAGACAATAATTTCCCCATAAAGTCTATATTTTCATGAGTTGGTTCAAAAATGACCCCCAAAGTTGCTTACATACATGAATGTTGAACTTGTGTTTTTTAGTTTAGTTTTTTTTTTTTAGAATTTGGTCATTCATTTTTTTTTTTATGGCGATTTTTTCTGCTGCTTCAATGGCTTTATTTTGGTGGAGTTTTTTTTTTTAAATTCTAGTGCTACAGATGGCAGAAAAGCAACATAGATTTGAATATATGCACATAGTCTATATAGTAGATCTCCTCCATATAGTGCATATATTATATATTTACTTGCACTATATGCAGATCTACTATACATATATACTGCTATATCTGCAGATCTATTATATATACAGTATATAGTAGATCTCCTGCAGAATCCACTTTGGCGGCCAATTCAACTAAATTCAGCCCAAAAAGAATTTTTGGAAATTTTCGACTGCATTGTGATTTTGATAGTATATGTATACATTTTTTGTTACATCTTTGCTTTTATCCTCTATCTTCATTAATATTACAATGGCAGGAGTCCGTATCCTACCAACGAGCAAATCGATTCTACATGAATCAAGTTCATTACGAATTTCCCAAAAGATTAAAATTTCAACGAATCTGAAAGTTTTGTGATTCGTCCTGCAAAAATCGCCTAAAGCAGTGACCGCCATTTTACAGATCAGAAGGAAGATGCTTCTGCCACCAAAAAGGCTTGATTCTTTGAACCATAAAAAAAAATTGACAGCGCAGTATGTTATTAAACAGGATGTTTATTACCACCGCCTACCATCTGTTTTGCAATTTTGATTTCTTTTTTTGGTTACACTTTGTTACATTTATGGTTCTAAACAGGGGCGGATTGGCAATGTACCCTTCCGGGAAACTTCCCGGTGGGCCGATTGCCTACAGTATGCTTGGGGCCGGTGTCACCTTCTTTTTACACAATGTGTTAAGGCAGAGGAGCTGCGACCCGGCGCCCGCCCTACAATACACATTACAATACACATTACAATACACATTACAGGCTGCAGTCAGCGCTGCTGCGATCTCATTATCACACCATTGTCACGATAATGAGATTGAAGCCGGGCTGCTGGCAGCCTCAATGTGTATTGTAGCCAGGGTGATGGCCACTGTTGGCCTTCTTCATCATCATGCCGCAATGTGCCTGCTTCTGATCGATCCGCCCCTCCTGTACCTCTCTCCTGCTGTCAGGACCTGTGGCTCCTCCTACTTCCAGCATCACTGACGCTGTGTCGTCCTCCAAACCCCTCCTGCTCTGGGTTACAGGATGTAGGCCAGAAGAGGCTTCAGCATGCATGTGGGGAACGGAACTCAGGTAAGGTTGTTTTTTTTTTCCCAGCCACTTGACAATGAGTGGGTTTGGGGGAGGGGAAAATTAAGGTAACCATTACAATTAAATTACTGGGGACATGGATTATTTTTGGCTGCTATAGGGACATTACTGGGCCAGGGAGGACATTACTGAGGGTAGGGCAGCATTACTGTGGCTGCCATAGGGATGTTACTAGTGGTAAGCTGGCATTACTGGGGGCATTATAGTGACATTAGTGGGGTCAGGGAGGACATTACTGGGGGCTCTATAGGGACATTACTGTGGGCAAGAGGGCATCATTATTACTGGAGGCATGATATGGGGCATTATTATTACAAGGGGCACAATACAATACAATACATAATAATAATACTGGGGCATTATTATTATTGAGGTGGCAATTTTAATACTGGGGTATACTTAATACTGGGGGCACTGTAGGGGCATTAAGATTACTGAAGGCACTGTGGATGCCTTATTATTATTACTGGGGGAATTATATGGAGCACTGTAGGGGGCATTATAATTACTGAAAGGGGCATTGTGGGGGCATAATTATTGTCCGACACACTATTATGGGGGGCGTTATTATTACTGGGGGCACTAAATTTTTAATACCGGGGCATTATTATTACTGGAGGAATTATAGGGGGCACTGTAGGGGCATTACTATTACTGGAGGGACATTGTTATTGCTGGGGGTAGGAGTTATTGTAACTGGGGACACTATAGGGGCATTAGTATTTCTACAGTACATTTTTGGGATGCATTGGGAAGCACAGCAGGCTCAGTATTGGGGTAGCTGCAGGATGACAATGTTAGGGCACCATGGTGGGGAAGATGATGGAAATTTGAGGACACTAATAAGTCTGTGTGTCATACTCTTTAGAGATGGAACATGGCCACAAAATGTCATCATGTGTTGTCTGGTCCTAACGGAGAAAATGAGGAAAAAGAATGTCTACATCATGGGAGACGTCACTGAGAGAAGTCATCATGGCAGTTTGATCCGAATGGAGAAGATTAGAAAAGAGAACATTCTACATCACAGGAGAAGTCACTGGATGTAAGAGGTATGTGGTGCTATATACACCTGTATGTATGGTAATGATTTAAGACCAGAATGCTGGAGGTAGGCTGTATGCTATTACCTGTGTGTTAACTCGTCATACCCTTTCTCCATTTCGGAATTAAATATGGAGAAAAAGGAGGATGACAGGGCATGGAGTTGGCACTGGCAATCACTCAGGGGTAGCTTCTAGGGAGGTTTTGGTTCTAGAGCGGCAGTATATTATGCTGCACTCAGCCAAATAAAAAAATTGCAGCATGATATACTGCTCCCTCTATGGTATTTCTGCCCCCACCTACTTATGTTGGCCCCACCTTCTGTCAATCTTGGCCCTCCCACAGCATAGGGCCACTTTTCGTTTTTTTTCCAGGGCCACTTTAATTTCCCAATCCGCCCCTGGTTCTAAATATCCTTGAGTATGGTGCTGATGATCTGCCCTGGCTTCCTTAGCCTAGCTAGCTGTTGGGAAAGTGCAGAAGAAAATTCGGGTCAGCAGCGGAGCAACCAGGAAGGTCCAGGCGTGAAGGTAAGTTGATAGCTTTTATTTATTCATAGTTTCCACAGATTACGCATTTCTGGGCCGTAATGGTCCCTTCTTCAGATCGAGAAACATATGTGCCGGTACGGTCCCTTCTTCAGGTTAAGAAACATATGTGGAAAATTTGCTGGGAGAGAGGCTCACACTGAGAATTGGAAATATAGGTGCAATATCCCCTGGATCATCCAACTCCAGTCGAATAAAGGTTTAAATATCTAGAAAAATGGATATGCACACTAATCTGGAATATATATAAAATACAGTTTATTATAAAACAATACACAGTAATATAATACAAAATAATATACAGTACAAATAACATAAAATTGCTATATAGCTTGTAGGTAGGTATTCACACCTAAAAACGCATAGTTAAGATATTAGCATATATTACATCCACAACTTGCTATGGGTACTGCAAGCAATATTTGTCCTCCCGTTTGGGCATATAGAAGCAATAAGGTGCTGTTTTGTAAGTGTTTTTTTGTAATATAATGTTAGGATGAAAAATAGAAGTCCCTCTTAGGGATGCGATCTTATATCCCTCCTGGTTTGGTGAGGTTCTCCCAATAGTAAAAGTTCAGGCAAGTTGTAGTCTCACCAAATACATTGCTTTTGCACAAGAATCTGTTAAACGCCTGTATAACGCCCACAGGGCTCTTACCGCACCACTGCAATACTCTCTGTTGATAGCGGTAGCGGTGGGGTCAGCGTCTCCTGGGTGGTATCAGGATATCGAGAGGACTATGTACGGGCTGACCTCATCTATGGCGTATCGTCCCTGCCGTGGCGTCTCCTCGTGTCTCTCTCCAAATCTTCCGGTCACGTGTGTATCAAGTCACGTGATATCACGGACACATGATCGGGATTTCCAACAGCTCCTTGCGTGGTATGTATAAATGGTAGTTCGCAGAATCCCCTTAGTTGCTGTACTGGGTTTTAATTTTGGTCCGGACCATCAACCCAAGTCTGTGTTTATGAACGCCAAACGCGTTTCGGGGACCAGTCCCCTTCCTCAGTGGCATGTTGGGGGATCTGTCTCCCATCTTTATATAGCCCAAATGGGATGGGCATAAAATCTGGGCTGGATGTGTTCCATCTTTTGGATCTTAATTTCCCAAATAGAAATCAGTTGGGAACAATTTGTCTGCGTTTTAGTAATAAAGGTTATTGCATGAATATCGCTAAAGATATAAACATAACAATATAAAATTGCAAAAATAAGATAAAAAAAATATATATATATATATAGGGGTGAGATATCCATATTTTATATAGCAACCTATTCAGAGCACACAGACAGAGCAGGATGAGAATAAGGTGAAGATAGGACTAGCTTGGAGCCAAAGGGGGATCGTGGTGCTGGAAAACAACAGCCAAACCACGATATCCCGTCGGGTCCAAGCCAGTCCTACAGATGACCATACAGCTCCATTTCCGCATTTAAACCTAATGGCATTAAAGTATTGAAGTCAAAAATTCTTTTAGATTCTGCCCGTGATAGTCTAGCTATCTGGTTACCTCCCCTCCAATGGGGTTTTATCATCTCTATGGCAGCATATGTCAGATCTTTAGGGTTTTTGTCATGGTATTCTTTGAAATGTCTAGAGACAGTATGTTTTTCTGAACCACCTCTTATATTAGAAATGTGTTCAGAAACCCTCTTCTTGAGGGACCTCTTTGTCCGTCCGACATATTGTTTTCGGCATGTACATTCCAGAATATAGATGACATTCTTAGTATTGCATGTCAAGAAATCTCTTATTTTCCATGTAAAATCGCTTTGTGTTGAGCATAATGTTTCTATTCTCTTCATTCCTGTAGTAGACTTACAGTTATTACATCTATTGCACCTATAGAATCCTTTCATATTACCCCAACTTTGAATGTCATTATATATTTTAATCGTTCGTTTTGTGGTAGGGGCTACCTTTAGGGTCAATGTGGGTGCTCTAGTATAAACTATTTTTGGTACTGTTGGTATTAATGAGCCTATTATTTTATCTTGTAGCAAATGATGCCAGTGAGTTTTTAAAATCCCTTCAATCTTTCTATGTTGAGAATTAAAGGGAAGAATTATCCTAACTTGGTCTTCTGTTTCTTTTTTCTTTTGTCTCTCAACTGAGAAAAAATCCTCCCTTTTCATCTTTTTTACTTTATCCAAAGCCATGCTAATAGCATTCTCTGGATAATTTTTTTCTTTAAACTTTTCCATCATCGATTGGGCTTCTATTTCAAAATCTTTCTCTTCAGTGCAGTTACGTTTAATCCGCCTAAATTGGCTTAACGGAACATTAAGGAGCCACCTCGGCAAATGACAGCTCGAGTATAAAATAAAACTATTTCTTGCTGTTGGTTTCTGGTAAGTACTGCATACAATCTGATGATCTTTAATAGAAATCAAAAGATCCAAGAACTCTATTTGGTCCAGACTATATTTGGCAGTAAAATGTAAATTCCTCTGATTTTGATTAAGTTGAGAAATAAACTCAATAAGACTCTCTTCTCCTTTCTTCCATATAAACAAAATATCGTCTATAAAGCGCCGCCATAGGACCAGATCCCCCCCCAGCCGGGGTGCTATGATGTTATTCTCCCAATCTGCCATAAAGAGATTGGCATAGCTGGGGGCGAATCTGGTACCCATGGCGGTGCCCCGAGTCTGTAAATAAAAATTTTCATCAAACCAAAAATAATTGTGGGTCAATATATATTGGACACTATCCAAAATGAACCCTATTTGGTCATCCTTTATGGAACCTTCCTCGTTTAATACATTACTTAGTGCTTCTAATCCTTGTGTGTGGCTAATCACTGTATAGAGAGAAGTGACATCCAATGTCCCTAATATCCATCCTGGTTGATACCCTAAATGTTCTACTATATTAATTACTTCAGTGGTATCTTTTATATAGGAAAAAGTTTTTTTCACAAATGGTTGGAGAAGATGATCAACATATTGGGACAGATGTGACGAAACTGATTCTATCCCTGAGATAATCGGGCGCCCGGGGGGGTCCTCCAGACTCTTATGGACCTTAGGCAAGCAGTAGAACATCGGAATCTTTTTATCTGTTTCAGTGATAAATTTAAACTCTCGGTCATATAGGATGCCCTTTTTCTCTCCTTGCTTGCATAAGTCCACAAGAACTCTGTGGTATTCCTTAGTTGGGTCACCCTTTAGTTTCGTATATGTCGTTGTATCACTGAGTTGCCGTTTACATTCTTCATTGTATCTACTAGTGTCTTGGATTACTACCGCTCCACCCTTATCAGCGGGACGTATGGTTATCGCCTCCAATTTTTGTAGTTGTTTTAATGCATCTCTTTCGTTTTTTGTTAAATTGTTATATTCGTATCTATATCGGGGGGATTTAATTCTGCGTACATCTGTCTCAACATTTTTCAGAAAAGCCCCTATCTCTTTTCCTACCTCTTGTCTCGGATACATTTTTGATTTAATTCTCAAATTCGTATGTGTGTAGGGGGTAGTATCTGTAGTTTCTCTTTCCACTGGGTTCTTAATATAGTATTTTTGTAAACAGAGTCTTCTTACAAATTTTTCTACGTTAATATATGTGTCGAATTTATTCAGTGCAATAGTGGGGGCAAATTTTAAACCCTTATTCAAGAGACTATATTGTGAATTTGTCAAAATATGTGTACTCAGGTTAATGATAGAGTTACCTATCTGTTGTCCCTCCTGTGAATATTGTTGCGATTGTTGTGATAATTTCTTCCTTTTCCCCCTTCGTGTTCGTCTGGGTAATAATTGGATTTTGGGTGTATCCTTTGTTGTGTCTCGTGGTATCTTTGTGTTCGTGTTGTAGTTGTATCTCTCCTGGGTGTCTCGTATCTCATAGGACTCTTCTCTCTGTATCTTAAGTTGTATCTGTGATTTATTGATCGATTCTGTGATGTTGTTTTTTGTGGTGAGTGATGTTTCCTGTGTTGGTGTGGACGTGATTTGTGATGTGGAGGGGTTTTGTCTAAAAAATGATCATTTGCTAGTGTCTCATATCTGTTGGAGATAGGAGTAGTCGGTATCTCCTTTATCTGTATGTTACCAAACTCTCGAGGGTAACTGTTTATACCTCCCACCTCATGTGTAGTATTGGGGGTTTTTGTCCTACTAGACTGCAGGCAATTGGTTGTTGATGCTCCATCATTTTTATGAGAAGAGAATTTTTTCATTTTCTTATTAATAATTTCTGTTTCAAGTTCATTCAGACTTTTACATATACGAGTGTGCCATTTTTTTACTTCTTCATTATTTGGTAGATTATCTATCGTGTCTTTCATTGCTTCAATATTTCGTGTTGTCTCTTCTAAAATTTGTGTTCTCCGTTTGATAATTAAGTTCATTAATGACAGTGATTGGCTAATAAGTAAATCTTCCCATTCTTTACCGAAACTCTCATCATATAAATCTTGTGCTGGGTTTTTTATAATTTTCAAGCCCTTTGGTATAATTTTGTGTAAAACAAAATATGTAAGGGATTGAATCTCCCACCTCTGCCTCAATTGTTTTTGTAGTAACATTTCTAAACTCCGGAAAATATCTGCTATAGGCCTTGATTCATTTTGTGTGTCTATATATTCATCATTAAATATGAAATTCTCAACCTTCCTTTTTTGATCTTCTATACAATTCCAGATTTCCATTTTCTCAGCGGGGCACTCTCTTCTGGATGATAAATTGTACTTGGAAAATTTGCTGGGAGAGAGGCTCACACTGAGAATTGGAAATATAGGTGCAATATCCCCTGGATCATCCAACTCCAGTCGAATAAAGGTTTAAATATCTAGAAAAATGGATATGCACACTAATCTGGAATATATATAAAATACAGTTTATTATAAAACAATACACAGTAATATAATACAAAATAATATACAGTACAAATAACATAAAATTGCTATATAGCTTGTAGGTAGGTATGCACACCTAAAAACGCATAGTTAAGATATTAGCATATATTACATCCACAACTTGCTATGGGTACTGCAAGCAATATTTGTCCTCCCGTTTGGGCATATAGAAGCAATAAGGTGCTGTTTTGTAAGTGTTTTTTTGTAATATAATGTTAGGATGAAAAATAGAAGTCCCTCTTAGGGATGCGATCTTATATCCCTCCTGGTTTGGTGAGGTTCTCCCAATAGTAAAAGTTCAGGCAAGTTGTAGTCTCACCAAATACATTGCTTTTGCACAAGAATCTGTTAAACGCCTGTATAACGCCCACAGGGCTCTTACCGCACCACTGCAATACTCTCTGTTGATAGCGGTAGCGGTGGGGTCAGCGTCTCCTGGGTGGTATCAGGATATCGAGAGGACTATGTACGGGCTGACCTCATCTATGGCGTATCGTCCCTGCCGTGGCGTCTCCTCGTGTCTCTCTCCAAATCTTCCGGTCACGTGTGTATCAAGTCACGTGATATCACGGACACATGATCGGGATTTCCAACAGCTCCTTGCGTGGTATGTATAAATGGTAGTTCGCAGAATCCCCTTAGTTGCTGTACTGGGTTTTAATTTTGGTCCGGACCATCAACCCAAGTCTGTGTTTATGAACGCCAAACGCGTTTCGGGGACCAGTCCCCTTCCTCAGTGGCATGTTGGGGGATCTGTCTCCCATCTTTATATAGCCCAAATGGGATGGGCATAAAATCTGGGCTGGATGTGTTCCATCTTTTGGATCTTAATTTCCCAAATAGAAATCAGTTGGGAACAATTTGTCTGCGTTTTAGTAATAAAGGTTATTGCATGAATATCGCTAAAGATATAAACATAACAATATAAAATTGCAAAAATAAGATAAAAAAAATATATATATATATATAGGGGTGAGATATCCATATTTTATATAGCAACCTATTCAGAGCACACAGACAGAGCAGGATGAGAATAAGGTGAAGATAGGACTAGCTTGGAGCCAAAGGGGGATCGTGGTGCTGGAAAACAACAGCCAAACCACGATATCCCGTCGGGTCCAAGCCAGTCCTACAGATGACCATACAGCTCCATTTCCGCATTTAAACCTAATGGCATTAAAGTATTGAAGTCAAAAATTCTTTTAGATTCTGCCCGTGATAGTCTAGCTATCTGGTTACCTCCCCTCCAATGGGGTTTTATCATCTCTATGGCAGCATATGTCAGATCTTTAGGGTTTTTGTCATGGTATTCTTTGAAATGTCTAGAGACAGTATGTTTTTCTGAACCACCTCTTATATTAGAAATGTGTTCAGAAACCCTCTTCTTGAGGGACCTCTTTGTCCGTCCGACATATTGTTTTCGGCATGTACATTCCAGAATATAGATGACATTCTTAGTATTGCATGTCAAGAAATCTCTTATTTTCCATGTAAAATCGCTTTGTGTTGAGCATAATGTTTCTATTCTCTTCATTCCTGTAGTAGACTTGCAGTTATTACATCTATTGCACCTATAGAATCCTTTCATATGACCCCAACTTTGAATGTCATTATATATTTTAATCGTTCGTTTTGTGGTAGGGGCTACCTTTAGGGTCAATGTAGGTGCTCTAGTATAAACTATTTTTGGTACTGTTGGTATTAATGAGCCTATTATTTTATCTTGTAGCAAATGATGCCAGTGAGTTTTTAAAATCCCTTCAATCTTTCTATGTTGAGAATTAAAGGGAAGAATTATCCTAACTTGGTCTTCTGTTTCTTTTTTCTTTTGTCTCTCAACTGAGAAAAAATCCTCCCTTTTCATCTTTTTTACTTTATCCAAAGCCATGCTAATAGCATTCTCTGGATAATTTTTTTCTTTAAACTTTTCCATCATCGATTGGGCTTCTATTTCAAAATCTTTCTCTTCAGTGCAGTTACGTTTAATCCGCCTAAATTGGCTTAACGGAACATTAAGGAGCCACCTCGGCAAATGACAGCTCGAGTATAAAATAAAACTATTTCTTGCTGTTGGTTTCTGGTAAGTACTGCATACAATCTGATGATCTTTAATAGAAATCAAAAGATCCAAGAACTCTATTTGGTCCAGACTATATTTGGCAGTAAAATGTAAATTCCTCTGATTTTGATTAAGTTGAGAAATAAACTCAATAAGACTCTCTTCTCCTTTCTTCCATATAAACAAAATATCGTCTATAAAGCGCCGCCATAGGACCAGATCCCCCCCCAGCCGGGGTGCTATGATGTTATTCTCCCAATCTGCCATAAAGAGATTGGCATAGCTGGGGGCGAATCTGGTACCCATGGCGGTGCCCCGAGTCTGTTCCATATAAACAAAATATCGTCTATAAAGCGCCGCCATAGGACCAGATCCCCCCCCAGCCGGGGTGCTATGATGTTATTCTCCACATAAGAAACATATGTGCCAGAATGGTCCCTTCTTCAGATCAAGAAACATATGTACCAGAATGGTCCCTTCTTCAGATCAAGGAGCATATGTGCCGGAACGGTCCCTTCTTCAGATCAAGAAACATATGTTACAGAACTGTCCCTTCTTCAGATCAAGAAACATATGTTACAGAACTGTCCCTTCTTCAGATCAAGAAACATACGTGCCAGAACTGTCCCTTCTTCAGATCAAGAAACATATGTGCCAGAACTGTCCCTTCTTCAGATCAAGAACCATATGTGCCGGAACGGTCCCTTCTTCAGATCAAGAAACATATTTCTTGATCTGAAGAAGGGACCATTCTGGCTCAGAAACGTGTAATCTGTGGAAACTATGAATAAATAAAAGCTATAAACTTACCTTCAAGCCTGGACCTTCCTGGTCGCGCTGCTGCTGACCCAAATTTTCTTCTACATTTTCCTGCCCGGCACGCTGTGCCTTGAGGGAAGAAGCTTAGCCACACCAGCTATCTCTGTCGTCCGCACGGTTGGGTGTTACGCTCCGAGTGTAACCCATCGAGGTGAGCCTTTTTCACCAGCAGATTAAACTATCTGTCAAAATGGTCCCATCGATGAGCGCTGCTCTCCCTCTGCTTTTCTTTTATGGTTGGGAAAGTTCTGTTAAGAATGCTTTCATCTTTGTTTTAGAGTCTACTATAAATCAAAAACAAAAATGTTGGTTAAAAACATAAGCACATAATATCCTCATCTCCTTCAGTCTGTGGCAAGTGATGATTTTGTTGAATGTCACATTTAGTGCTAGTCTGCTACATGTCATGCTGCAATGCTAAACCTCGCTACAAAATGCACATGGAGGAAGCCAAGGAAGATAATCTCCTGTCATATTAACGAATCTCGAGCAATCAATCTTGGGAATAATGAATCCTAGTCTTACTATAACATTGAAGAAAGTCTGAATTACATGCAGATCTGGAAACTGTCTCTGCATAATTAATGATGGGAACCAAATTTATGACTAGTGCTGCAAAGAAAATAATTAGCCTACTTTTGGCGAATGGAAGGAGTAAGTGCATTATTGGTAATTTATAAAGGTTATTCCATGCTTAAATATGGGAATATTACTACAGGGACGTTAAGCAAAGCCTGACATAATGAATTACCTCCTAGAGGACAAATATAACACGCGGAATGTGATTAAGAACTTATGTTATGTGAAAACGCTGTTTCAGCAGAAAAAGATATCTCAAAGAAATGCGATCTTTGACTCTGATGGGCAGATCATTATAAATAAACCTATTTAGGGAGCTGACCGTGTGCCATATATTGCACTAATGTCCTAATTCTATGAAAAATATTGACTTTTTCTCCCCTTTGTACATTTGTGAGTTAATTTGTTTACAAAAAATTATAGATGGCCACCGCAAAGTCTAAGAGGAAAAGTAGGTCAAATAATCACATAGGAAACCTCAAATTTAATAAGCAGCGATCTGCAATAAAATATCTTTTTTCAAGGTTATGGCAGGAGTCAGTGCTACTAAACTTTTGAGGATGATGGCGATCGGGGTGAAAAAAAATCACAGGGTTGCTGTTGATAGGGGGTACACTGGCCAATATAAATATGGTAATAGAAGCTTAGATGTGAAGGGTCATGAGCAGATTTGGTGTCCAATCAATATGGAGCCAATCAATTGGCACTCGTTTAGCTCTATTTACATGAGGCACATATAGTTTGATTACTGTCGGCACCACGTCCTTGTTTACACCAGGTGATGTGCTGCCAACAACCAATAATTTTTATGCACTTAGCCGCTCATAAAAGAGGCAATCAGCTGACAAACTAGCATTTGTACAACATTCGTACAATCATTGGCTCAGATTTTTTTTTTTACACAAGAATATAAATATAGGGGGATCTTTATCTAACTGGTGTAAAGTAGAACTGGCTTAGTTGCCCATAACAACCAATCAGATTCCACTTTTCATTTTTCACAGCTCCTTTGGTTGATTGGTTGCTATTGGCAACTAAGCCAGTTCTACTTTACACCAGTTTGATAAATCTCCTGCATCATTTTTGTGGGGGAAAATGCAATGTCATCCAATCTTTTTTTTACATTGAGCACTGCTTCATATTCTCTGTTCAAGGTCTGGAGTAAAGATATGGTAAAGATATGATCATTTGTATTGGGGTTGGGTGTTGGGTTTACCTCTCTTGACATTCTAGGCACAAAAGGGGTCATTTATGATGAGAAGTACACCACTTTTTATCTCAGATTCAGTTGCAAATTCCCTTTGGACCAAATTGCTTTTCCCCCACTCACAACACTTTTCCGAGGTGGCTGAAAAAGGTGTCATGGGAGGGCTGGCTAACCCATCTTATTTATTTTTAGGTCTGTTATTGGCATAGAAAAGATCAGCAGGGGCCCACCAATCTGATATTGATGAGCTATCCTAAGGATAGGTCATCAATAAGTGTTACAATCTGTGGATGTAGATCTGCTGTGTCAACCACCCAGGAGTGATAGGTTCCTGACCCACTTGGATCTGAGACACCAGAGCGTAGCACCAGAGGACTCAGGTTAACTTGTGGTCAAGAACAAGCCAAGGTCAAAGTCCAGGAAGGCAACTGTCAGTATACCGAGAGGTATACGGATAATAGCTAATAGCAAGGTAAAGTAGACTAACAGAACCTAGCAGGACCTGTGTTGATCAGGCAAGAGAGACAAGCAGATATGATAAACCTGAGGAGAGATACAATTAATTCCTGGAAAAACACTTTTAAAGAGTATTCCTGACATTTAACCTAACACTGCTCAGGGTTTGTGTCTCAGGATGCACAAAAATACTACTATTTTTGTTTCCAAAGAGAAAAAAGGCATATTCTGGATCAGACCTCGGTTTTGGATAATAAAAAAGACATGCATCAAAACTGCCCTCAAATTTTTGTCATGGAGACAATAGCACAGAAATGCAGAGCCATGTTATCCTGTAAGTTAATTTGGACAACCCTTATTTATCTGATTGATCCTTCAATTGTGCACTGCACAACTAGACTAAGCAGCATGAAATCAGCCATGGGACACAGTGGGTCTTTCAGAGGGATAGACTTACACTTTTTTGAGAGTCTCTCTACCTGAACGGCCCCTCTCTATTATATCCATATAGAGTGTATATTGGGGTTTGTCTAAAGCAGTCAAGATTGTATACGGACTTGTATCCTTGCATACTACAAAAAAACCCTCTAAAGGAACAACTACACCCTGTCACTGCACTCAGGCTTCTGTTAATTTACTCCATTAATCATGTGGAAGAGGAATTAATTTGCTCGTTCACATTCCAGGCACTGTAAGTTTTGCACCGTTGAACATGTGAAATGATAGGAAGTTGTTTGACACTAAAATGGGTTTTCTCACCATAAGAATTTATCACCTATCCACAGCAAAAGTGATAATTATCTGTTTATTGGGGTGCTAATCCTTGGACCTTCACGCATATGAGAAAGGAAGTATCCAAGTCCCCCAAATGGATGTAGCTACAGTCATGTATGCACGTTGTCACTACGTTAATCTGTATGGGACTTCTGGAGTTATCAGAGTACACCACCACCAACCAGATACTTATGACCTATGCTGTATATAGGTGAAAAGTTACAAACTGTTTTAGTGTCAAGCAACTTCCTTTAAAGAGATTATCAGAGAACCAATTAAAATATTAAAATGAAATTATAATAAGCGTTCTGAAACCCCTTTGTTCTAGCAGGGCCGTTTCTATCTTCGCCACCACTGCTGCCATGACACAATGGTTTGGGCTGCAGCAATGATATACCTGTATACCACACGTACCAATTGCAGCCTATTATTGGTCTACACCACAAACCCTGCAGCAGTCATATGAAAACAAAATTCACTAGGGAGGCTGGGGCACCAGTTTAGAGATGAAAGTGGCTAGAAATGGTGGATATAACTTATTTTTTATTATTTTTATAGGTTCCCTGCCATTTACAAAAGAAAACAAGCAAACTTGGACAACCCTTTAAGCTGGGCATACACACTAGATTAATGTTGACCAAGCCCACCACTTTTGGTGGGACTGGTCAACCATCTAGGGTGTTTCCTGTTATTCCCCGACAACATATTCTGGGGGAAATAAAGATCCGTTGTTGAATTTCAAGGTGTTGATATTTTTGTTCTCAGGGAAGGGAAGGAGCCACCAGAGGTGTCTTAAGCGGCTTACTCCCCCCTCCCCATTGAGAACACATAAAAGCTCAGCTGAGCCGAGCCTGAGTGTGTATTGGGGGTCAGGGAGAATAGCTATTGGCCAAACAAGTGTTCGGCTGACAGCTATTCTAAAGTGTAAGGCAGTGTTCCTCAACTCCGGTCCTCAGGGCCCACCGGCCGGTCAGGTTTTCAGGATTTCCTTAGTATTCAGCAGGTGATATAATCAGTGCCAGTTCATCAGGACTTACCACAGGTATTAATTCTATGGGATATTCTCAAATAATGACTGATAGGTGGGCCCTGAGGACCGGATTTGGGGAACACTGGTATAAGGAGAGGTCCATTCAAACTATTTTTTTACATCTGGGTCAGGGGTGTTGCCAGGCTAAAACATTCGGGGCCTGGGTCTCTGATGTTTTGTCCCAGGCCCCGAATGTCTGGCCTGCCAGCTAGATACAACTGTATTGCCCTCCTCTGGACGGCTACACAATTGAATCTAAAGCACTGCAACGGATGAAGGACCTGTGGTGACATCACAGGTCATGTGACCAGTAAAGCAAACTGTGGTATGAAGGACCTGCGATGATGTCACCATCATGTGACCAGTGCAGGAGAGGCTTGAGCTGAACAGGATAAGTCCTGGGAAAAGAAGCTGTGGTGAGCTCTGCTACATGAGGAGAGGTAAATGAACAGAGAGGCAGAGCAATGCTGGGAGTTGTAGTTATTTAACTGGGACTGTATGTTAAGGCTGAATTGAAGGATGTTATTTATATGGAAATGTATGTTGGAGGTGGCTGGGGAGGGGGTTCATGTTATTTACATGGGACTGCATGTTGGAGGGGGCTGGGGAGGGAGTGATGTTATTTACATGGGACTGCATGTTGGTGGGGGCTGGGGGAGGGATTGATGTTATTTACATGGGACTGAATCTTAAAGGGGTCTGAGGGAGGGAGTGATGTTATTTACATGGGACTGAATGTTGACAGGGCGATGTTATTTACATAGGACTGTATGTTGAAGGTGGATGGTGGGGGGGAATGATGTTACATGGGATTGCATGTTGGAGACGGCTGGGGAGGGGGTGATATTATTTACTTGGGACTGTATGTTGAAGGCGACTGGGGAAGAGGTGATGTTATTTACATGGGACTGTATGTTGGAGGGGCTGAAGGGGGGGAGTGATGTTGTTTACATAGAACTGTATTTTGGAAAGGACAGAAGAAATTGTGTGATGTTATTTACATGGGACTGTATGGTGGAGAGAAGAATATAACTAAAGGGGGCACTACAAATCCAGGAGACATTATAGACGTTATTATTACTACTGGGGGCCCTATAGGAGGGACTTATAGATCTGCCTTATTTCTACTAAGAGCACTATGGGGGCCTTATTTCTACTGAGGGGTCTGTGAGGGCATTATTAATACTGGAGGACTCTTCTACTAATGGGAGCATTCTTGGGGAGTGTTATCACTGTTGGGGGCACTGTAGGGGGCAGTATTACTAATGAGGGCATTCTAGAAAGGAATTACTATTGGTGGGACTATGAGGACCACTATTACTATGATGGGCACTCATTTTTCTTCAGGATAGTATTTGGGGGTATTGGGGGGCACAGCGAGCAGCAGGATAACACTGTGGGGACTCCAGGTTGGGGGATGATGATAGAAATGTGAGGAATCCAAGATGTCTGTGTGTCACACTCTACGAGAGAGATGAGGTGTGGCTGAAAGAAGTTGTCCGGACCGAATGGAGAAGATGATGACAGAGAAGACCTACATCAGAGGAGACGTCACCAGGGGGCTCTGGATGTGACAGGTTTGTATTGCTGTATAGTAAGTACAGCAAAATGCGTGGTGTGGGGGGAGTGGTGCGACTTAGAGAACTGGGCCATATTCATTGGGGCTTGGGCCCCGGATCTTTTAAGACCCTAGCAATGCCCTTGATCTGGTTGCTGACCGACTGTAGAATGAACTGGATGCTGACACAGTCAATGGATCAGTTAACATGAGTGATTTTTTTTTTATTTATGCCCCATTAAGCAAGCACCATCCTCCTCCAATTTTTCCCACTAGACTTATTCATTCTGGTGACAGGGTCTGCAAGGTAAAAAATACGGCATGCAGACTCTAGCTACGTGCGATCTGTGTAAAAACGTGTTTCCTGGCTTGAGCATGGATGGGTTTAACATCAATGGTCTGAAAGAACCCTTGCAAAACAGTTCAGAGCTGAAAGCTCCAGTCTAGTAAATAACTAAAATGAACACAAAAGAAGAAAAACTTACTGTAACTCGTAGATGGAGGGCCTCATAGTGAGATGTTTAATGTGCATTTGTTTCTGTTTTTTTAGAGTGACCTTCTGATGTTTTTCAATCAATATTATTGGCACAGCTACAGGAAACCATTTTTATGCTGTAGTTTCAAAATGAATGTCAATAAAACTTGCTTCCTCGCTCCCAGATTCCTTGATTCAACTAAAATTGAACTGCACTAGCTGATGGCAGGACAACACAGCAGAGTTACGGGATGCATTATGCCTCCATTTTTAAAGTTATTTTACAGGTAATCAATGTGACAGCGAGGGAATAGGAGGTAAATGTGTAAAATGTTCATGGCATTCATATCAGTCATTGGGAGTCATTAAAGCATAGCTCCGGCCAAGAATCAAAATGTAACTGTGCTCATGAATCCTTACGTGCAGTTCTATTCATCTGAATGATCCAACATTCAAAAGATGGTTCACATCTGCATAATTTTTTAGGCTGCTTTACATAGAGAGGCAAACTTTAAAGTGATATTATAGAGGTCAGCTACCAAGGAAGCATGAGAAGCAGCTGCTATGGGGCCCAAAGTCAGCCCAAAGAAGAGGCCCTGGATGAAGACAAATGTATTTATTTTCAGAGCCAAGGGAGCGGTGAGTATAGTGCTCCTAGTCCTGGTACTGATATTACTCACCGCTCCCTGGTCTTCTTTTCTGGGTGCACACAGCTTCAGGACAGGACATAGTGTGTACAGGAGCGCACTATGACCTGACGATGTGCAACATCAGGTCACAGTGTAGTATGTGCCTAGACACAGTGCTGCATGAAGAGCAGAGGTGCCCGCAAGAGTAGAAGAGAGATTTTTTTTTTGGTGCAGTCTGTATTAAGGGGACCGAAAAATTTGCTGTGGGTCCCAGTCGGTTCTAGTTATATCACTAATATGGGTATTCCAGCTATTTCAGGTTTTCTCCTAACCACATGATAGGGGATGACTATTAGATTAGTGAGGGTCTGACCACTGGGAAAACTACCGGTCATGAGTACGTTGGCCTGTACCGGAGCCCACTGAAATGAGTGGTAGGTTGAGCAAATATACTACAGCACCATTCATCTCTATGGGACTGCCCAGTGCTGTATTTGTCTACCTCCACCGGGCTCACAGAGATGAAGGAAGCGGCAGAGCACGTGTTTGACCTACCTGTGGCGGTAGTTTATATCCAGCAAGAATAGGAGCAG
The DNA here is from genome assembly GCA_900303285.1 of Rhinella marina. NCBI lineage: Eukaryota > Metazoa > Chordata > Amphibia > Anura > Bufonidae > Rhinella > Rhinella marina. The sequence continues at coordinate 48,022 of ONZH01019995.1, read as the reverse complement.
GTGTTGAAATTCAACTTGCCCTTTCCTTCTTTCCAGCCCAGCATAGCGGGGTGGCCATGAAATACATTAGGTACAGCAGGTCCCTACAATAATGTAATGTCATGAGGGTGGTTAGCATCAACAGGGGCTCTGTAAGCCCCTTTAACTGAGCACTCTTTTTAAAGGGGTTTTGCGATATTGATGACTTTTCCTCAGGATCAAATTGGCAGAGGTCCGACACTCAGAATCCCTACCAACCACCTGTTCGAGGAGTTTGAATGGCACCAGTGAGCATTGCCTCCTCATACCTTACCTTCCAGTGCCATCCATTGGATAGCGGTTATGCTTGGTATTGTATCTCATCCTCAATGGGATCGAGCTGCTTGTAGGCCACATGCAGTGGTGTAACTACCAGCGACTGCTATGGGGCCCAGGGCAATAGGGGGCCTAGTTGGGATCATCTCCTCTTCTACTGGAGGTGAAAACTTGGTCAGGACGTTACCCTCTAAAGGAACAACTTTTAGCAAACGGCAGTGGAAAAATGGCCCAAGGGTCATTGAAAGGGGTTTAGGTGGAAACTAGTGTTGATCGAGCACCAAAGTGCTTGTGTGCTCGAGTGCTCTGGTAGAACACTTGGTGATGCTCGAGTGCTCTACAGAGCACCCGAGCACAATGTAAGTCAATGGGAGAAGACCAGGCACCCCCTGCTCGGATGAGGAGAGGGTGTCGGGTTCATAGGAAAAGGTCAGAATCGCAAATTCTCCTCTTTCACTCGTTAAAAGTACACTAATTAACTGAATTCATACGCATTAGCGCACAATGCGTAGCATTAGCAATGCTAATGCTACACATTGTACGCTAATGCGTACTAATTTGTTTTGCATTAGCATACTCGAGCATCGCACTCGAGCACACGCGGTGTTTGGCCGAACACCGAGCGGACCCGAGCGTAGGCATGCTCGGCCGAACAGTGAGTTCGGCCGAGCATGCTCGCTCAACACTAATGGAAACCTTTCTGTCCTGTGTGGGGGGGGCCTGGTTTGATCCTTGCTATGGAGCCCTTGCTTCTCTATGTACACCACTGGCCATGCGACCAATGAAGGTGACTTTACTGGTGTAGGAAGAGGTCTTCTGTGAGCGCCGCAGCATCTTCAAACAGCTGATCGTGGGGGTGCCAGGAGTCAGACCCCACTGATCTGATATTGATGACATATCATCAGAATAGGTCATCAGTATATGAATCTTGGAAAACCCCTGTAACATGTAAGATGACTAATGTCAATTATCTATAGACAAAATTAGACAATGAAAGTGACGCCATCACACTGCAGTGTAATATACAGTAATATATTAGGTGAGACTAAATATTCTTTGTACAGGGAGGAGGCGGTGTCCTCACACAACAAGCTGCCTGCCATATTAGAAAAAGCACCACAGGCCACTTATCTGAAGTCTCTGCACCCTGGAGATAGAGTAAAAAGCCTTCTGCGTACCATTTATTGAACTCCCATCCCTGCAAAGGTAGAAATAAACTTTCAGCCATGGCTCACTTTTATCCATTACCTGCAAATATTTCCAAACTCATCAAACAGTCCTGTGTCCCCGGGATACCTATCATATAAATTATTTCTGCCTGCTTTTAGAATCATGATGAAAAGGCTGCTGCTGAGGCCAATGGATTATTCCTATGCCTACTGTGAGAACGGCCACTTATTAAAATATTTTGAAGCAAAATTCTCAGTTTCTGCAATTTTTTTTTGCATTTCCTATTCTATTGTATCCTCCCCTAGACAAGTACAGTATGTAGTAGACAAAACCCTCAGCATCATCCACACCCCAAGTCCTCCCAAATAATGACCTCTCCTGATGTGTCTGCCTTACTACTACTTGCATTTACTGTGAAATCTCACCTCTGAAGCACCTCTCCTTATAACGCTATGCTGTGCCATTCCTCTACTTTTCCTGCTAGAAGTTTATGAATCAATTGCTACCAGTCAGCAATAAACATCCATCAGGGTGTTACCAGTCGGGAGTGTGTCCCTACACTGTCTGACACTGTCCAATCATTGTCAGACACGCAGTGCAGGGACACACCGCCAACTGGTAACACCCTGATGGATGTTTATTGCTGACTGGTAGCAATTGATTCATAAACTTCTAGCAGGAAAAGTAGAGGAATGGCACAACATAGAGTTATATAGAAAAGGACATTTCAGAATTGATGTCGTGTTCTTTAACCACTTCAAGACCAGGCCTAATTTTGCAAATCTGACATGTGTCACTTCATGTGGTAATAACTTTGGAACGCTTCTACTTATCCAAGCCATTCAGAGATTGTTTTCTCATGACACATTGTACTTCATGTTAATGGTAAATTTGAGTCAATATGTTTTACCTTTATTTATAAAAAATCAAAATTTACTGAAAATTTTGAAAAACAAATCACAATTTTTTAGATATGAATTTCTCTGCTTTTAAGTTGCATAGGGATATCTAATAAAATTGTTATTAATGAACATTTACCATATGTCCACTTTATGTTGGCATAATTTTGGAAATGGAATTTTATTTTTTTAGGACGTTAGAAGGCATCGAATTTTAGATGTAATTTTTAAGATTTTCATGAAAATTTCCAATAATTAATTTTAAAAGACCTTTGCAGTTCTAAAGTGACTTTGAGGGGCTTAAATAATAGAAACCTCCCATAAATGAACATATTTTAGAAACTACATCCCCCAATGTAATCCAAACTGATTTTACAAAGTTTGTTAACCCTTTAGATTTCCCACAAGAATTAAAACAGAAGGAAGGTGAAATTTAAAATATTTTTTTTTTCGCAGATTTTCAATTTTTAATTCATTTTTCCCATAAGATAGCAAGGGTAAACAGCAAATCAAACCTGAATATTTATTTTCCTGATTCTGAAGTTTGCAGAAACACCCCATCTGTGGTTGTAAACTGCTCTGTGACCGGCAGTAATGAGAGGGAGGTAGTACAAGCATTTGTGATGGCTTTGACAGCTTGTCAGAGTGATCAAAAGCCTGGAGACCAGGAAAAAAGGTCTCAGGTTAAAGCTCCATGTTCTTGGCTGTCAGGAGGCAGCTGAGTCATGGAGCTTCTATGTACAGGTGCTGCACACAGGGGGCAAAGCTCAAGGACGTTTATAGTCAATGGGCAGACTTGAAGTGGTTTTAAAGGGACTCTTCCATCAAAATTGTTACAACATATTAACAATCTATATGTGAATATTCTATTTATTTTTTTAAATAAAAAACAAGTAATTTTCAATGTATTTTATTTGCTGTCTTGGCTGTTTAATGCCCTCTTTGTCTGGACTTTCAGAATGGTAGACAGTCTCATGTAAGTCTCTTAGTCAGGCCATCACTCTGACCAGAGAGAGAAGGAGGTGGGTGACTCAATTAGACTACTTTCACATATGGGTTAAAGCTATCCAGCAGGATGTTCCGGCAGAGGCTGTCTAGGTTTATTGTATCCGGTATATCCAGAAACTGCCGGAGCAACACTAAACCCCATTGATCCCAGTGGGGATCCAGTCTCTTTCCAGCATGAGTGCCGGGATTTGGTTGGACAAAAAAATGGTGCTTGAATCACGGCATTCATGTCGGAAGAAGGCCGGTTTCACTGCAGGGTCCCGTTATAGAGAACTGCGGTTACGGGGAACTCCAGCATATATGAAACTAGCCTTAGCATCTCACGTTGCACTAATTACTCCATTGCTTTTCTGTGAGCCTATCAAGAGAACAACAGAGCTGTCATACTGTTATCCCAATTCTACACCTTCTATTATAAGAACAATAACCTTGCAGATATTGCAACAGTAAACTGACAATGAATTATTTATCTATGTAGAAGGTCTTATCATTTCTGTTGTCAAAGTGATTATTTTATTCAGCTTTATTTCCCCCCACTATGAAACTTTTATTTTCAAGTAAACACTTGAATTCCCCATGAAATAACAATTCTGGGACACTTTATATTAAAATTCTGCATTATCTCGTTCCTCGGTTATGTCCCCTGAATATTTATGAATGTCAGTATGGTATATTCTACATTGACTGGCACTGTCAGCACTGATTGGATAGTGTCCATCTGTAGGGGCATGCCCCCCACTGGTAAACACATTTTAGACATCGGTCTCAATAAAGCCCCATAGCTGTCGGAGGATCTGCATAAGTCTCTCCATAACTTTGGCGCATCCAGCACCAGTTCTAAATGTAAGACAGCTTCCTAGTGGTGCTTCCTATCTGCGTCTGAAATACACCTAATTTAGACGTATTTCAGCATAGTAAATGACTCCCAGAGTTGTTCATTTGTCCATTAATTTCTAGGAAGAATAACAGAGGAATGGCCACAGACAGAATTATAAGAATATATGCTCCTGGGGGGCTTTTAGTTTATAAAATGTGGAGGAAGAGATGGCCTGTAAATTATAATAATTTTGTGGTATCACTGACCTATCACACAGGTGCTGAAACACAAAAAAGTCATTCAACACTGGATAGATAATACATGAAAATGGAAGATGGGAAACAAATGTAGACTAATAATAGATCAGAGTCAAACATTAGTAATGCATTTTAATTGCATTAATCCTGTAAATGAAAAGGAGATCCACATAAGCCATTATCTGAGAGTAAACAAATTCACAAAGCGGCTTCCACATAGTGACCTGTACTGAAGGAACAGCTGCTAACGTTCGCTAGAACAATGACAATATGGGGCAGGAACTAAACAAAGGTGACACAGGATGCCAGATTATGGAAGTGTATCGCCATATACATTATGTAGCTATTTCTAGTGCTGGAGACCCCCTTTGCTAACTTAGTAGCGTGGATTCAACATAATCCTAGCAATATTAGAGATACTGATCATTGTCAGTATAATAGGATCACCTGGGTACTGCTGAGCTGAGGGCGGCACATTCTTGCTGCGACCCTCCACTACATCTGCCTGTTCTATAGGACTGAGATTTGGTTACTGGCAGGTAATTGAAATACACTGAACTAATACATCAGTTGTTAGAAGTCAGGCAGCCTTAGGCCCAGAAATTGACCTGCTGCGCAGATTTTGAAAATCTGAAAATGCATTTTTCTTGTGCGGATATAACCCTTTTCAATTGAAGGAGATCTGCAGAACAACCACATCAAATCTGCACCAAAACCCACACAAAAAATGCACCAAAAGTACAATAAATGGTGCCTATTTATGTGCATTTTTTTGTGAAGTTTTGGTGCAAATTTCAGGACACATTTTAGACACTGATCTTAATAAAGCCCTATAGTTGATGGTGGATCGCTGAAGTTACGTAGAGTCGCTGACCTCTTCATAACTTCAGTGCATCCAGCATCCAATGTAAGCCAGCCTCTGAGGTGTTTTACATTTAGACCATTTTCTACGCCTAAAACAGGTATAGAAAATGACGGATGGGATGCCCTACCGGCCCGTCCACGCCCACAATTTTAAACCTGGTGTGAGTGGGAAAAAGTCACATACATTGAGACGCAACTAACCGTTGCACCGCCATCTGCGCCTGAAATACGATAATTTAGTCATATTTCAGTTTAGTAAATTACTCCCTTCATGCGGATTTTCTGCACATCCTAATGCCACCTGCACACGTTACAATACGGGTGGTTTTTCCATGTGGAGTATTACAGCACCAGCAAAGTGTATGAGATTGCACAAATCTTTGCAGATCTATTCTGTGCAGAAATTGACCTGCATTGTGGATTTCAAAATCTGCAGCACGTCATTTATATTTGCTGTTTTAGCTGCCTATTTTACCCTTTTCAACGGAAGGGTGAAATCTACAGCAAAACCGCATCAAATCCGAACGTAAAACTGCCTGTAGACATTGTGGATTTTGGTGCAGATATGCTGCAGAAACGCACATAAATCCGTATAGAAATTTGTGTAATTTGTGGGTGCAGGTGGCCTAAGGGTTTTGGCACATTTTTTGCGTGGTTTTTATAAGGTTTTGGTGGGGATTTTATGCAGTTTTCCCACAGATCTCACAATTATATTGAAAAGCATGAAATTCACACACAAATAAAACGCAACAATAATTGACATGTTTCAGATTTCAAAATCAAATTTCCGCAATGTACCTGAGATTTGTCTAATCTCATACACTTTGCTGGTACTGTATTACGCTGCGGGTTTTCCCCACACAATCAGCCGGGGAAAAAATGTGTGTAATCCACAACCCTGTGCAACCAACCTTAGGCTAGGGCTACACGACGACATGTGTTGCGCGACAATTTTTATCATGATAGTCTAAGGTGTCGCAAGATAGATTTTTCTGCAACGTCACGTCGCAGTTGCAGCATGTCGCAGTGCAACACCATAGACTATCATTATAAAAATTGTCACACAACACATGTTGCAGTGTAGTTGTTCCCTATGTGTCACATGTCGCCCTAACCTTAGGGTTCTTTCAGATGAGCTATTTTCACATCCATGTGCTGTTCCAATGTAGAACAGACAGCACACCGACTGAGCCCTGACACAATAAGGCCACTTTCAAACAGTCAGTATTTGGTCAATATTTTTCAGTATTTGTAAGCTAAAACCAGGAAGGGGTCCAAAACACAGAAGAGGCACATATATTTCCATTATACTTCTTCAGTGTAGGTTCCACTCCTGATTTTGGTTCACAACTACTGATACAAAATACTGACCGTGTGAAAGTGGCCTAAAGTCAATACACATGTCTGATTTTCTTCACAAACCATGCAGAGAAAGTTGCAGCATGCACTATTTAATCAATGGATCCAGTCAAAACCAGACAGCCATTTTTCACAGATGGTAAACACTGAGTGGGCAATCTTCCATTCGTTTTCTACAGAAATGAAAAATGGACCAAAATGCAATGGAATATTCCTTTTTTAGTGGACAGAACATGGACGGGCCCTAAGTACAAAGACCTCAAAGTTCAGTGTGCTGAAAACAAATTAACCAGACATATTTTCAATCCACCACATATAAACACCCTAAGGGTCAGTTCATACGTAGGTCAATTGCCATATTTTTTTATTAACTTTTGCTTTGCTGAGCAAAGGAGTGCTGTGTACCCGAAGACAGAAAAGGAAGAGCTGGTAAAAACGTTTCTGACCAGTAGCTGCATGAGTCTCCGTCAAACTGCACTTCTGCTGCATTGTCAAATACAGTGCACAGTCAATGAGGACTTTGATGAGAAAATATGTGTCTCATGGTAAAGAGTAGGTGATTTTGCTGGTGTATTAAAGGGGTTTTTCATTTTAAACAATCCCTTTTTGGTTAGAATGGTCCTCTGAATAGAATATGATCACAGGGTGTTTGGCTGCTTGGACCCCCGACAAACAGCTGTAGTCTGCAGGAGAACCTGGCAAGTGTTCAATTCTCTTGGAGTGCAGGAGATAATTAGCATTACATGTTGCCTAATGCCCCTTTCACACGAGCGGGAGACTCGCATGTCTCCCGCAATGCATCTACAGGGCTGGACTCCGGCACTGACTGGGATCGCATATAATGCTATGCGATCCCTGTCAGTGCCGAGTCCAGCCCTGTAGATGCGTGGCGGGAGACATGCGAGTCTCCCGCTCGTGTGAAAGGGGCATAATGCAGCTAACCAAAGAAGTTGGGAGGGGGGGAAGGGGTTCACCTCAGCGTTATGAATTCCGTCATTGCTTTCCATTATAAAGTTATAATGAAAAATAACAGAATTCGTAAGATGGAAATCAAAACGGAAACCTTTAGAAGCATTCCGTTTTGGTCTGTCATAATAGAGGTCTATGTGCAAGCATAACGGATCCATCTGGTTTCCATTATGGAGGACGGAAAAGAAAGCCCTGTCCTAGACCTCAGTTATGATGGATCAAAACGGAATGCCTCTAAATGCTTCCGTTTAGAATTCCATCTTACGAATTCTGTTATTTTCCGTTATATAAAATTCATAACGCTGATGTGAACCCACCCTTATTTGTAGCTGCTTTAAACCAGACAACCCCTTTAACTTCACAAGGGAGAAAAACTCAAAAATCCGTCAGCAGGACTCAGGGTAGGTTCACACAGAGTTTTTTAGAGGAGGTTTTGGGTCAGATTTTGAAAGTTTTTCAGCCAAAGCCAGAAGCGGATTCATATGGAATTAAAAATATGAAGGAAGGACTACTACTTCCTGCTGGATCCACTTCTGGCTTTGGCTGAAAAACCTGCAGGCAAATGTTCCTCAAAACATCCTCCAAAAAACAGTGTCAACCTACCTTTAGATAGCAAAACTTTGATGACCTTTTGCTTTGTGCTACAGCGTCTTCTGTCTGACCTGCTCATAGTACATGTAGGCTCATTATTTATTTCTCGTACTGTTTCTATTTCTGGTGTCTTGTTTTTTCGTGGTTAACCAACACTTTACCTCCTTCAAGGCTGCTTTCTCTTATTGATCTCTTGTTTTCTGTACTTACATTCAGTAGTGCTAAAAGTGACCTCTCTTTTATATTTAATTACTTGCTAAAAGAATAAAAATGCTCAGACTTGTCTTGTCTTGGGAATTAGTTTGACCTTCTCCAAAATTAAAATGATTACGTAAAGTGTTTTTGATTTTTTTTTTCTACTTGTACCTCCCAGCTCCAGTGAAGCACATCACACGGCTAAACAAATTAGCAATAACCAAAGCATTATGCAAAGTAATACACAACGAATTACATTTTAATCCGCTAAATCTTGCCTTGAAAAAAAAAGTATTATTCATCCAAAGATGTCACGTATGAACTGCATTCCCTAAGAAAGAGAACTTGGACTAGAGGAAGAAGAAAATAGTATATGGGAGAGGCAATAAAAATAAATAGACATATGCAAAAGCAGTAATGTATGCAGGCTCTGACTGAGCACTTGTCCTACTGGGCAAATGAGTGTTGTGGCTGTAGGGCTGTTTGCAGCCTCCTACTGTGCCAGTCACTCGACACTAGCGGAATCATCACTGCATCCCCTGTGGTTCCTGCGGCAAAGCTCTGCCACCTGTAATGCAAATACGCACAGTCACTACTAGGGTCCCTGGGGGGAAAAAAAATAAAAGTAGCCCCAGATACCACCGTGCTGCACAAAATACTGCCTAAATTAATTAATTTTGAGAGCATCAGCTCTTTATGTAGCTAGCTTTTGGCCAAGAGGAGGGCATAAGTGGCCCTCTGGGCATGGGCCCACCAAAAATTTTCCCTGTAGGGTCTATGGCCAGTCCGTCCCTGGTCGCTGCCAGTCAGGCTGCACATCACACTGTCAGAAGTGACAAAACTAGATGAGGCCTTCTCCTCCTCCCTTCTGTGCAGTCAATATGACTGGACCCAATGAAGGTCCTCATTCAGGCCCCATGACGCGCAGTCCGAATAAAGACAACTTTTGGAGCCAACTCCCTGCTAATGAGTATTTCCTGGCAGTGCGGTCACAATATTGGATCATCCTATTTCTGTACCGACTCCCTTCTGTGCAGGGCAGGCAGAGCTAACATACTATCCGCTCCGTCTTTGCAAGCCTCAGTTACCCACAGGGATGCGATTCAAGCAAGCAGCTGGGCCCACTCAATCCCTAGTTATCAAGCATGGGCAGAGCAGGTAAGCCTCAGGCTCAGCGGCCTATTATTTTGCTTTTGCAGCAACTGCCGGTAAGTCATCATAGGGAAAAGGAGTTAAAGGGGTATTGCAGTTATAGAAAGTTATCCCCAATCCACAGGATAGAGGATAACTATTAGATAGGTGGGGGTCCTACAAATGGGACCATCGAATACAAGTAGGCAGTCCCATACCCTGTGGAGCCGCCTTGAAATGGATAGAGCAGCTGGTCAGAAAAGCGTGGTGCTGCTCCATTTATTTGTATGGGAGTGCCAGAGATAGCCGATCCGGCACTCACATACAAATAAATGGAGTGGCGGTGCATTTTTCCAATCACCCGTTCAATCCATTTCAGAGGGGTTCCAGGCGGTATGGGGCCCCCGTTCTCATGATCTTAGGGTCTCAGCGGTAGGACCCCCACAATCTCATAGTTCTCCTCTTTTCAGTGGATAGGGGATAACTTTCTATAACTGGAATACCTCTTTAACTTATGATTTACAGTGTCTGTCACCACCGTGTCCATCCTATGTTCCACTCCTTCTCCTACAACATAAGAGAACAAAGGAACTGTAAGTGATTCTGAAAGTCCCAGCAATTAACTAGTAATTGCTCAGTGTCATCTATACAATATGCACTGCACAGGACCTTTTTTTTTTTTGGGGGGGGGGGGGGTTTAAAAGGAGGTTAAAAATGTGCAGTAACTTTTTGGATGTAGAAGATTGAAATTACTGAGGGAATAAGTGTAACAACAGAACTGTGACTGTCGGATGAGGATGAGGTGGAATGATAAGAGGGTTATAGTAGTATTATTGGTTATATTGGTCTTGTGGTCAGGTAGCGGATACCTGTCCCTGATTTTGTGATTAGGTGTTTTTGTATTACACTTTTCTTTTATTCCTTGTGATCATGGTGTGGTTTACATATGTAAGGAAGTGGTGATGTTTAGCAGGATGTATTGTGCCACGTTGTATGTAGGCTGGTGGGCTTTGTGTGCCAGGGCTGTTTATTAGTCCCAGTCTAGCCCTTAATGTATGCATGTTAAATAGCTACCGTTTTATCAAATGACTTTAGATCTTTCACTGATTTGGATGCATGAACAGAAACACTTAGGCCTCAATCGTGCATGGCTTTTTTGGAGCGATAAGTCAATAAAAGGAAAAGCTTTTCTGTATACATCGCATTCTCTTCTCCCTAGCTATTCACAGAACCGAGAGCAGCTAGAAGAAATGTCTCTCCCCGTGAAGAACCCAGCGCATCTGTGCATTACTATGTAATGCTTCATTTCCCCAGTGGAGGCACTGCAGGGAAATTAAACACTTGCTGCTCAGTTCCCCACAAATTACAGCTGATCTTTGAGCTTTCCATCTGGGGCACCTTATGATCAATCTATCAACAACCCTTCTGACAAAAAGGGAATGTCCACAGCCCACAACTCAGAGCCCAGTGAAACTGCTGCATGGTGCGGTATGTTCTCCCAAAGAAGAAATAGAAAGAATATCTCAATTATATAGGATCCAAAGAGCCCTCTGTATGCCTTTGTATGAAATTGGAGTCATATGGAGCTACTGTAGGACCCCATAGATGTGTAGGGGTGATGAATTACAACCGGAAGACCTTTATATTACTTGGAAAACCTAACTTTTTCCATTTTTTTTTAAATTTATAATCAGATGTATTGCTTGGACTTGGTCTTTATGGCTGTTGTAGACTTTATAATATGACTAAATAACATGGCTAAATCAGAAATTGCACAATTGATATGGATAATACAGTTACAAGAAAAAGTGATATCTTCATTGATTGACTAATTATTAGTGTTGAGCGAGCATGCTCGGCCTAACTCACTGTTCGGCCGAGCATGCCTATGCTCGGGTCCGCTCGGTGTTCGGCCAAACACAGCGTGTGCTCAAGTGCGATGCTCGAGTATGCTAATGCGTACTAATTTTTATGCTAATATTACGCATTGTACGCTAAATTAGCATACAAATTTGTACGCATTAGCGTACAATGCGTAACATTAGCATACAAATTCGTACGCATTAGCGTACAATGCGTAACATTAGTATTGCTAATGCTACGCATTGTGCTCTACTGCGTACAAATTCAGTTAATTAGCGTACTTTAACGAATGAAAGAGGAGAATTTGCAATTCTGACCTTTTCCTATGAACCCGACACCCTTCCCTCATCCGAGCAGGGGATGCCTGGTCTTCTCCCATTGACTTACATTGTGCTCGGGTGCTCTGTAGAGCACTCGAGTATCACCAAGTGTTCTACCAGAGCACCCGAGCACACAAGCACTTTGGTGCTCGATCAACACTACTAATTATATGTGGTCCGCTTTTATCTAAATGACTATATATATATATATATATACAGTACAGACCAAAAGTTTGGACACACCTTCTCATTCAAAGAGTTTTCTGTATTTTCATGACTATGAAAATTGTAGATGTACACTGAAGGCATCAAAACTATGAATTAACACATGTGGAATTATATACTTAACAAAAAAGTGTGAAACAACTGAAAATATGTCTTATATTCTAGGTTCTTCAAAGTAGCCACCTTTTGCTTTGATTACTGCTTTGCACACTCTTGGCATTCTCTTCATGAGCTTCAAGAGGTAGTCACCTGAAATGGTTTTCACTTCACAGATGTGCCCTGTCAGGTTTAATAAGTGGCATTTCTTGCCTTATAAATGGGGTTGGGACCATGAGTTGTGTTGGGCAGAAGTCAGGTGGATACACAGCTGATAGTCCTACTGAATAGACTGTTAGAATTTGTATTATGGCAAGAAAAAAGCAGCTAAGTAAAGAAAAACGAGTGGCCATCATTACTTTAAGAAATGAAGGTCAGTCAGTCCGAAAAGTTGGAAAAACTTTGAAAGTGTCCCCAAGTGCAGTTGCAAAAACCATCAAGCGCTACAAAGAAACTGGCTTACATGAGGACCGCCCCAGGAAAGGAAGACCAAGAGTCACCTCTGCTGTGGAGGATAAGTTCATCCGAGTCACCAGCCTCAGAAATTGCAGGTTAACAGCAGCTCAGATTAGAGACCAGGTCAATGCCACACAGTTCTAGCAGCAGACACATCTCTACAACAACTGTTAAGAGGAGACTGTGTACAGCAGGCCTTCATGGTAAAATAGCTGCCAGAAAACTACTGCTAAGGACAGGCAACAATCAGAAGAGACTTCTTTGGGCTAAAGAACACAAGGAATGGACATTAGACCAGTGGAAATCTGTGCTTTGGTCTGATGAGTCCAAATTTGAGATCTTTGGTTCCAACCACCGTGTCTTTGTGCGATGCAGAAAAGGTGAACGGATGGACTCTACATGCCTGGTTCCCACCGTGAAGCATGGAGGAGGAGGTGTGATGGTGTTGGGGTGCTTTGCTGGTGACACTGTTATTTGACCAAGAAGGAGAGTGATGGGGTGCTACGCCAGATGACCTGGCCTCCACAGTCACCAGACCGGAACCCAATCGAGATGGTTTGGGGTGAACTGGACCACAGAGTGAAGGCAAAAGGACTAACAAGTGCTAAGCATCTCTGGGAACTCCTTCAAGACTGTTGGAATACCATTTCAGGTGACTACCTCTTGAAGCTCATCAAGAGAATGCCAAGAGTGTGCAAAGCAGTAATCAAAGCAAAAAGTGGCTACTTTGAAGAACCTAGAACATAAGACATATTTTCAGTTGTTTCACACTTTTTTGTTAAGTATATAATTCCACATGTGTTAATTCATAGTTTTGATGCCTTCAGTGTGCATCTACAATTTTGATAGTCATGAAAATACAGAAAACTCTTTGAATGAGAAGGTGTGTCCAAACTTTTGGTCTGTACATATATATATATATACTAGCTGAAAGACCCGGCTTCGCCCAGGTATATTTAATTTATTTCATTTACTGTTTGTGTGTGTGTGTCGTTAAAAGATATCGAAAGTGACCTCTACAGCGGCCCGCCCCTTTAACAGTGACCTCTACAGCGGCCCGCCCCTTTAACAGTGACCTCTACAGCTGCCCGCCCCTTTAACAGTGACCTCAACAGCTGCCCGCCCCTTTAACAGTGACCTCTACAGCTGCCCGCCCCTTTAACAGTGACCTCTACAGCAGCCCGCCCCTTTAACAGTGACCTCTACAGCAGCCCGCCCCTTTAACAGTGATCTCTACAGCAGCCCGCCCCTTTAACAGTGACCTCTACAGCAGCCCGCCCCTTTAACAGTGGCCTCTACAGCTGCCTGCCCCTTTAACAGTGACCTCTACAACTGCCTGCCCCTTTAACAGTGACCTCTACAGCTGCCCGCCCCTTTAACAGTGACCTCTACAGCAGCCCGCCCCTTTAACAGTGACCTCTACAGCAGCCCGCCCCTTTAGCAGTGACCTTTACAGCAGGCCGCACCTTTAACAGTGACCTCTACAGCAGCCCATCCTTTTAACAGTGACCTCCATAGCAGCCCGCCCCTTTAACTGTGACCTCCACAGCAGCTAGAGTGGCCACTGTCTTCACCCCAGAAAGCCAGACCTCACCGGCCATTCCCCCAAACGTGAAACAGCACCCCCAGTTCCCATGAAGACACACCACTAAACATGAGGCCACGTCCCCCTGTCTCCGTGAAGACTTGGAGGAGAAGCTGTCTGAGTGTGAGCTACTGAAAGGGTGGACATCCCTGTGTCTGTCCAGGCACTGTGCCTGACTGAGAACAGGTAGCCAGAAAACTAGACTGTCCAGCCTAAAGCCGGACATCTGGCCACCCTAACATAAGCCTGCCCCTAGGGTGGCCAGAGGTCTTGTTTTAGGCTGGACAGTCTGGCTTTCAGACTCCCTGTCCTCTGTCATGCGCAGGGCCTGGATGGACACAGGGATGTCCTTTTGAACAGCTCACTTTCAGCAGCAGCACTGTGCAGTCTGAGCAAAGAGCTGCAGGGAGAAAGTCACCCTCCCCCCACCCCTGCAGCTGATAGAAGGTGATTTTTACCTATATTTTTAATCCCGGTCAAATGCGGCATGGAAGGGGCGTGGCCTGACTGAGTCAGGGGCGTGACTTAGTGGGACCTGAGGGTGGGGCTTTTAAGTCCTTCTTTTGACAGTGGCCTGAATTACAGGTAGATGCCATAGTAATTTAGGAGGAAGGTGGGTAGCAGTGGAAGAATACATCTTTTATTACTACTGAACAGTAAATATGTGAAATTTACATTATATGAGGCAATGATTGATGATGAATTAGTCTAAAACATAATTTATATTTATGGTAACCGAAATACCCCTCTACCATTGTCATCCACAGTGCTCTGCCTCTTTAATGCAGACCTACAGCAGTGAACTGGCTAGGTTGTCATAGAAACTATAGCCCTACAAATGTCCCAGAGCGGAGCAAAAAGACACCTTATAGCAGAATATATATAAAAGTATCCAAAATTTATTAATTCACATGATACAATATATAGTAATACATAATAAATACAAAGATGGGGCAAAAAACAACAGACCAAAGTAATGGGGCTGAGCCAGAGCCTGGACTACTGGCAATCAAATCCCCCAAAAAGATGTTATACATAGACTACGGTAACAGAGAGGTATATACCAACAATCATTACTCTAATAATAGTGGAGGGAATATAATCACCATCCCACATAGCATATAACAAAACAAATCATATCACCATTATGACTCACCCATGGACATGATCAGGGGAAAGATAGCCAGTGTCAAGGAAAAAGACACCCTCACCCTTGACACATGTTTCGCTTCTAAAGTTTCGTCAGGAGGATATGAGATCTCATAAAGTCTATCCTTATATACCTATACACTGGTGCCCAAAATCATAATATGAAGCAGGTGTACTATATAACGCATACCGTTCGATGATGCGAATCACAACGCCGCCGGCCTCGCCACAATGCTCATCAGGGGGAGGGGTGGAACGCACGCCATGCGTTCCAGCCCGCCCACCAAGAAAACATTCGGCGGCCCGGCGCCGCGTGAGACGCAGCGCATCCCAAACGATGCGTTCCACCTGCCAAATATGGTGCGCTACAGGGTAAGGAGCAAAGAATATATAATCGCTCCCAAAGAGGAGTACATATATACGAAAAATGAAAGATACAAGCCCAAAAGAAATATAAAGGAAAGGGAGCGTGTGGATACAACCCAACTTTTTTATATAAATACCATGAACAAATACCATGCCCATATGACAATCCAATAATAATGAATACCAACAAATACCATAGTTGTATAACAATACAATGCCACAATATTACCGCAATAACATAGTACCACCAATTAATAAAGAGGTGGACGCAGTTAAAAAATAGGAATAAAAGTAGATGACCACAGTATAATATTGGAAATGCATCATACAATCAGTGCATATAATTCATAAATATCATAATTACACAACGGATAAGAGGCTAGACATAGCCAGAGACTGTGATAATACAAAAAAGTGAAAATACCACAAAGTGCAAAAATATAATACTAATCAATCCATACTAAAAAATTATGTGGATAATATTCAATATTGTATATAAACAACATCACAAAAAAAAATTGTTTATACCCAACCACCCAATAAGTGATACATAAACCCAATATATAATAAACACATAAGCATTCAGTAAAACCAAATGTGTTCCATTCACATTTTTTATTCTTCCCTGTTCCTTCTACTTTTCATCCACAGTATGAGTTGTCATATAAAATATGATTAGTCAACAGCAGTTCATATTGAAAAAAACGTCTTCCACACATTCACCAAATGTCCATCACGTGCATGGAACAACATCCTCCTCTACAAAAGGAAAGACTAGGCTGCTAACTGAAAAAAAGGGAGAAAGACATAAAAAAAATTAAACTACTATAATACTGAATAAAGACAGCACATAATTAAAAAACGCTTAGAGGAAGGATTTGAAACTGAGAGCTTCATATAGTCCCTGTGGAGCCACCGTAAGTACAACCATCCATTTTGTTTCCTTCTGGAGGAGACATCGCTTGATGTCTTCCCCCCTAATGTCCAACCTAACACGGTCAATGCCTCTAAGTGAAATCCCTCTAGGGTTACTCCTATGGAACTCTCTGAAATGTTTGGCAATAGGTTTAAGTTTTTTCAATTTTTCCAATTCTGTAATGTCCTTAGTTGCTTTGATGTCTCGTATGTGTTCCAAGACACGGACCTTCAAGGCCCTAGTTGTTATCCCTATATAAATAAGATTGCATGGACATTTTGCATAATAGATGACTGCTTCGGTACTGCACGAACGAGTTGGAGAAATTCTCAGATCGTACCATAAAACGACATGCAGAACAGTTACCACATGGGAACTAACCCCATTTCGGGCCTCTGTCCCCAAACAGGCCTTACTAGGGGCCACATAATGGCTTCTAGTGATGTCCCTTAAATTCTTGGATCTCTTCCAAGTAATTAGGGGTCTACTAGGGATCTGTTCTCTCAAATCCTTGTCTGTCAACAGGACAGGCCAATGTTTCTGGAGTGTCCCTTGTATTGCCTTCCATTGAATATTAAAATTCATGACAAATCTAGGATAACCATCACCCTTATCAGGTCTTTGTTTACTCACCAGAAGGGACTCCCTTGATAAATTTTTGGCCTGCAGGTAACCACGTCTAATTGATCTTCTGCTATATCCCCTCTCTTTAAATCTCTTGCATAAATCCAATGCTTGGCATTCAAATCGACTGTCACTTGAGCATATTCTTCTTATCCTACAAAATTGGCCTGTAGGTATAGCTCTAGAGACCTGCGGATGGTGAGAAGAGGTGGAGTGCAATAGGAAGTTAGTAGAGCTGGGCTTCCTGAACACATCCGTGCCCAGGAAGCCCCCCTCATCAACAGATATCAAAAGGTCAAGAAATTCAGCTCTATTACGGCTAATCTGCCACGTCAACCTTATATTTAGATCATTACAATTAAGGTCAGCTAAAAATTGGTCCAAGTGCGATGCCGAGCCCTGCCAGATAAAAAGTACATCGTCGATATACCTCGACCACGGCGTCATGACCCCTCAGATTCATCACTATCTCCCTCTCCCACAGCCCCAGGAACAAATTAGCATATGAGGGCGCACAAGTCGCCCCCATAGCTGTTCCCCGGAGCTGCAGGAAGAGGCGGTCCTTAAATGTAAAGACATTATGTGTCAATGCAAATTGTAGCAAAGTCATGACAAGGTCAATAAGATCACTATCTAGACCCATGGTCTCCAAGAAGAATCTCGACGCCCGTGGTCATGGCATATCGACGTGTACAGGGACTCGACATCGCACGTGACCAAAAACATATCGTCCTCAAGGTGAACCCCATTAAGTCTCTTCAGGACATCAGTTGTGTCCCGAACAAAGGAAGGCAGTGTCTCGACACTTTTCTGGAGATAAAAATCTACAAAATGGCAGATATTCTCACATAAACAGGGGCGGATTGGCAATGTACCCTTCCGGGAAACTTCCCGGTGGGCCGATTATCTACAGTATGCTTGGGGCCGGTGTCACCTTCTTTTTACACAATGTGTTAAGGCAGAGGAGCTGCGACCCGGCGCCCGCCCTACAATACACATTACAATACACATTACAATACGCATTACAGGCTGCAGTCAGCGCTGCTGCGATCTCATTATCACACCATTGTCACGATAATGAGATTGAAGCCGGGCTGCTGGCAGCCTCAATGTGTATTGTAGCCAGGGTGATGGCCACTGTTGGCCTTCTTCATCATCATGCCGCAATGTGCCTGCTTCTGATCGATCCGCCCCTCCTGTACCTCTCTCCTGCTGTCAGGACCTGTGGCTCCTCCTACTTCCAGCATCAGCGCGACTGACGCTGTGTCGTCCTCCAAACCCCTCCTGCTCTGGGTTACAGGATGTAGGCCAGAAGAGGCTTCAGCATGCATGTGGGGAACGGAACTCAGGTAAGGTTGTTTTTTTTTTTCCCAGCCACTTGACAATGAGTGGGTTTGGGGGAGGGGAAAATTAAGGTAACCATTACAATTAAATTACTGGGGACATGGATTATTTTTGGCTGCTATAGGGACATTAATGGGCCAGGGAGGACATTACTGAGGGTAGGGCAGCATTACTGTGGCTGCCATAGGGATGTTACTAGTGGTAAGCTGGCATTACTGGGGGCATTATAGTGACATTAGTGGGGTCAGGGAGGACATTACTGGGGGCTCTATAGGGACATTACTGGGGGCAAGGGGGCATCATTATTACTGGAGGCATGATATGGGGCATTATTATTACAAGGGGCACAATACAATACATAATAATAATACTGGGGCATTATTATTATTGAGGTGGCAATTTTAATACTGGGGTATACTTAATACTGGGGGCACTGTAGGGGCATTATGATTACTGAAGGCACTGTGGATGCCTTATTATTATTACTGGGGGAATTATATGGAGCACTGTAGGGGGCATTATAATTACTGAAAGGGGCATTGTGGGGGCATAATTATTGCCCGACACACTATTATGGGGGGCGTTATTATTACTGGGGGCACTAAATTTTTAATACCGGGGCATTATGATTACTGGAGGAATTATAGGGGGCACTGTAGGGGCATTACTATTACTGGAGGGACATTGTTATTGCTGGGGTAGGAGTTATTGTAACTGGGGACACTATAGGGCATTAGTATTTCTACAGTACATTTTTGGGATGCATTGGGAAGCACAGCAGGCTCAGTATTGGGGTAGCTGCAGGATGACAATGTTAGGGCACCATGGTGGGGAAGATGATGGAAATTTGAGGACACTAATAAGTCTGTGTGTCATACTCTTTAGAGATGGAACATGGCCACAAAATGTCATCATGTGTTGTCTGGTCCTAACGGAGAAAATGAGGAAAAAGAATGTCTACATCATGGGAGACGTCACTGAGAGAAGTCATCAAGGCAGTTTGATCCGAATGGAGAAGATTAGAAAAGAGAACATTCTACATCACAGGAGAAGTCACTGGATGTAAGAGCTATGTGGTGCTATATACACCTGTATGTATGGTAATGATTTAAGACCAGAATGCTGGAGGTAGGCTGTATGCTATTACCTGTGTGTTAACTCGTCATACCCTTTCTCCATTTCGGAATTAAATATGGAGAAAAAGGAGGATGACAGGGCATGGAGTTGGCACTGGCAATCACTCAGGGGTAGCTTCTAGGGAGGTTTTGGTTCTAGAGCGGCAGTATATTGTGCTGCACTCAGCCAAATAAAAAAATTGCAGCCTGCTCCCTCTATGGTATTTCTGCCCCCACCTACTTATGTTGGCCCCACCTTCTGTCAATCTTGGCCCTCCCACAGCATAGGGCCACTTTTCTTTTTTTTTCCAGGGCCACTTTAATTTCCCAATCCGCCCCTGCACATAAACCACCAATCCCCGAAACGATTGGTCTTCCTGGAGGACAGGAAGCGTTCTTATGTACTTTAGGAAGCAAATAAAATGTTGGAAGGACCGGAAAATCGGTAATCAGGCCCTCCAGCATTTTAGAGCCAATAACTCCAGATTCATAAGCCGTCTTTAACATACCATCAAGTTCTTCCTTGTGTTGATTTATGGGATTGCGTTCTAATTTTTGATAGCATCTACCATCACCCAGCTGTGGAAACGCTTCCTTCTCGTACATCCGCACCGGCCACACCACAACATTGCCCCCCTTATCTGCAGGTTTAATAACCACCCCTGTCAAATTTTTAATTTCTTTTAGAGCAGTTCTCTCTTCTCGACTCAAATTGTCTCTGAGGGTACCAGTTTGAATACCCTCCAGATCTTTCTTCACTAATTTAACAAAGATATCCACTGCTGGGCAGGACATAGTCGGGGGCCAATGCCGTGATTGGCGGTGCAGATGCAAGGGAAATCCAAAGTCAGCCACAGACTCCTGTTCCTCCAACAATGACTGTAAGTCACGCATAGTTTGTAATTCCAAAGGAGAAAAAAAAGAATCCTCTTCATCCGTTCTACTAAAATGTTTCTTAAATAGTAATTTTCTTGCGAAAAGCTCCAAGTCTCTCACCGACGAAAAGTAATCAAACCTTTCCGCTGGAGAGAAAGTCAGACCTCTACACAAAACAGATAACTGGGGTTTTGTAAGTGAAATATCTGAAAGGTTGATTACCCTTAATGTCTCTTGGCTCGTTTTCCCATAAAACTGTTCTGTCCTGTCTTTCTCTTTGTAGAGGATGTTCTTAGGCGGGAGGTCCACATTTCCTCGCCACCTCCTTCTCCGGATCCCCTGCTCATATCTAAAAAACGCTCTCCACATCCTTGACTGTTAGATGATACTGTGGAGAGGGATTGCGTAACACTGCGTGTACGTCCCCTTGCTTGGTTCCACCGATATACCTTGTTGTTTTGAAAATCTGTTATATCCCTCTGAAACTTCTTGACCTTAAGACTCTGGATGTCCTTCTCCCACTTAGACAACTCCACCTCCAACTCACCATCAAATGCCACACAGGCCTCAACAGACAATGTTTGCTGTAGTTGATCACGAATACCGTCAATCTCTTTTTGTACCTGCTCAGGTGACCTTCGATCCGATCCAATTAATAACTCCACCAGAGTACGGGAACACTTAGTGAGAGTCTCCTCCCACTTGCCTACAAAAATCGAATCCTCAATATCAAAAGCCGGAAACACCTGCAACCTAAGGCCACGTGGGATGATGTCTCTTTGCAGATATTGTTCCAAAGTGGCCTTATTCCACCAAACCTTCGTACGTTTTTTGAGTAGCTCCTTAATTCTCAACTTCAAATCCTTCATATTACTAGACTCAGCATCAGCCACTGCTGTTTCCCCAAAGATTGACCCAAGTTGCGTAGCCCAGGTCTTATCACGTTTTCTGAAATCCATGTATTTAGAGGCACTATCTGTAAAAACAGTTAAATTAAAGACCAACATCAAAAAATGTGCCACACAGTATATAGATATATGTCTATAAGGTGTAACCGAATATTATATATATTCGGTTACATATTATATTATATTCGGTTACACCTTATAGACATATATCTATATACTGTGTGGCACATTTTTTGGTGTAGGTTGTAATAGAAACCTGGCGTGTGGAGACTGCCTGTGAGCTTCTATTGGCTGATAAGGGTCATGTGACCAGGCTACTATTGGCTAATGCATTTTTTAGGAATATCTCAGGAACGGTACGTCCTGGAGAGCTGAAAACGGTTCTAAAACCTTCCCGGACACCTGATGTAGATGCGTGCCAAATTTTGTGATTGTAGCTGCAGCGGTGCGGATTCCTTTAGCGGACATACACACACATACACTCAGCTTTATATATTAGATATATATTATAGAAAAACAGTAACTAATCTAAAATGTGAACATTTGTAATGTATATGTGTTTTATTAAGCGCTTTTTGCAGGGTAAAATAGAAAATGAACCAGTGAATTCAATAACCTGTAGATCTTCCTTCATCAGCAATCACCTTCAATAAATGTTTCTGGTAAGAACAAATAAGATTTGCACAACTTTAAGGGTAAATACACACGATCAGGATTACGTGCAGATTTTCTTCACGGATTTGCGTGCGGAAAATCCGCACCGTAAGTCATGTACATTGTATTCTATGAGAATTTGAAATTCTCAATGCACACGATGCAGATTTTTTCAGCGCGGATTTTGACCTGCACTGCGGATTTTAAAGTCTGCAGCATGTTAATTTAAATTTATTTTATTTTTCCTGTCCGGATTTTCTCCTTTCAATTCAATGGGGGGCAGTAAAATCCGCATGCAGAAAAATCCGCATGCAAATCTGTGCACAAATCCGCATGCAAATCTTCACCAATTGGTGCGGATTGACCACACAAATTTCCCTGCGAACACCTGCAGATTTCAGTGCGGATTGTCTGCAGATAAATCCTGATCGTGTGCATTTACCCTAAGGAGGAATTTTGGACCATTTCTCCCTGTAGATGTGTTTCAGTTCATCAATATTTTTGGGATGCCTTGCATAAGTTCTTTTTCAACCATACTTTAGTTGTTTTACTTGTGTGCGTTGTGTCTGTTTCTTGTTGCATCACTAAATCTCTCTTCAGTTTGAGGTCATGAACTGCTGCCTTTAAAGGGGTTTTCTAGGCTTTTCATATTGTCTATTCATAGACATAGCAGCGAGCAGTAAGAGAGATAGCGTGTGCTTTCTCTTTATACAGTTAATTGGGGGGGGTGCAGGGTGTTGAACCCTCACCGATATGATATTGATTACCCATCCTGAGGATAGGTCATCAATATGAAAAGCCTGGAAAACTCCTATAAACAGAACCTTTCATGTTGAATATTGTGTTTGATCTGCAGGTGCGTGAGCCTCTGAGGAATAGTAGTGGCCTATACTATAAAAACCCAATAAAAAGACCCCAGGGACTGTTCCCAGGGGTCCCTGCCTTGTCGATCGCTGTATACACAGCGCTCGCCGAGCGCTGTGTATACAGATCAGGAAGCACTATTGCGCTTCCTGTTCCGGCCCGGCGGTCACGTGATCGCCTGGGCCGGGAGAGTGCTGGAGCTGCCAGGTCTCTCATAGACCCGATCAGCCCTGCACTGAGGCTGTACAGCATAGTATTATGCTGTACAGCCTCTCTGGGGATGTGTTTCCCCTGTAACTGGGGCTACTATGTCAGCCCCAGTTACAGGAGAAATCAAGTGTAAAAAAAAATAAATAAAAATAAGTGAAGTTAAATGTCCCCCTGAGGTCTTGTATGACCTTATGGGGGACACAAAGTGTTAAATAAAAAATAAAACAATAAAAAAATAAAATAAAGAGTATTATAAAAAAAATTTAAAAAATCACATATAAAAAAAAAAATAATAATTTTCCTCCAAATATTTCATTAAAAAAATGTTACAAATAAATGAATAAAATAGACATATTTGGTATCACCGCGTCCGCAATGACCGGCGCTATAAAAATATCACATGATCTACCCCATCAAGTGAACTGCGTAAAAAAAAATCTAATAAAAATTATGCCAAAACAGCTTTTTTTTGTCGCCTCACCTACCAAAAACATAATATCAAACAATCAAAAAGTCGTATGCATCCCAAAATGGTAGCAATAAAAACGTCACTTCATCCCGCAAAAAATGAGTCCCCACACAAGATCATAGCCTGAAAAATGAAAAAAAATGGCTCTTAAAAAATTGCAACACAAAAACATGATTTTTTTTTTCTAAAAATGCTCTTATTGTTTAAAACGTAAAAAAATTAAATAAAACATAGACATATTTGGTATCGTTGCATCCGTAACAACTGGCTCTACAAAAATATCACATGATCCACCCCATCAAGTGAACGGTGTTAAAAAAAAAAAAATAGAAAAATGCCCCTAAACAGCTTTTTTTTTAATTAACCTCCCAAAAATTAGATTAAGAAAGTCGGATGTACCCCAAAATGGTGCCAATAAAAAGCAGAGCTTGTCCCGCACGTAGCTCAGTCCACAAACAAAATTAAAAAGTTATCTCTCCTATCTCTCCTAAAAACCATGACAGAAAATTCCATGTTAGAAAATGCAGATGCTGCTCCTCCCCTTCTGAGCTCTGGCGTATCCTCAAATAACAGTTTACGACCACATGTGGAGTGTTTCTGCAAACTGCAGAATCGGGGTAATAAATATTGAGTTTTGTTTTGTTGTTAACCCTTGATGTGTTACAGGAAAAAAATGATTAAAATGGAAAATCTGAAAAAAAAAGTGAAATTTTGAAATTTCACATCTATTTTGCTTTAATTCCTGTGGAATACTTAAAGGGTTAACAACATTTCTAAAACCAGTTTTGAATAGTTTGAGGGGTGTATTTTCTATAAGGAGTTGTTCACATATCAGTTATTTGATCAATTATTTCCATCAGTTATTGTGAGCCAAAACCAGGTGCGAGTCAAAAACACCAAACAGGTGCAGATCTTTTCATTATACCTGATCTCTGTTTAGTGTCCACTCCTGGTTTTGGCTCACAATAAGGCCCCATTCACACGACCGTATGAATGGGGCCGTATGTATTCCGCAAAATTGCGGAATACATGCAGCCCCATTCACCTCTATGGGAGCGCACAGCCGCGGCACGGAGCTGTCTCCGTGCCGCGGCGCCGCATAAAAGGACAGAACATTTCCTATACTTGTCCGTACGCGCGGACAAGTATAGGCATTTTCAATGGGGCCGCAGTAATGCGGACCTGCAAATACACGGTCGTCTGAATGAGGCCTAACTGATGGAAATAACTGATCAAATAACTGATATGTGAACAACTCCTTAAATGGGGTAATTTATGGGTGGTTTCTATTATGTATGCTCTATAAATTGATTTCAGAACTGAACTGGTCCTTTAAAAAGGTGATTTTGCAAATTTGCAAACATTGCGTCTAAAATTCTAAACCTTCTACTGTCCTAAAAAAATAAAATGACACTACCAAAATGATGCCAACGTAAAGTAGACATATGGGGAATGTAAATTAAAAAGTATTTTATGGGGCATCACTATCTGTCTAAGGCTCCATTCACACGTCCTGTTTTTCTTTCCTGATCCGATCCTGATTTTTTCAGGACCCATTGAAATGAATGGATCCAGATCAGGATCAGGATCGAATCAGGAAAGAAGAACAGGACGTGTGAATGGTGCTTAACCCTTTCATGACCGGACCTATAAAAGGCCTGAATGTCCAGGCAACTTTTTGTGATTTGGGCACATGGTGGCTTAGTGACCCTAATATTTTTTTTTCGTTTGGATATGAAAATAATTTTTGCAATTTTTTTTTACTTGACACTTAGGACTTATTATTAGAATGGTTTTTTTTTAAAAGATATTTTATATTTTTTTAGGTTTAATTTAGACAAAAAACGCAAATTCTTATTAAAAAAAAGTATTTTTTTTTTAATTATAGATTTTTATTTTTTAAATATTAAAACTGACGCACAAATTAATTATTGCAATGGGTTCCCTATTTGATGACGATCGTTTTGATATATAGCATGTATAGATTTTATTTGACGGGGCAACTATGGTGACTGTTTCCATTGGCGACTGCGTGTTTAATTTTTATTTTTTTTTTACACTTTTTGTTTGTTTTTTATTTATTTTTTTACTTATATATTAATTTATTTTTGACAAATAATATGTCCCCCAGGAGGTCATTAAAAGACCTCTGGAGGACTGACTTTTTTTTTTTTTCTTTTTTTAACACTTTTTTCCCCACTGTTTCCACTGTAACTGGGGCGTCCACAGGAGCCCAAGTTACAGGGGAAAACAGCCCCCTGGGGGCTCATTACACACAGGCAGAGCTGATCAGGGTCTCCTTAGACCCTGCAGCACTGCTCTGGCCCCGAGACACCCGGCGGTCACGTGACCGCCGGGACTAACACAGGAAGCGGCGCTGCCGCTTCTTTCCTGCTGCGCCGGCTGAGGAGGTAAGGCTGTCCTCCGGCTGAGGAGAAGACAGAAGCGGTAATAAACCGCTCCTGTCTTCTCCTCGGGGTCCCCGCTCTGTCTGTGAGCCGGGACCCGACCTGCTCCTGTTAGATTGCAGGAGCAGGAGCTTTAATCCCAGCGCTGATCAGCGCTGGGATTAAAGGGCCGCCTGCACGTGTATATACGTGCTATCTGCACGGGGCATGTGCAGATAGGACGTATATAGCCGTATGGCGGTCGTCAAGGGGTTAAAAGCAGAGAGATTCAAATTTAGAAAACAGTGAATTTTTTCAAATTTTCGTTAACTTTTGGATTTTTTTATAAATAAAATTAAAACACATCGACTCAAATTTACCATTAACTTGAAGTACAATGTGTCACGAGAAAACAAATTCAGAATCGCTTGGATAAGTAAAAGCGTTCCAAAGTTATTACCACATGAAGTGACACATGTCAGATTTGCAAAATTAGGCCTGGTCAGGAAGGGGGTAAATGTCCCGGATGGGAAGTGGTTAACATTGGTTTTTGTAGTTTAAAAAAATCTTCTGTTACCCTTGAGGTTTGTTCTCACTTTTTTCAGGATTGTCCATTGTGCTCTTGGATTGATCATCCCTTGCAAGTGCGGCGGGCGTCATGGCCAGCAAGTCTCTGCTGTTTCTAACAGCAGAGACTTGCCGCTACTTACCTCATCGGCAGCGTCTTGCTGGGCGTTTAGATGCCGTGATCACACGTGATCACGGCATCTAGTTGCGTCTGAACCCGGAAGCGTACGCTTCCAGGTGGTGTACAGACACCCCGAGTGGCCAATCGGGGTGTCTGTACACCATATGAAAACTGTAATCCTCGCTGGTGAGGATTACAGTTTTCAAAGTGCAATTCTTATTCTGGCCACTAGATGGCAGGCCAGGATAAGAAATGAGCAATTCTTGGATTTATCTCAGTCTAGAAAATCCCTGATTGCTCATAAAGAAAAAAAAAAGCCACAATATATTAGCTCATATTTTAGCTTTAAAATAGTCCAAAAAAAAAATTTTTTTTAAATGTTAAAAAAATACATAAAAAATATCTAAAAGTTCAAATCACCCCCTTTCCGTATAATTAAAAAATAAATACCTAAATAACAATAAATATAGACATCATGGGTATCACCGTGACCGAAAACGCCATACTTTTAAAATATAAAAAAAAATTCCAATACGGCGAATTGTGTGGCAGAAAAAAGTGTCCAAATGGCGATTCGCCGTTTTTTGTCGCTTTTTTTTTAAAAAAAAAATTAAATAAAAAGTGATCAAAAAGTCATACACATAAATACCAAAAAGTTATAGGGGTCAAGATATGACAAGGGAAAAAAAAAGGGCAACTTTCTAATTATTTTATCACTATCAAAACGCAGGAAAACTATACATATTAGGTATTGCCGGATTCGTACTGACCAGTAGAATGAAAGTAACGGGTCAGTTTTAATGCACATCGAACGCTGTAAATAAGAAACCCGTAGAACTGTAGCGGAATAGCGTTTTTTTTGCAATTTCACCTGATTTGGAATTTTTTTTCCCGCTTCCCACTACACCATATGCAATATTAAATGGTGGCGTTGGAAAGTACAACTTGTCCCGCAAAAAACAAGCCCTAATACAGCTATGTGAACAGAAAAATAAAACAGTTATGGCTGTTTGAAGGCAGGGAGCGCAAAACGAAAATGCATAACCGAAAAAACCTCCGGGAGTGAAAGGGTTAAAAGGACGCCCACTCCTAGTGAGTGTAGCAACACCACATTTAGTTAATAATTAATGCAGAAATCCAGGTAATTCCAAGGGGTTCACTTACTTTTTCCTGCAGCTGTATATGAATAAATAATTACTGGCAGATGAGTTATACAATCTAAAAGCCACCTTTGGCAAAGTCATCAGAATTATGAATATTGATTAATATTGGCTGGCACTTTGCGCTGTCATTTCACCTGAGGCGCCAAAAACTACGATCAATATTTCCCTTTGTGAACATCTAAGTATCCGTATCTTCATTATACTGTAAAAGATACAGTGAATTACATCAACTTGAAATTTTTAATCACTGTTTCAATTATTGATAATAGATTGCAACGTGAGCAGCTTGCAGGGAATCTATAGGGGTACAGAGAGAGCAGTTGGACCTGGAACCAGGTGGTTTAGTGGCCTAAGGCCTCGTCCACATTTCCGTTTTTCACTGACGTGTGCTGTCCGCATTTTTCACGGACAGCGCACGTACCCATTAATTTAAATGTATCTGTTCACATTTCAGCATTTTTCTACTGAGCGTGGGTCAGTAAAAAAATCACTGAGACATGCACTACTTTGATACGTGATGCGGACCAAGCACGCCCATTGAAGTCTATGGGTCCGTGAAAATCACTGACACACATCCGTGTTGTGTCCGTGATGCGTCCGTATTTCACTGATGACTAATAGGAGATTCTTTGAAAATTATTTTTCAGCTGAGCAACATCAGTGAATTACGGATGCCACACGGATGGTAAAAACGGACACACGGACCAACCACGGATCCTTCACGGACAGCTTCACGGATGAAACACGTACGCTTTTTTTCACGGATGTGTCACTGACACGGAAATGTGGACGAGGCCTAAAGCAGTGTTCCTCAACTCCAGTCCTCAGGGCCTACCTAACGGTCATGATTTCAGAATATGCCACAGAATGAATACCTGTGGTAAGTCTTGGTGCACTGACACTAATTGTATCACCTGCTCAATCCTGAAAACATGACAGGCAGGTGGGCCCTGAGGACTGGAGTTGAGGAACACTGGCCTTAGGCCCCATTCACACGACCGTATGTATTCCGTGTCCGTATAAAAACGGAACGGAACACATACGGAATGTCTTCCGCAGTGTTCCGCATTTTTGCGGACCCATTGACTTTTAATGGGGCTATGGACTTGTTTTGCGGCCAAGTATAGGACATGTTTTATTTTTTTTGTGGGAGAACTTCCGTAATATACGGATGTGGAATGCAAACGGTGTGCATTCCGCATTTTTTTTTTCCTATGGAAAAATGAATGGGTCCGTATGGTTCCGCATCTTATCCGCATTTTTGGAAATGAACATACAGTCTTGTGAATGGTGCCTAAAGGTCCTACTACCAAAAAAAAAACAGTATAATAAATAATCCATGGACACCATGTTACAGATTTTAGGGCTCATGCACACGAACGTATTTTCTTTTCGCGTCCGTTCCGGTTTTTTTGCGGACCGTATGAGGAACCATTCACTTCGATGGGTCCGCAAAAAAAACGGAAGGTACTCCGTGTGCATTCCGTTTCCGTATGTCCGTATTTCCGTTCCGCAAAAAAGTAGAACATGTCCTATTATTGTCCGCATTACAGACAAGGATAGTACTGTTCTATTAGGGGCCAGCTGTTCCGTTCCGCAAAATATGGAATGCACACGGATGTCATCCGTTTTTTTTGCGGATCCGTTTTTGCGGACCGCAAAATACATACGGCCGTGTGCATGAGCCCTTAAATTGGAGCTCTCCGCCTTTTTGTATCTCTCACTTTGTTTCTGGTACCCCTGACTGATGTGGATGGTGACAATCTCTGTACAGAGCTGTGGAATATGTTGATGTGCTACATAATCAGTAAGAAATAATTATGAAGCTTTAGTCCATGAGATGTAAGGCACAGTACACGACATTATGTGTTCCTAGTTATGGATGATTTAACTGCTTTGTACCAGGCTAATATAAAGTGTTGACAAGTTACTACTGCTCCATGTCACCAGTGACAAGCAAACTTGACCTTGTGGAAAGAAAATGTGAAGATGACAAGTGTGTCTGTCAAGAGCTCATACATTTATTAGATACCATTCCTTGTAGACTTGTTAATTTCATTCATGTTAAACATCTGCCTGTGCTTCGGTCCCTACTGTCTTATAAATACATTTACAGCCTGGGGTTAGTTTTCTGTAAGGTTAGGTTCATGTTTGCAGGCTTCTTTTTATATACTGTTTTATGTTTTTTTTTAATTACTTTACAACTGATCTTAATGGATTGAAAACCTGTTAACAAGTCACCAAATTCCCCCATAAGGATGCAGAATATGTGGCATTTTTTATTCCACAGAAATAGATTTAAAAAAATACATCCCAGAAAGTTGTGCCCAGTCTCTGATGCTGCACAATTAACACAGGTCGGTCAGGCCTGAAAACAGTACATATAATAGTAAAGAAGATGAGCACAATCAGAAATGTAGCTAAAGGCTTCATCAAACGCAGGTAAACAAGCTCAGAATCAATGATCAGCATATAATGGCAAGTAGTGTAAGGCCCCTTTCACACGGGCGTCGCGGATTCAGTCCAGATGCGTTCCGGAAAATCGGCACGCATCTGCACCAATTCGCACGCAATCACAGTCAGTTTTGACTGCGATTGCGTACGTTAATTCAGTTTTTTCCGCGCGGGTGCGATGCGTATGGATGCATTTCGCACGCGCGTGATAAAAAACTGAATGTTTACAAACAACATCTCTAAGCAACCATGCGTGAAAAATGCATTGCACCCGCACTTGTGTGCGGATGCAATGCGATTTTCACACAGCCCCATTCACTTCAATGGGGCCAGGGCTGCGTGCAAAACGCAGAATATAGAACATGCTGCGATTTGCACGCAACGGCGAACTCAGGCGTGAAAAAAATCGCCCATGTGAAAAGCCCCATTGAAATGAATGGGTCAGGATTCAGTGCGGGTGCAATGCGTTCGCATCACGCATTGCACCCGCGTGGAAACATCGCCCGTGTGAAAGGGGCCTAACTCCTCCAAATGCTACATTAGTTGCAGCAACCTCTAAGGCTGGTTTAAAAAATGACTGAAAATCCAGCAGAAAAAAACACTACAAAAAACTGAACAAAACCTTGCGTATTACATGTGTTTTTTTGCTGCGGAAGAGCCAGCAGATTTAAGTCTCCATTTTTGAAAGGTGAAATCCACACGTGAAATCTGCTGTGTAAACTGACATGCTGCAGACTTCAAATCTGCAATACTGGAGCTTTTGTCATCGAATTTGCTGGTACTGTGCAACGCTGCTGATTTGATGCACAAAAATTGAAAATCTGCAGCTAATTATTCACGTGTGACCCTGGCCTAAGGGTGCTGAACATCTGCAAGAAATCTTTTTTGGTGTGGATTTCATATGGTTTTGCTTCACATCTTACCCTTCTATTGAAAAGAGTGAAATCTGCAATAAAAACCCGCAACAACAGTTGACATCTGTGGGTCTCAAAATCTGCACAGCAGGTCAATTTCCGCACCTAAGAAAGAGAAGCAAACATGAGATCATACACTTTACTGGTGCATGGCTTCAACCATCTATCTACGTGCGGGCTCAACTGGAATATTGCCTGACAGCATCACATCCCCTGATAAAACATTGATCGTTTATCTTAAAGGGGTTCTGTAGTTCTTTTTAACTGATGATCTGTCCTCTGGAGTGCCAGTGCCTTCTCAAACAGATGATTGGTGGGGGTCCTGGGTGTCGGGCCTCTGCCAATCAGATGCTGATCATCTGTTGTTGAGACTGTTGCATACCTCTCAAATGTCCCTCTTTTGGAGGGACAGTCCCTCTTTTTGACCCAAGCCCCTCTTTGCTCCTTAAAATGTCCCTCTTTTTGACCTGGAGAATTAATGCATAAATGTGCATTAATAAATTTACTAAATTGCTCCTTACTAAACTATCTGTATGGTTTCTACCTGTATATTAGACCAGAACTTAATTATTTGGTGCAATTTGGACCTTAAAATATCTATAATCTGATGATTTATGAGCTAATTGCCGCGGGGCTCTTATAATTTTGCATTGGGCGGAGTTAGAGGTGTGGCCTAGTATGAAAAAAACTGCCGTGATGCTCACCGCACATTGTCCCTCTTTGCAATTTTTCAAAAGTTGGGAGACATGCTGTCGTGTTTGACTACTGCTTGGGTTTTTGACTACATTCTACAAATTTTTAATCGTATGAAATAAAGGAATTGTTTTAACTCTGAACTGCAGCTTATACTTTCTGGAGAAATTACAAATGGTGAAGCCAACACCCTATTGCTTCGTTGCAACGTTGAGCAGGACTGAGTGAGTTCCCTATATTTGCTGGCATATCTGCCTGTGTGTTGTGGAAAACCTTCCTGGGGCACCCATGTTGGAGGGGCACACTTCACAAATTGTCTGTTTAGACAATGCAGAAGGGAGTGTGTGTGCTTAAAGGGAACCTGTCATCTCCAAAACACCCCCTGAACTAGAGTAAGCGGTGTATAGTGTAAGTGATGCTGAATCCGAATATGTAAGTTTTATCTTCATACTCACTTCCATTCTGACGCTGTGCTCCCACAAACCTGCAGTAAAATGCACTCACTGGACTCCTCTTTGAGTCCTCTCCATTATGTGAGTGAGCACCGGAGTCCAGTGAGTGCATTTTACTGCAGGTTTGTGGGAGCACAGCGTCAGAATGGAAGTGAGTATGAAGATAAAACTTACATATTCGGATTCAGCATCACTTACACTATACACCGCTTACTCTAGTTCAGGGGGGGTTTCGGAGATGACAGGTTCCCTTTAAAGGTAGCTGCAATCAATGGGATTTACTGCTCCGAAAAGAGTAAAAAAAACCCTGTTTTGGTGCTGCTGGCTGACTATATGGGGGCCTCCTGACAGATGATGTCCGAGAAAGACACATCTGATAAGATGAATTCCAATGCCCAATTCGTTTGTTCTGGTAGGAGATAAGCCACTGCCAGTGGTATCTGGGAGCATCTTTCCACTTCATTGCCACTGAAAACACATGCCTACTTAGCCAAACCAAGTATGCGTGTATATGGAGGAGTCAGGAGGAACATCTGTTAGCCAATATCAATTGAAAATGTATGGGCACTTTAATATAGTCTCTAGGAAAAGATGGAGTACTGCCTGTGCCCCAGAGACCAGGGAGTGGAAGAAGAGATGCATAGGGAGCCTGATCTGTGCCTACAGTCTATATAGTGTGACTCTGCTGATTCTGTCCTAGACTATGCAGCATAACTGAAAAGTGAGCTACAGAAACCAGAAAATATCAGTCTTTTGTGCGTACTCCAGTGGTGGTGCGGATCTAGAATATGTAAGGATTTTAAGGATTTTTATATAGATAGTCACATAAATAAGCAGACGGAAATAAAAAATAAATATTTGCCATAAAAACCTGATTTCAGTAATACATCACTCAAACTGTCAGATGAGATGCATTATGGAATTTCCCCATAGACTATAGATATAAAATAAAATCATCATTTTATTCTTTTTCCACTGTCTGAAGAATGTGAAAAGGAGCCATTTGGTGGAATCTCTTGTTCATATGGATTTATAAACAATTTAAAAAATATCTTTTCAGTCCTACAAATTCTTTTGTTCAGTGAGAAAGCAGGCAAGGTTTGTGTGAGTGTGTGTGTGCGGTATACATCGTGATTCTAGAGCATACTGAACATGTGGCAGCATTACTTTTTGTCAATAGAACTGTTAAATTCCACATGCTCCAAATTGCAATTTGCACATTTTGACCTTTCCCCCATTCTGTATAAACTGTGACAATTTGCGAAACCATCATTTTATAGTAATTTTACCCTAACACCAACACTGCTATGTTGATCCGAGATTGTAAAACATAAGTGCAAAGTAATTTCCCCTCTCAAGAAAGCATAACAAAGAAAGCACTTAATCACCATATTATACATACAGACAGAAAGTGGGGAGGCCTGCGTGCAGCTGGAGTGTCATATGTCTTTTGTACAAACTACTTCTTGTATTAAAGAGACTCATATTTAGCAGGAGGGGAGCAGTATATTGTTTGCACAGTGTAAATAAGATACCATCTTCTCTACTCACAATTACAACTTTTTGTATAGCAATTGACCTCTATCTCAAGAAGATGGCTAGATTTAGAAAGCCAGGCTTGCAAAAGCAAAACAATCTAACTTTTACAGGGGCGGATTGGGAAATTAAAGTGGCCCTGGAAAAAAAACGAAAAGTGGCCCTATGCTGTGGGAGGGCCAAGATTGACAGAAGGTGGGGCCAACATAAGTAGGTGGGGGCAGAAATACCATAGAGGGAGCAGTATATCATGCTGCATTTTTTTTATTTGGCTGAGTGCAGCACAATATACTGCCGCTCTAGAACCAAAACCTCCCTAGAAGCTACCCCTGAGTGATTGCCAGTGCCAACTCCATGCCCTGTCATCCTCCTTTTTCTCCATATTTAATTCCGAAATGGAGAAAGGGTATGACGAGTTAACACACAGGTAATAGCATACAGCCTACTTCCAGCATTCTGGTCTTAAATCATTACCATACATACAGGTGTATATAGCACCACATACCTCTTACATCCAGTGACTTCTCCTGTGATGTAGAATGTTCTCTTTTCTAATCTTCTCCATTCGGATCAAACTGCCATGATGACTTCTCTCAGTGACGTCTCCCATTATGTAGACATTCTTTTTCCTCATTTTCTCCGTTAGGACCAGACAACACATGATGACATTTTGTGGCCATGTTCCATCTCTAAAGAGTATGACACACAGACTTATTAGTGTCCTCAAATTTCCATCATCTTCCCCACCATGGTGCCCTAACATTGTCATCCTGCAGCTAGCCCAATACTGAGCCTGCTGTGCTTCCCAATGCATCCCAAAAATGTACTGTAGAAATACTAATGCCCCTATAGTGTCCCCAGTTACAATAACTCCTACCCCCAGCAATAACAATGTCCCTCCAGTAATAGTAATGCCCCTACAGTGCCCCCTATAATTCCTCCAGTAATCATAATGCCCCGGTATTAAAAATTTAGTGCCCCCAGTAATAATAACGCCCCCCATAATAGTGTGTCGGGCAATAATTATGCCCCCACAATGCCCCTTTCAGTAATTATAATGCCCCCTACAGTGCTCCATATAATTCCCCCAGTAATAATAATAATAAGGCATCCACAGTGCCTTCAGTAATCATAATGCCCCTACAGTGCCCCCAGTATTAAGTATACCCCAGTATTAAAATTGCCACCTCAATAATAATAATGCCCCAGTATTATTATTATGTATTGTATTGTGCCCCTTGTAATAATAATGCCCCATATCATGCCTCCAGTAATAATGATGCCCCCTTGCCCCCAGTAATGTCCTCCCTGACCCCACTAATGTCACTATAATGCCCCAGTAATGCCAGCTTACCACTAGTAACATCCCTATGGCAGCCACAGTAATGCTGACCTACCCTCAGTAATGTCCTCCCTGGCCCAGTAATGTCCCTATAGCAGCCAAAAATAATCCATGTCCCCAGTAATTTAATTGTAATGGTTACCTTAATTTTCCCCTCCCCCAAACCCACTCATTGTCAAGTGGCTGGGAAAAAAAAAACAACCTTACCTGAGTTCCGTTCCCCACATGCATGCTGAAGCCTCTTCTGGCCTACATCCTGTAACCCAGAGCAGGAGGGGTTTGGAGGACGACACAGCGTCAGTCGCGCTGATGCTGGAAGTAGGAGGAGCCACAGGTCCTGACAGCAGGAGAGAGGTACAGGAGGGGCGGATCGATCAGAAGCAGGCACATTGCGGCATGATGATGAAGAAGGCCAACAGTGGCCATCACCCTGGCTACAATACACATTGAGGCTGCCAGCAGCCCGGCTTCAATCTCATTATCGTGACAATGGTGTGATAATGAGATCGCAGCAGCGCTGACTGCAGCCTGTAATGCGTATTGTAATGTGTATTGTAATGTGTATTGTAGGGCGGGCGCCGGGTCGCAGCTCCTCTGCCTTAACACATTGTGTAAAAAGAAGGTGACACCGGCCCCAAGCATACTGTAAGCAATCGGCCCACCGGGAAGTTTCCCGGAAGGGTACATTGCCAATCCGCCCCTGAACTTTTATTAATGTCTCAAGCTCAGCTCTGTCATTTTGGGGCCCTATAATACAAAAGGACTCCACTCAGCCATAGCCTGTTCCTAAAGGTGGACTTGTGTGAATGGCTGCTGCTAAAGGAAAAATGTATATGAATACACTGTGTATGCAAAGAGATATCTCCCAAGGAAGAGAACCATCTCGCTAGTGCCACTTCTTGGAAGTGGCCCCCTATGAGTGAAACCCAACTTTCCAACAAGCCTTAGGATTTAATAAGGGAATACAGCCCAGCAGGTATCCATTTATAGACAACTGTTTCGGGTGCTTACCCCTTGTCAGTACAGAATATGATTCTAGATGGATGGGTGTGATGCCTTGAATGTGGCTTAGGAAGGGTCCTGAATCTCCTTAACCACCTAACTATTTTAGCAGAGTCCAGCTCGGGCAGTGTGAAAAGTAGCTAACCGGAAGGGGGAGGGCAGCTTTAGATGGTGATATCTCCTCAATGGTAGCAGCTAAAAACATGACATACAAGACCAAAAGTCCAGCAAAAGTCCAAGCAACAGAGGAGAAATCACTGTTAGAAATCAAGTCAGAAATAATCGCTAGTAAAACCGTTTTTTACTTTCATTTTCAGCTGCATTCACAGCATCCCGATTTCTATCAGTGGTATCTTTCTCTGTCCTGAACATCATTGTGGTATTGTCTGAAAGCTTGGAATGTCTGCTTTCAAACAAGACCAGTTACATGTTTCTAGCTGCTACCATTCAGGAGGTAGCAGCATCTAAAGCAGCCCTCCCCCTCTAGTTAGCTACTTTTCCCACTGCTGGAGCTCCACTCTGGCAAAACAGTTAGGTGGTTAAAGAGACCAGTCCTGTATGGAGACTTATTGTTAATGCTACATGGGAAACATATATGCAAAGAGGTGTCTACCAAGAAAGCAAATCATCTCGCCAGTGCCACATCTTGGAAGTGGCTCCCTATGAGCCAAATCTGACAAAACAAGCCTTGGGGTTTGGAAGGGAATACAGCCAACCCAAATATCCATCCATAGGCAGCTGTTTTGGGTTGCTTGTGCAGCGAGCCCTTATGGGAGCCGGTGCAGAGGATGGGAGTGGTGGTGGTCCTGATGCAGCGTAGTTGTGTCACGGTGTCCTACCTCAGGCCATAGCTCCCTGGGGTCAGTTGCAGTGAGGGTTATAGTACTAGTATAGTAAGAATGAGGCCAGAGCTGAACATAACAAAGTCCTTTTTACTAAGTGACACGTAGAACCTGAACTATATACAGTAGCAGCAGAATTTAGTACAATTCTTCTCTTGCACCAGCTGAGGAGGTATGGTTGCTGGTTGTGTGGCAAATGATTGACGCTCACGGATATACAGTAGGTGCCCTCTGTAATACTGGCTTAAAGGGGTTTTGCCACTTCAGCAAATAGCATTTATTATGCAGGGAAAGTTTCCATGGTTACAACCATCCTGCAGTCCAGCAGCGGTGGCTGTGCTTGTACACTATAGGACAAAGTACCGGCCTACGTGAGCTTCCCGGCCACCAGAGAGGCTGGCATTTTTTCTTATAGTGTGCAAGGACGAGCACCACTGCTGGATTTCAACCATGAAAATGAGCAGTGTGTAATGTGATGGAAAAATGAACCAAGCCAGCAAATGAAGCAATATGGATCACAATACATTAGTAAGTGATAAATGGATGCGGACAGCACACGAATAACATAGAAATGAATGGGTCCGCATTTGATCTGTAAAAAATGCAAACCGAAAATATGTTCATGTGCATGAGTCCTAAATTAGTATACATATGTACATAGCTTTCAGTCACTGATAGTTGACCGGGGGAGGTCTTAAGGGGCTGTCTCACCTCAGTAAGTGGCATTTATCATGTACAGAAAGTTAATACCAGGCACTTACTAATGTATTGTGATTCTCCACACTGCTTTCTTGACTGGCTGGATTCATTTTTCCATCACATTATACACTGCTTGTTTCCATAGTTACAACCACCCTGTAAACCAGCAGTGGTGGTCATGTTTGCACACTATAAAAAATGCCAGCCTCTCTGGTGGCCAGGACCGTGGGAGCTCACATAAGCTGGTACTTTTTTCTATAGTGTACAAGCACGGCAATCACTGCTGGATTGTAGGGTGGTCGTAACTATGGAAACTTTCTCTGCATAATAAATGTTATTTTCTGAAGTTGCAAATCCCCTTTAATGTTTGTCTGGCCTGGTGTTTGTTTAGTGATGATGGTGTCTTTGGCCCATTTTCCCTCGCCTTGCAGCAGTGTCTCTAAAGCTGTATTTCACAGATCACTCTGCTGTATCTTGCCTTGCAACTGATGGTTGCTTTCTGAATTCTGATGGTCTATCTGGAGTGTGGGTCTCACAAGAGAACTGAGTTTGGTTCCTCAATGTCCCTCTGGAGTGTAGGTCTCACAAGAGACTACGCTACAGTTCCTAGGAGTAGGAGCCATGCCATGTGCTACCTCACTCCTTGCTGTCTCAAATGGAACCCCCTCCTGGCAGGAGGGAGAACTAGACCACTCCTACCAAGAGGAGAGGACTGGAATGGTAAAGTTCATTCCTGTTACCACACATTGCCAACTATTTCTCCTCTTGCTGGAATAAAGGCATAAACATGAAAATACATTACAATAATAATACATAATTAACATTCGCAGACACCCCCTAGGTCTAGGGTATTGCACTTGCCCCTCCTAAGTATACAGGGAGGGCCATTTAAATGGATACACCTAAATGAAATGGGAATGGTTGGTGATATTGACTTCCTGTTTGTGGCACATTAGTATATGGGAGGGGGGAAACTTTTCAAGATGGGTGGTGACCATGTCGGCCATTTTGGATCCAACTTTAGTTTTTTCAATGGGAAGAGGGTCATGTGACACATAAAACTTGGGGGCCATTCAACTGGCCCACCACGACCAATCCACTTTCCAGGAAACTGTTCATCTAGGAATGCTCGGACCTGACACCCATAATGTGGTGGTGCACCATCTTGCTGGAAAAACTCACTGAACGTGCCAGCTTCAGTGCATAAAGAGGGAAACACATCATCTTGTAGCTGTTGAATGGCCCCCACGGTCTCCTGATCTGACCAACTTAGACTTTTATCTTTTGCTTCATCTGAAGGCAATTGTCTATGCTGTGAAGATACGAGATGTGCAGCACCTGAAACTATGGATACTGGAAGCCTGTGCTAGTATTTCTTCTGCGGTGTTATTATCAGTGTGTGAAGAGTGGGAGAAGAGGGTTGCATTGACAATTCAACACAATGGGCATCACTTTTTATCACATTTTATAAGTGGTCAGAAACTTGTAAATAACTCATAAAAGAATAAAGTTACATTAAAACCACGCACCATTGATTTTCTTGTGAAATTCTCAATAAGTTTGATGTGTCACATAACCCTCTTCCCATTGAAAAAACTAAAGTTGGATCCAAAGTGGCCGACTTCAAAATTGCCGCCATGGTCACCACCCATCTTGAAAAGTTTCCCCCCTCCCATATACTAATGTGCCACAAACAGGAAGTTAAAATCCATATAAATGGCCCACCCTGTAGAGTAGGATTGTGGTGGCCAATAAGGGACAGCGACAGCTTTCTGGTCCTTGCATAATGTACTCCAGAGCCATGGAGTCTCCATGTGGGCTACATCACCTCCAGATGAGGCTGACCACTGAAGCGAATCAGATAGAAAGAGACTACGCTAGTCAGTCTGAGAAGCAAAAAATGACTAGTGATACATTTATGTAGAGGACTTCAGGAAAAAGCAGGAGGCACCTGGTGTACCAACAGTGTAATTAACTATAATTCAGTATAGAGAGCCACACATCTGAGCACCCGGGTGTACACCTTAGAGACTTCTATTGTAAAGCTGTTCCAGATGAATTATTTTACTGTTTTAACCTGTGTTACTGTTCAATTGTGTCATTCAGTGATGAGTAAAGGAGTCTGGTGTGCGCAACATTTCCTATGACCTCCTCAGCCAGTCCCACCGCATTATAGTTATGCGTTATCTGATACTAATCCCCTGTGTCTTTTCCTTCCTTACTTGGCCTCACAGTGCTGTTTAATTCTTTATCCATCTGTCCATGACTTCTCCTGCACACCCAATTTGTCCGCTATTCCTTCAGTGGTAGTACAATACCTCAGTTGTCACTAGCCGCACCTCATCTGCGCGGCAGGCACCCTCATCTACATAGCTAGTGCTATGGGAGCTACTCTGGAATCTGGTAGTTACTAGACTTTTATTAGACTGAGGTAACATATAATTATTCTTGACAGATCAGATGACAAATGGATAAAATCTAATAGAACTTGCTCCATTTGCCTGTCAATCTGTTAAAATTAATTATATGTTACTCCTACCGTTAGTCCCTGCTTGGACTGGATTGCGGTTTTGAGATATGCCATCCTTAGACCCCAGGGAGTGTGTGGTACTATAAAGTCCCCCCTCCCACCTACTATGTGAGTGTAAATTCATGATGTTAGTTAGGTCTACTTTTGGACTGATTTTATTGTGGTCACTGCCCTAATCACTATATCTCTGAGATATTTTTTTCTCCTACATTGCTGTATTCAGGTGGGCTCAAGTAACCGTAATCTAATGTTGCCTATATTAGATGTTATATCTGCAGCCTTAAGTACTCCAAGCCCGATGAATGCTCCCAACACTGTCACCGTGACACGTTTTTTAGCCCCCATCGCCAGTGCTGAAATACAATGTAAAGTTCATGAACTTGACCATATGTATTTTGCGGTCTGCAAAAAAAAAAAACTGTGTGACATCTGTGTTGGATCCATTTTACTTCTGTGTTGGATCTGTTTTTTTTTTTTTGCAGATGCATTGTAACAATGCCTGTCCTTGTCCGCAAAACGGGAAGAATAGGACATGTTCTATTTTTTGCGGAATGGACATGAGGACATATGGAATTGGAATGCACACAGAGTCATTCCAAATTTTTTTGCGGATCCATTGAAATGAATGGTTCTGCATATGGAACTGTAAAAAAAAACGGAATGGAAACGGGAAAAAAATATGTTTGTGTGCATGAGCCCTAACAGAAATGGTAGAGCTGTTTTCCCCATCTGTGGCATTGTATATACTGTATCAAAAGAACTGTGTCAGTGAGAATTGCACATTAAATATATGAATTTGTTAGACTGTGCAGGGACAGAACAAGGTAAGTAGATATATACAAAATCCATAAATATTTGTATAGAATAGGATGCCATTTAACCACAAAAGGATAGTATAGTTTTAACGTACAGGCTATGGGCACAGTGCATTTTCTTATGATTTCATTTTGGGCTAAAATCATTTTTTCAATTGGTCTTTATTAAAAATGTTCAGCCATTTCTGAGTTAAAAATCAGTCTGTTTGCAAGCTTGAATCCCGTCATCTGACGCCTCATGTGTAGTTCTGATCTCTGATCTCCTGACTTCATACACACTTTTTAAGCCATATTCTTGTCAGTCTGATCTGAAGAACGGAGCTGTAATGAGTGTTTAAGAGGTCAGGAGATCAGAAATAATAGCTACACCTGAGCCTGTATGATGATGGGATGGGATCCAAAGAAAACAGTGACAATTGGCAAACAGACTGATTTTTAACTCTTGTATCTTAGAAACGGATGACCATTTTTAATACAGACCAATTAAAAAAATTTTTGGCCCAAAATGAGTAAAATACAATCATAAAAAAATTGCCTCAAAGGTGTCCAAAGCCTCTGCTTTGTTTTTCATGTAGGGTAGTAAGGGTCCACGTGAAATATGTGCCAAAATCACACATAAGTCTGTGCGTTTTTTTTGTGCGGATGTCATGTCGATTTTCCACAGATCTCACCCTTCAATTAAAAAGGGTGAAATCCGCACACAAGAGGAACGCAACAACAATTGACATGCTGCAGATTTTAAAATCTGCACTGCAGGTCAATTTCTGCACCTAAGAAAAGCACAAAGGGGCA
Organism: Rhinella marina; assembly: GCA_900303285.1. NCBI lineage: Eukaryota > Metazoa > Chordata > Amphibia > Anura > Bufonidae > Rhinella > Rhinella marina. The sequence continues at coordinate 6,119 of ONZH01019995.1, read as the reverse complement.
CATTTATTAAGACCACTGTTTTAGACGTTGGTTTTAATAAGCCCCTATAGCTGGTGGTGGATCACCAAAGTTATGTTTAGGTGCTGGCCTCTACATAACTTTGGTGCATTCAGCGCCAATTCCAAATGTACGCCATCTTCCTTGCCGTCTTATATTTAGACCATTTTCTACTCCTAAATCAGGCGTAGAAAATGATGAATGAGGCAAGCCTTCAGTCCTGTCATCTTCCCCACTGTCCTGTCTCCAAGCCCCTTGCGTCATCCAGTGTACTGGTCGAGATCCTGCCAGCGCATGCACACTGCATAGAGTGATGCAGCTGCCCACAATGGTCATCACAGTGCGCATGTCCAGGCCTGGTGGTGAACTGCGCACTCACGGGATCTCAGCCAGTACACTGGATGATGCAAGGGGCTTACAGGGAAGGCCAAGCAAGAGGCTGGTGAGGAATTATGTGAGAAGAAGGCAGAGCGGCCTGGGCACGTACAGCCTGAACGCCGCCCCTGGGCACTTGCGGGCCCTAATTTGAATATGAATAAAACATTGTTTTTGCTGCTGGTGAAAGTCAGAACAAAAGCCCAAAGGTACCATTTGAATCATGTATATTTATGCTACAGCGCTATGTACTGCAAGCAGTGTATAAGGTCCAATTGTGGTGACAGACTCCCTTTAACCCTTTCAGTACCGAGCCACTTTTCACCTTAAATCCCAGGCCGATTTTTGCAAATCTGACATGTGTCACTTTATGTGGTAATAACTTTGGAACGCTTTTACTTATCCAGGCCATTCTAAGATTGTTTTCTCGTCACATATTGTGCTTCACGACAGTAGTAAATTTGTGGCAAAATATTTCATTTTTATTTATAAAAAAAAAAACAAATTTAGCAAAATTTGGAAAAATTAGCAAATTTCAAAATTTCAATTTCTCTACTTTCAAAATACATAGTAATACCTCCAGAAATAGTTATTATTTTACATTCCCCATATGTATACTTTATGTTGGCATCATTTTATAAATGTCATTTTACTTTTTTTTTGGATGTGAGAAACCTTTAGAAGCCATTTTTCAAATGTTCATCAAAATTTCAAAAACCATTTTTTTGAGCACCAATTCAGTTATGAAGTGATTTTGGGAGGCTTACCTAATGGAAAACACTAATAAATGACCCCATTTTAGAAACTACACCCCTCAATTTATAAAAAACTGATGTTACTAACTTTATTAACCCTTGAGGTGTTCCACAAGAATTAAAGGGAAATGGAGGTGAAATTTCAAAATTTCAATTTTTTGGTAGATTATTCACGTTAATAAATTTTTTCTTGCAACACAGAAAGGGTTAACAGCAAACTAAACTTCAATATACATTACTCTGATTCTGCAGTTTTGCAGAAATACCCCATATGTGGCGGTAAACGTCTCTATGGGTTTGTGGCAGTGGTCAGAAGGAAAGGAGTGCCATATGGATTTTGGAGGCAGATTTTGCTAGAATGGTTTTTAGGCACCATTTTGTAATTGAGAGACCCTGACGTACCCCTACAGTGGAAACCCTCAAAAAGTGGCCCCCTTTTGGAAACTACACCCTTTAAAGAATATATTAAGGGGGGTACTGGCCACTTTGACCCCCTTTTACGGAATTTACGAAATTTGGAAACACTTAGCTGTGAAAATGAAAAGTTTCATTTCTTCCAATAAAATGTTGCTTTAGCCACAAATTTTTCATTTTCACAAGGGGTAACAGGAGAAAAGCACCCCAAAATTTGTCACCCATTTTCTCCTGAATACGGCAACACCCCATGTGTGGTTGTAAACTGCTGTGGGGTCACATGGCAGGACTCAGAACAGGAGTGCCATATGGATTTTGCAGCACACATTTTGAAGGATTGGTTTGCAGGGGACAATGATTTTTATTTTTTTGAGTTATTGTCTTATGCGGGGGCTCATTTTTTGCAGGATGAGGTGAAGTTTTCATTGGTACCATTTTGGGGTACATAAGACTTTTTGATCGCCTGCTATTACACTTTTTGTGAGTCAAGGTTAAAAAAAATAGCTGTTTTGACATAGTTTTTTTTTAATTTTTTTTACAGCATTCACCCGAAGGGGCAAATCATGTGATATTTTTATAGAGCAGGTTGTTACGGACGCGGTTATACCCAATATGTCTAACATTTTCATTTTTGTTAAGTTTTACACATTAGATACATTTTTGAACAGAATAAAATCTATTTTTTGTGTTGCCATTTTCTGAGAGCCATATTTTTTTATTTTTTGGGCAATTGTCTCAGGTAGGGTCTAATTTTTTGCGGGACGAGATGATGGTTTGATTGGTACCATTTTGGGGTAAATACGCCTTTTTGATCACCTGCTATTACACTTTTTGTGAGGCAAGAGGAAAAAAATGGCTGTTTTGACATAGTTTTAAAAAAAAAAAATTTTACAGCATTCATCTGGGAGGCCATCTCATGTAATATTTTTATAGAGCAGGTTGTTACGGACGCGGTGATACCCAATATGTCTAACATTTTTATTTTTGTTAAGTTTTACACATTAGATGCATTTTTGAACAGAATAAAATCTTTTTTTGTGTTGCCATTTTCTGAGAGCCATATTTTTTTAGTTTTTGGGCGATTGTCTCAGGTAGGGTCTAATTTTTTGCAGGATGAGATGACGGTTTGATTGGTACAATTTTGGGGTAAATACGCCTTTTTGATCGCCTGCTATTACACTTTTTGTGAGGCAAGAGGGAAAAAAATGGCTGTTTTGGCATAGTTTTTAAAAAAAAAATTTTACAGCATTCACCTGGGAGGCCATCTCATGTAATATTTTTATAGGGCAGGTGGTTACGGACGCGGTGATACCCGATATGTCTAACATTTTAATTTTTTATTAAGTTTTACACATTAGATGCATTTTTGAACAGAATAAAATCTTTTCAAAATATTTTTTTTTTAGTTTTTGGGAGGTTGTCTGAGGTAGGGTCTCATTTTTTGCAGGACGAGATGACTGTTTGATTGGTACCATTTTGGGATTAATACGTCTTTTTGATCGCTTGGTATTACACTTTTTGTGAAGCAAGGTGATCAGAAAATGGCTTTTTTTGCATTGTTTTTATTTTTATTTTTTACGGCGTTTACCTAGCGGGGTGGGTCATGTGATATTTTTATAGAGCCGGCCGATACGGATGCGGCGATACCTAATATGCCTGCTTTTCTTTTTTTCACTATTTTTTACAATTTTTTAAAACTTTATTTTGGGAAAATGACGCTTTTTTTTTACTTGAAACTTTTATCTTTTTTTTGTTAAACTTTATTTTTTTAACTTCTTTTTTTACTTTATTTTTTTGTCCTAGTCTGGGACTTCAACTTTTGGGGGTCTGATCCCCTGCACAATGCATTACAATACTTCTGTATTGTAATGCATTGGCTGTAAGTGTATTACACAGTGTAATACACTTACAGCTTCCTGCCTGTGAGATCCAGGAGGCTGGATCTCACAGGCTTCCGTAGAAGGCAGCCCGATGCCTAAGGAAGGCATCGAGCTGCCTTCCCTGCCATTGGGTCCCCGTCACAACAGCGCGGGAACACGATGGGCTCTCCCTCCCAGCGCCGACATCGCACATGCCGCGGTCAGCGCTGACCGCGGCAGTGTGAGGGTTAATGCACCGGCATCGGTGTTTTCACCAATGCTGTTGCATACAGCAGGGGTCCGGCTATCGGCCACTGCCGGACACCTGCAGCTGATCGGGCGTGCGCAGCTCCTGCGCCCGCCCGATCATTGCGCCGTACATGTACGGCGCTGGGACTTGTGGCCGGCTTCCAGCGCCGTACATGTACGGCGCTGGGAGTCTAAGGGTTAAACAGCCAACCATAGCTCCTACCAATATGTCCATTCACTGACAGCAAATATATCTTAAAAACAATGAGATATTAAATACACTTTAATTACAGGCCAGAATCTGTGGTGCATGCCTGTTTTACTATAAATGTTATAGGAATATATCTGAATAATAAATATATACCCAAGTGCTGATCTCTGGGAAACGGGAGGTAGGGAGGGAAGCACCCTTATTTACCTATAAAGAGTCACTGTACTTTCACAAAATTTCACTTAATAGAGAATGGAGTAAAGAGCAAATTTCTAAATACTAATTTGAAAAATCTGCTTGCATCCACCTGAAAAATTCTATAAAGATAGAGGTCACTAGAAGTCTCACTGCCACCTAATTTGCAGTCCACTGCCTGTTGTCAGGCAAGATCCATCCCTAGCAACAGAGACACAGAAGATGGGGGCATGTCAGAGCTAGCTGAGCTCCTGAGCCTGATAGAACTGCTTCTACAATGTTTCTGAAGAGCAGAATAGCTCATGTGTGTCTGTAAGTGTCATCTCTCCCTCCTTATCAACTGTCTGAACTTCCTAGGAGACAACCAACATAGTGGAAAGTAGGGGAAGCATGGTCACTGCATACAGTACTGGCCGGTTCCACAAAATGGAGATGCACCTTGTTTGTGAGAGAAATGCAAGAACATACAAACTCCATGCAGATGTTGACCTTGGTCAAATTCGAACCTGTGACCCCAGGGCTGCAAGGCACCAGTGATAACCACTGAGCCAAAATGCCGCCCCCCCATATATTGTAGACATTATTTTAGGAAATCACAGCATGCCCTGCGGTCTGTTATTTTAGCTTTTTCTATGTCAACCCATTAATCCAATTTAGCAGAGTTGAACTTGCTGACGGTAAGGTATGTTCTAGTCCCTGCTGCAAACGTCCATTAGACTGTCAAGCTCAACGCGCAGCTGCCCTCTTTACTTTGTGTCTTAAACCATGAAGTCAACATGCATACATCCTGCTACGGTGTCCGCTTAAATATTTAATTGGGTTAAGCTGTTAAGAAGGGACATGAAAATGGCATTTTCATAATATTACCCTTAATAATTGATGCTTTTGGCTGCACATACTCTTAATATAAGGATTATAGAAATCTGTATTTTTGTAATGGTGTTCCAAGCACAAACACTTGAGCTTGTAAAGGATGTCCTTGTCTCCCTGGCCTGAATACTAATAGACTGATCTTATTAGCTCCCTGTGTTCTGCACTTGGTTGGATGCTTCAACATAGTCAGACGCCACTAGACTTCACACTGGAGAAAGATACAAGTCACCAGAGATGAGCCTCGCAACGTCCAGTGCGGCTCCCCTTGTAGGAACAGATGGAATTCATTGCAGAGGCAGATGAGGAAAACAGAGACAGTTAAACAAGACACATTGGATACAACATACAGAAATGAGACTGGGATTCTGAACCGACAAGTCTTTGTAATATTCCAATAAATGTCATGCTGCTTTATTTCCAAGTCTTTAGATGCTTCACAATAAATGATAAGCACATTATTAGAAAATACATCAGTCTCCATATTGTTTCTCAAGATTCGCTTGCTCCATCTCTTCTCGGGAGCCTGAAAAGTAATTAGCATTTCAGCATGGCTGCTTCCCTACATGGCAGCTATTTATATGTAATGATATAAGACATCGGACTAAAATTTCTTTGTCCTAAAATGGTCCGAAACGTATTTTTTTCATTTACTTTTCTATGCCTTAATAGAGATATTGCAAAATAAAATCACACCGCTCACAAATACGCTGCTTACTTATTCCCAGGTGGAATTTATTACATGAGTTTGTGAAAGAAGCTAGCTGCACAAACACAGGCAATAAAATATTCACAGCCTGGAAATTTTTACTTAAAAAAAAAACGTGCTTCCAAATCACAATTTCATTTTCAGTAAGTAATGTGTAAAGATTGCAGTGTTAAAGTAAAAGCACAGTACAAACTTAACCCCTTAACCATTTGCCGGGCGGTTGGCACATATATCAGCACAGACATTTAAAAATGAGCATGCAGGGGCAGGGAGCCTACAGAATGAGCGCTGTGCATAGAGATCAGGAAGCGCTAATGCCGCTTACTGCTCAGGTCCCTGTGGTCATGTAATCATGGGGGGGGGAGCAGTAGTCTACGTGAGCTTTACAAAGTCTTTCCTCTGTCACTGGGGTTATTATGTTATCCCCAGTCAGGGGTGCACCTAGCCTATCTGCTGCCTATTACCAATTCTTACCTAGCCCCTTT
>ONZH01019994.1:0-29629 GCA_900303285.1 Rhinella marina | reverse complement strand
AGCAATTTACCTGCGTCTGTTAAGTTGCACTTAAAGCCTCAATTGTCCGTTTATGTATATTTAGTTTCCACATGGTTGGAATTTAAATTTTTGGGGGATTATTAAATGTATTTAAACCATATATATATATATGTGATTACTACAAGACACAAGGTATGGCAGCAATCTACCTGTGAGTGATAACAAGAAATTAAGTATCAGGCCTAAATTATGAATTTCCTTGAATTCTATTTCCACATGGTTGATACAAAAGTATCTGTGAGGAATAACAAATTTAGGAAGGAAGGTGGGGGGGGGCTCGTAAAAATGACCAGGCTACGGAAGGATTTTAAACTGAAGACCCAGAGCCAGATTGTGGGTAGTAGCAGCACCAATTATCCAGCCAAAAGTATTAGTAGTAGTAGTTGGCCACAGTTGTCCCTGCAGGGTTCAGAATGATGCAGTATAGTTGAAGAGGATGAGATTGTGGATTATATAGCTCACTCCTCCTCTCAGTCGCAGCAAGATGATGTGGAGGTGATCATGTCCACCGTGCCATGGAGCCATAGCATTCCTCCTGCTCTTCTTCCTTGTAGCCCCCAAAAAAGCCTTCCCAGTCTTCACTGCCCCTTCCTAGAAGGGCGCCTTCCATTTTCCTAAGAAGTGGCAAGAAAACCCCACCACGTCCTATGGCAGACAGTCAAGAACGTCTCCCTGTTGACAACTTGTATGAGGGCAGTCAGCATTTGTACTGCCCTGAAGAGGAGGTGCAGGAGGAAGCTTCAGACTCCAGACATAACCGTGTTGGTAGTGGTATTAGTAGTGGCCCCCTGTAGCCGTGCTATTGGTGTTGGGAGCAGCGGCAGTTGCAGTCGGGATAGGTACTTAGTTCTTCTACCTTTGTTTATTCCTGTATTACTATGCCCTCTACTTACCTTTTTTCAGCCTTCCACTGACCTCAGTTCAGCCTATCTCTTTTACTACTTTGGATTTGTTCCTATATTTACCTCATCATCTTCTACCATGTCATTAGTAGGGTCATTCTCTCTGTGACAATATCTCAGCCTTTGCTCCTCTTACTACTCTACATTGAGACTTTACATTGCTCCACGTTAATACCATTGTATTCTTATCACTACTTTGCCAGACCTATCTTACACATTTTGTTCGCTATGATCTTTGCATTCTATATACCACACTCTATTTTGTTATACTTATACCATATTTTTATTTTTCAGCGATTCTTTGAAAAAGGTCTTACATAGACCGAAGCATCAGTAATCGCAAGCCAGAGCACAATTATCAGTACCATACATGGAGATTTAACTGGAATGTTGTTTTCACTGGTTATATTGTGATTTTTATCTTTTTATTTTTTGCACTTTTTGCAATACATTAAAAAAACTCTTTTTTTCAGCATCTGATTTGTGAGTGCGTGGTTTCCTTACTATACATTGATCTGGAGATAATCTCCTTATACCACAGTGCCTGGCACACAAGTGGAGTGCATGTACTACCCACTTTATTAGCAGTCGGGAAGGTTCACACCACGGTGGATACCTGGAGCGCCTCCTCCATGGACAAGTTCCTGTCTCCAACAGCAACTAGGCAAAGGATTGCTCACGCTACCCATCCTTTCTATCACATGTATCAGATCAAGCACTGTCATGCTGTGTTGGAGCAGATTGGCCTGGAGACAGTAGCCAAACCGGCAAGTAGCCACACCACTGGCTGTCATGCCGCTGACTGCAACTGGGCATGGTGGTTAGCAACAATGGCCACAACATTGTAGCCATCCTAAACTTCAGTGAAATAACACATGCTCCCTGCATGGTGCACATTACCAACCTAGTGGTGTGGTGCTTTCTAAATAGGTACACTGGCTTGCACAAGGTGCTGGAAAAGTCCAGGAGACTGTCCAAGCACTTCAGCCACTGATACGTGGCGAGGAACGCTCCGAGAACATGCCAACTCGCTGAAATTCGACATTGTACATGTTCAAGAGTCTGTACGATCGGCGGAAAGCCATAAATGATTTTGTCATGGACCAGACAGCCTCAGCAGCGGGGAGCATGTGTTGCTTTGAGGTCAAGCAGTGGCAGTTCATCCGAGATGCTTGTTGGGTGCTGAAGCCCTTTGAAGAGGCCACAAATGTTGTCAGCTCGGACAACTACAGCATGAACAACGTCATCCCTCTTATATTTATCTTAGTACAGACACTGACGCTCATGCAGCAGAGGACGACAGCTGAAGAGCAGCTTACGCATCTTGCTGTCCACCCTATAGCTGTTGGGGACACACAAAGGAATCTGCCATGGAGGAGGAGGATGAGAAACGGCCCCTGCAAGAGGAGGAGGTGAAGGAGCAAGTGGATGATGATGAAGATGGCATGGGCCAAGCCACCCAATCGTCTTAGTGGGGGGTGGAGACAGACAGAAGTGGCTCTTCAGGCACGCTGGCCAGAATGGCAACCTGTAGACTTGCTTGCTTACACAGTGACAGGCATATCCTTGACCTGTAGAGAGGTGTGGGGGGCGTGTTGACATCCAAACATACCAAGTTGGCCTCTGCCAGTGTCCCAAGCATCATTTTTGTCCAAATGAACCAAGCCTGGATTCAGGAGGATTTTCACACTCCTCCAGCTGATTCTGATGTATAGAGTGACTTTGCCTTCCTGGAGGTGTCCCATCTTGCCACTGTTGCTGTCTATCTGTCTGCCTAAGCATCACATTCTGTACAGCTGCTGTATGCTGTGGCCTACATCATGCCACTAATGCCTCTTAATGGTCAGTTTACATGTACTGTATTCAGTTTCCACATGGTTGAAATGTATTTTTTATTTTTTTTGGGGGGGGGGTTACATTTTGTTAAGAAGCATAAATGTACGTTACTAATTACTGCATCAATACTGACATTTTCTCACAGCACAGGTTGATTCAAGATAAATAGACCTCGTTTTCGCCGGCGGTGCCCCATCTTGCCACTGTTGCTCTCTGTCTTTCTGCCTACCTACCATCACATTTTGTATGGCTACTGCTGCAGCCTGCTTCATGTCATTAATGTCACTTGCCAACCATCACGTTCCCCCAAGCCACTTTTTAATTTTGTTCTAATCTCATAACAGTGTGTGTTTAAACATCATCTGCCCCCAACAAGGGACAATTTTTGGAAGCTTTGGAATATGAAAAAGCATAACACATGTGCCAACTCGCTGTATGTTGACACCGTCAAACATGTGTTTACCCATAGCTATGTATGAAATGACATCATTTAATACTGCTGTCATTGAATTCCAGAGCTTGGGGAGGGGAAAAAAATTCATAAAATATAAATGAAAAGAGGCAACTTTTAGGGCAATTGGAACAACTTTGGTTTGACCCGAATTGATTTGGGTACAAACCAAACATTTTCAAAAGTTCAGCGAACCAGATCCGAAACGAATCTCGACTGATTCCCTCATCTCTAAATTAGAAGCATTTAAGTGTCCAGACTTTAAAGAGGTTCTGTGCTTTTATACAATCCTTACTTTTATAAGGGTCCCTTGAAAATAAAGTGTTCTCCAAGTTTCCTCCGGCAAGGATCCCAAGAGATCAACTTTAATCTGTATGAAACCCTAGTGGTAAATGTTCAACTTCCCTACAGTGCCTTCATAGGGAAAATTGAGCATTACACAATGCCCATTTAGATTAAAAGGTTATCTATGTGTAATCAGGACAAAATAGATACTCTAGAGTGAGAGTTGCTTTTTGTAACCAAATGTGAACACGAGAGACCTCCATGACTACATCCCTACATTCTTGATTTCAGGATTATTTCTTGGTGTAGCTGAGGTTTAGGGAAAAAGTCCACCCCTATGTTAAAAGGTTTGTCTAGTTTAGAAAACTCAGATAAGTTCTCTCCTCAGGATCCTCATCTCATTGTCAGAGGGGATAGTGGTTACAAATATGATTTCTCTCTCTCTGGAGTACCTGTTCTGTCGGATTACATTGCTAACCCTTCAATCTGAATGGGCACTGTGTAATGCTCAATTTTCCCTGTGGAGGCACTGTAGGGAAACTGAACTCTTACCGCTAGGGTGTCCAGCAGATTAAAGTTCATCTCTAGGGATCTCTGCAAGAGGTCAATGCATATTTATTGCCCAAAAACCCAGAATAGCATACTAGTCTCTTTCTCTCTCATTACAAAAAATCTAATTTGTTAGAACCTCAACTTTTTGTGAAATTTGAGACGAATACCAAACTCGTAGAATCTATTTGTTCATTCTTCTGCTAGCAATTGGGTCTTGCAACACCCAGACTATGCTCTGGTCTTGGTGATATAATTACTTAATTGGTTCAGGTCACAATCACATGATCTCCATAAGAACCAATTATGGCCCTCGCAGGAGGAGTTGGCCACATTAAACTTTCTTTGGATCCACACTGTACAAAATCTTCTTTCCTCCTGTCTCCTGTCAGAGGGGTGCTCTATGATGACTTATTGGTGGAGCAAGTGCCCATATACTGTCCTGTCCTACTGAGCCCATATATCGTCCTCTCCTTCTGCTGTCGTGCTCCTATAGCTACACCTCTGCACACTTCTGTATTAGCTACCTACTTATTATACATACAATAAAAATAGGGTTACTTTTGACTTCCATTTATTATACCTATCTGACTTAATAATTGTTTACCCCTCATAGAAAAAATCCTAGATCTGCTTATCTCAAGTGACCAAAAGATACAGAGTGTGAGGTTCGAAGAGATGAATTATTAGCAGTGAATACCAAGGGTGATGATATTTGGCTGTTCTTGCCCTCAGTCTTTAGCTCTGTACCAACTGTCACCTGATTTCATCTTGTAAACAGAATGACATCTGACTCCTTTTACAAGGCGATACTGATATGACTGCATGGTTGTTATAGATGTCAAATGAATCTAATGAGGAGTTTCTTGTATTTACTTTTACTAAGGGTTATAGTCTTTCTCTCTAACTACTTACTCAATAAAGTAAGCATATTATCAATTAAATGTAAAGATAAAGGTTTTTTCAAGGATTTGACATTGATGACCTAACCTTGATGACCAGCAATATGCCTCCAATGTTTGAGATGAGATAACCACCTTCATTTTTGCAAAACACCTTTGGGGTCAAAATGCCTACTCCACCCCTTAATATATACCTTTATTGGTGTATTTTCCAAAATGGGGTTATTTCTCTGGCATTCCATTTATTATGTCACCCCAAGGCCTCCACAGTTGTCAGCAAAAGGTGTATTAATCACAACATGGGGCCTCAAATGCACGTGGTGCGTTTTCTTTTCTGAACCCTGCAATATGCTCAATTAACTGTTTATTACCACATAGGTGGTATTGTCATACTCGGGAAAAATGATGTAACAAAATTTATATGTGTTGCCGTATTCTGGAGAAGATGAGTAACAATTTGTGCAGACCTTCTTCTCTGTTACCCCTTTGAAAATGAAAAATCTGGGGCTAAAGTAACATTTTATTTGAAACAGAGGTATTTTCATTTTTCTAAATTTCTATGAAACGCCTGTAGGGCAAAATCGTCCACTACACCTCACTATATATTCCTTGAGGGTTTTATTTTCCAAAATGTGGTCACTTTAGGTAGATATCCATTGTAGGGATACCTCAGGGTCTCTTCAAATAGAACATGGTGCCCAAAAACCATTCTAGCAAAATCTTCCCTCCAAAAGCCATATGGCACTCCTTCCCTTCTGAGCCCTGCAGTGTGCCCATACAGCAGTCTTTGACCATATATGAGGTGTTGCCGTATTCAGGAAAAAATGGGTAACATATTGTGGGTTGCTTTTCTCCTGTTACCCTTATGAACATGACAAATCTGGGGCTAAAGCAACATTTTATTGGAAAAAGAAATCTAATTTTTGGGTTTCAGACAAGTATTTCTAAATTATATAAAACACGTCTCAATTCACCTCACAATAAATGTCTTCAGGGATGTAGGTTCCAAAATAGTGTCACTTTTTGGGGTTTTCCACTGTAGGGGTACCTCAGGGTCTTTTCAGTTGCTACTTGGTGCCCCAAAAACTATTCCAGCAAGATCTGCCCTCAAAAATTTATATGGCACTCCTTTCCTTCTGAGCCCTACGGTGTGCTCATACAGCAAAATTCAGGTAATAAATATTGAGGCTTGTTTTGATGTTAACTGTTGGCTGTGTTACAGGAAAAAAAAACATGGATTCAAATGGAAAATCAGCAAAAACCTAGTACTTAGTAAACTTAAGTATAGTATAAGTGGTTCCAAGTCTGGTTATGTAATTTATATTTTCATACTCATATGCATTCCAAAGCTGTGCTCTGACAAACCAGCAGTAATATGCATTGAGAGGACTCACATAATGGAGAGGACTCAAAGAGGAGTTCCTTCAATGCATTTTGCTGCTGGTTTGTGGGAGCACAGTGTCAGAATGCAAAAGTGAGTATGAAGATAAAAATGACATGATCTGACTCAGCATCACTTAAAGGGATTCTGTCAGCAGGATATTGGGTATAGAGATAATTACATCTCTATACCGGCCTTACTGCTGTGATTGTAAATATGTAAGTGTAATTGTTATTAGGGCAGTAGTTTACATAAAAAAGCGTTTTTATTAACTAGTGAAATACCTGGATAAGGAGCCCAAGGCGAGGTCCTGCGAGCCGTTGGAGCCCGGGCAGGCCACAGATTTCGGAGCCCAGCACGGCCCTCCAGCTAATTATGCACGCCCCTTCAGCGCTGTCTTCTCCCCCGGCTGCGGCGCATCTCGCGCATGCGCCGTGCATACAAGAGTCTGTGCCTCAGCCGGAGGAGAAGACAGAATCCCTTTAAATGACACACCGCTTACTCTAGTTTGGATGGTGTTTCTGAGCTGATAAATTCCCTTTAATTCCTGTGGAACACCTAAAGGGTTAACAAAGTTTATAAAATCAGTTTTGAATAATTAGAGGGGATTAATTTCTATTTCTATTTCCAATTTCTATTTTTATTCTGTTATGTAAACTCCGCCAAGTCACTTCAGAACTGAATTGGTCCATACAAAAGTTGGTTTTGGCATCAAGCAACTGGACGCAGCGGACACATATTGTCCTCAACATGAAGATTTAGTAATGTTTTAGGAGCTGGTTGGGAATTATGTTTTAGAGTTTGAAACCCAATAAAATATATTTTTATTACTAGATGTATTTTTAATTAATAAATGTTTTGTATCCATGTTTTTAACCCTTAGAGTACCAGCGCCGTACATGTTTCTAACAGCAGAGACTTGCGGCTACTTACCGCCATCGGCGGCGTCTTGCTGGGCCTTCACGTGATCACGGCATCAGGATGCTTCCGGGTGGTGTACAGACGCCCCGAGTGGCCAATCGGGGTGTCTGTACACCATATGAAAACTGTAATCCTCGCTGGTGAGGATTACAGTTTTCAAACTGCAATTCTTATTCTGGCCACTAGATGGCAGGCCAGTATAAGAAATGAGCAATTCTTGGATTTATCTCCATCTAGTAAATCCCTGATTGCTCATAAAGAAAAAAAACACACAATATATTAGCTCATATTTGAGCTTTAAAATAATCACAAAAAATTTTTAAAAAAATTTTAAAAAATATATAAAAAATAAAAAAATATATAAAAGTTCAAATCACCCCCCTTTCCGTATAATTAAAAAATAAATATCTAAATAACAATAAATATAGACATCATAGGTATCACCGTGACCAAAAACGCCCGTACTTTTAAAATATAAAAAAAAAATTCCAATACGGCGAATTGTGTGGCGGAAAAAAGCGTCCAAATGGCAATTCGCTGTTTTTTGTCGCTTTTTTTCCTAAAAAAAAAATAAAAAGTGATCAAAAAGTCATACACACCCCAGAATGGTATCAATAAAAACTTCAGATCGCCCCGCAAAAAATGAGCCCCCATACAGCTTCATACACATAAATACCAAAAAGTTATAGGGGTCAAGATATTACAAAAAAAAAAAAGGCCAACTTAAGACCAACATAATTATTTTATCACTATCAAAACGCAGGAAAAACTATACATATTAGGTATCGCCGGATTCGTACTGACCAGTAGAATAAAAGTAACTGGTCAGTTTTAATGAACATCGAACGTTGTAAATAAGAAACCCGTAAAACTGTAGCGGAATATCGTTTTGTTTGCAATTTCACCCGATTTGGAATTTTTTTCCCGCTTCCCACTACACCATATGCAATATTAAATGGTGGCGTTGGAAAGTACAACCTATCCCGCAAAAAAGAAGCCCTCATACAGCTGTGAACAGAAAAATAAAACAGTTATGACTATTTGAAGGCAGGGAGCGCAAAACGAAAATGCATAACCGAAAAAACCTCCGGTACTGAAAGGGTTAAGGTGGATTTATTAATAAAATAATAACTTGTAGAAGCACAGAAAATATACTGGAATATGGTAACTCACCAACGTGCAAATATCAGTAAAAGGAGAGATCGCAGAATTATGAGATTTACTTTACAAGTCTAGGAACAAGGTGTGAATCAAGTTCATTCATGACATACGGCTACAGATTTTTCATAGGGTATGCTGTGTCATAGGGCCCCAGTATCAGTAAAGACCAGGGGGCTCAGATTAAGTAGGCATTTTCACACAGTGGGTGCAACATACCAGCAAAATCTATCAGGCTTTCGTGCTCCTTCCTTCTGGAAGAGTAACGCCCAAAATATTCTGTAATCATGATATATTGTGCATACCGATTCTTAAGATGTGGTGCAGTCTTGTAGACAGGGCTGTGGAGTCGGAGTCGGTAACCATTTTGGTGGAGTCGGAGTCGGTATAAAATGGACCGACTCCGACTCCTAAAAAATATAATGAATTAGTACATTTAGTTCAGTGCAATAAGTGCTAAATATATTTTTATAAGAATTTGTGAAAATGATGAAATGTCCTATAAATGTCTGTTCTATTCCTGATCTAAGGATTTAGGCTTTTAGTTGAGATGACTGTGTACTGCCCTTTATGTCCAGTCAGGGCCGTATTTAGGGTTCATGCTGCCCTAGGCACTCTCTTTGATGACGCCACCCCCCCCCAACGTGACCCATTCCCCCACGCCCCCAAATAGTAGCATAGTAGCCTCTCCTCAGTCCCCCCCATCCCATAGTAGCCTCCTCCCCCCACAGTAGCATAGTAGCCTCTCCTTAGAACCCCCCACCCCATAGTAGCCTCGTTACCCCCACCCCCCATAGTAGCCTCTTCTCACCCCCCCACCTCATAGTAGCCTCCCCTCGTTACCCCACCCCCCATAGTAGCCTCCTCCCCCCACAGTAGCATAGTAGTCTCTCCTCAGTAGCCCCCCAACCCCATAGTAGCCTTGTTACCCCACCCCCCATAGTAGCCTCCTCCTGGACTTATTACAGTGACCTATCCTCCCCCCAACCCCCTGGATACTGAAAATGGTCCTCTGCCAAGACAATTAACCCCCGCCCAACTACCCCACCATCCCCATACACTCAACTACCCTCAGTCTGTACCCCCCCCCACACCTGCCGCTGGTGCACCTAGCTTTTCTGATGCCCAAGGCAAATATTGAAACACCCCCCCCATGCCAAATTCTCAACCTAATTCCTTCCCTCCAGTCCTACTGTTAAAGGGGTTGTCCTCTTTTTACTACTAATGACCTATCCTCACGATAGGTCATCAATATCAGATCGGCTGGGGTCCTCCGGCACCCTGACGATCAGCTGTTTGAAGAGAGAGCAGAGCTCATATGAGAGCTGCTTTCTCTGCTCTGTTCACCTGCTCATCATAGAATTTGCAGTGAAGAGCAGTAAACAGAGCAGAGAAGGCGGCGCTCATCCAAAAAAAAAAAAAATAAAGACAACCCCTTCAAAGACAGACTTGGAAAACATTTCATACAGCACTACAGAGCATACAGGGTCATACAGCGCCACATATGTACCTCTTACATCCAGTGACTTCTCTTCTCTGATGACGTTTTCTTTCCTCTTCTTCTGTCAGACCAGACCGCCATGGTGACTTCTTTCAGCTGTGTCTCGTCTCTGAAGAGTTCAACAAACAGACATCTTACTTTCCTACTTTTCCATCATCCTCTCACCTTCTCCACATCTCACCCTGCCCACCCCCCATACTATACTACAGAAACAGCCCCCCTGAAAATACTGGCACCACACAGAAAAACAGTACCCCCCTTACCTTTAAGATCAGATCCCCATATCAAACCCCAGATGAGACCCCCCATCTACAGACCCCCATTAGACCTCCAAACTCCCATATCTGACCCTCATTAGACCTCCAAATCCCTGATCAGCCCCTCATTAGACCCCCAGACCACCTATCAGATCCTCATTAGACCCCCAGACCCCCTATCAGACCTCCAGACCCCCTATCAGACCCTCATTAGGCCTCCAGACCCCCTATCAGACCCTCATTAGACCCCCAGACACTCAATCAGACCCCCCATTAGACCTCCAGACCCCCTATCAGATCCTCATTAGACCCACAGACCCCCAATCAGACCTCCAGACCCTCAATCAGACCCCTCTAGACCCCCAGTCAGACCCTTCAGGCCCCTAATCAGACCTCCTTCAGACCCCTAATTAGATCCCCAATCATACCCTCCCCTTCTGGCCCCATATCATACTCTTGTGGCCCCCATATAGAACTCTCCTTCTGGGGCTCATGGCAGACCCCCCCTACCTTCTGGCCCCATGTCAGAACCCCTTTTCTGGCCCCCATTTTAGACCCCCCTTTCTGGTCCCCATTTCTGTCCCACCATTTCAGACCCCCCCCCCATTCTGTCCCACCATTTCAGACCCCCCCCATTCTGTCCCACCATTTCAGACCCCCCCCATTCTGTCCCACCATTTCAGACCCCCCCATTCTGTCCCACCATTTCAGACCCCCCCCCATTCTGTCCCACCATTTCAGACCCCCCCATTCTGTCCCACCATTTCAGACCCCCCCATTCTGTCCCACCATTTCAGACCCCCCCCATTGTGTCCCACCATTTCAGATCCCCCCATTCTGTCCCACCATTTCAGACCCCCCCATTCTGTCCCACCATTTCAGACCCCCCCCATTGTGTCCCACCATTTCAGATCCCCCCCATTCTGTCCCACCATTTCAGACCCCCCCATTCTGTCCCACCATTTCAGACCCCCCCATTGTGTCCCACCATTTCAGACCCCCCCATTTCAGATCCCCCCCCCCATTCTGTCCCACCATTTCAGACCCCCCCATTCTGTCCCACCATTTCAGACCCCCCATTCTGTCCCACCATTTTAGATCCCCCCCATTCTGTCCCACAATTTCAGATCCCCCATTCTGTCCCACCATTTCAGATTCCCCCCATTCTGTCCCACCATTTCAGACCCCCCCATTCTGTCCCCACCTTTTCAGATCCCCCCCATTCTGTCCCCACCATTTCAGATCCCCCATTCTGTCCCCACCTTTTCAGACCCCCCCATTCTGTCCCCACCTTTTCAGATCCCCCCCATTCTGTCCCCACCTTTTCAGATCCCCCCCCATTCTGTCCCCACCTTTTCAGACCCCCCCATTCTGTCCCCACCTTTTCAGATCCCCCCCCATTCTGTCCCCACCTTTTCAGATCCCCCCCCCATTCTGTCCCCACCTTTTCAGATTCCCCCCCCCATTCTGTCCCCACTTTTTAAGATCCCTTTTTGGCCCCCACTTCAGACCTCAGATCAGACAAGAAAAAAAAAAAAAAAACTTACCTCCGGTCCTGGCTGTGTCCCCGCTCTCTCCTCTTCCAGGGGCCCGCGCTGAAGTCACCTGACCTCCTGCAGCGTCAGGTCAGAGGGCGCTCTGTACGTCCTGACGCTGCAGGCAGTCAGGACACAGCAGCGCCGGCCTCAGGAAGAGCAAGCAGAAGGAGGGGTAAGTACTGTACAGCGCTACCAGCGCTTCACTCCCCCTCCTCCTGCAGGCTAGTGAGCGCTTCCATTATGGAAGCGCTCGCTAGTATTCCCTTTATAAGATGCACTGCATCTTATAAAGGGAAAAGTTTAGCACCGGCATGGTCGCCGATACCCCGCGCCACCCGACAGCAGCACCCTAGCACCCCCCCCCTGCGGAAATTTAAAAAAATATATATATAAATTCCAGGATGGTTTTTTTTATTTTTATTTTTTTTTTTAATCGTTATATACTCCTGGCGGGGTGCCGCCCCCCGCAACCTGCCGCCCTAGGCACCGTGCCCCCGGTGCCTAGTTGTTAATATGGCCCTGTGTCCAGTGCATGTTCTCTCTGTATGCTTTATGTTTCCTCTGAGATCATGTTTGGAGAGGTTAGCTGCTCTCATGGCTTCTATCTGCTGCTGATGTAAAACACCTAGAGCCTTATGTATGAAAACTGTCTAGGTGCAGAAGTTTCTTTGTTGCCCATAGCAACCAAACAGAGCTCCCCTTTCATTTCATATAGTGCTCTGGAGAAATGAAAGGGGAGCTCTGGTTGGTTGCTATGGGCAACAAAAAAAGTCTTAGACCTAGACAGTTTTCATACATCAGGCCCAGAGGCGTAGCTACTGGGGGGGGCAGGGGAGGCGATGCTCTGAGCCCAATACCTCTGGGGGTGCCCAGCAGGGATGGGCTTAGTACAATCAGGCGAATACAAGTGAGCGCTTCCATTATGGAGTCTGATGGGGGCACATTAAGCCGATCTGAGGTCTGATGGGGGCACATTCTGATGATCTGAGGTCTGATGGGGCACATTCTGATGATCTGAGGTCTGATGGGGCACATTCTGATGATCTGAGGTCTGATGGGGGTACATTCTGATGATCTAAGGTCTGATGGGGATACATTCTGCTCATCTGAGGTCTGATGGGGGAACATTCTGCTCATCTGAGGTCTGATGGGGGCACATTAAGCCGATCTGAGGTCTGATGGGGGCACATTAAGCCTATCTGAGGTCTGATGGGGGGCACATTAAGTCTATCTGAGGTCTGATGGGGCACATTAAGCCGATCTGAGGTCTGATGGGGGTACAATACGCTGATCTGAGGTCTTATGGGGGCACATTAAGCCTATCTGAGGTCTGATGGGGCAGATTAAGCCGATCTGAGGTCTGATGGGGGAACATTCTGCTGATTTGAGGTCTGATGGGGGCACATTCTGCTGATCTGAGGTCTGATGGGGGCACATTCTGCTGATCTGAGGTCTAATGGGGGCACAATCTGCTGATCTGAGGTCTAATGGGGGCACATTCAGCTGATCTGAGGTCTGATGGGGGCACAATACGCTGATCTGAGGTCTGATGGGGCACAATACGCTGATCTGAGGTCTGATGGGAGCACATTAAGCCGATCTGAGGTCTGATGGGGGCAAGGGACTGTTAGTTTAGTGATGTAAAAGTTGGGGACAGATTTCCTTTAACATAGGAGTCCCCTTTTTTACTCCTATTAATCCTATATTTTACTGCATTATGTGGTAGAGTATTTAGAGTAGGGTATGTAGAAAGTCTATTGTACTGTACTTAACAGCATAGATGATCTAGGAGTTTATACAGTCTTCTTGCTAATACAGTATTATAACCACAACTAGTAGTATGTGCCTGTGAAGTTGGAAACGTGCATTTGGGAAGCCAATAAGTGGGGGGCCCACTCAAGTATGTTTCGCCCACCCATGTGCTGAACCTCTAGCTACGCCTCTGATCAGGCCCTTAGTGATCTGTACCCAGAGAAGCCTGATAGATTACAAACTGTTTTTGTCATGACTTATCTGTACTATTGATTTTATGCAAATTTGTTTAAAGTTATCACTTAAACATGCTCCATGTATGAGGGAGTCGGAGTCGGGAGTCGGAGTCAGGGGAAATTGAGGAGTCGAAGTCGGGGCTTTGGCTTACCGACTACACAGCCCTGCTTGTAGACCTAAACCCATAACAAATATTCTTTATAGGGGGTGTTTAGTGGGTACAGATGTGTCAGATGTAGTGTAGTCTGAAATTGCCTCCACCAATGGTAGTTTGAAATTGCCTACAGTAGTCTCCTCTATGGAGCAGGCAGGCAAGACAGGTAATTTCCTAGCATGTGACTGCCCACACCATACTGCAGTGCAGGGGCGGATTGGGAATTAAAAGTGGCCCTGGAAAAAAAAAAAGTGGCCCAATGTTGTGGGCGGACCCAGATTGAGAGAAGGTGGGGTCAACATAAGAAGGCAGGGCCAGAAATACCATAGAGGGAGCAGTATATCATGACACAATTTTTTATTTGGCTCAGTGCAGCACAATATACTGCTCCAGAAGAGCCCAAAACTTCTGTAGAAGCTGCCCCTCTGTGGTGCCCAGTGCCAACTGCTATGTCCTGTCCTCCACTTGCCTGCTGTGCTCCCTTATGCCCCCAAATAACATACTGTAAAAATAATAATGCCCCATATACTACCGTCAGTGACAATAATGCCTGCCCCCAGCAACAAAAAAAGTGGCGCCCATAATTCCCCCAGTAATAATAATAATGCCCCCAGTAATACCAATGTCCCCACAGTGCCCCCAGTATTAAAAATGCCACCTCATGTTATAATAATGCCCCCAGTATTAATATCATGTATTGTATTGTGTCCTCCGTAAAAATAATGCCCCATATTGTGCCTCCAGTAATAATGATGCCCCACAGTGCCCTCAGTAATAATAATGCCCCTAGTAATGTCCTCCCCTTGCCCTCCAGTAATGCCCCTCCACCCCAGTAAAAAGTTCCCGGTGGGGTACATTGCAAATCTGCCCCTGATTAGAAAACATTGCTGCTTTGTTCCACAGGTGGTGTGCTGTTTTTGGAAGAACGCAGCCATATTTTTCTAATCCTGCACAACCCTTTTAATTAATGTGATCATTTTAAGTGAATGTTTCCAGCAGAGATCCGGATCAATCGTTGCTACATTCAACAGATCACCACCGGATCCTTATTGACTATAATGGGATCCAGCCACTTTTTGGCATAAATGCTTGGTTTCGGCAGGATAAATACCGCTGCAGTTTTCGTCTAGCCAAAAGCCAACATTTATTCTGGATCAGGATGTTGGATCATCTCTAATGGAGATGTGAGCACAGCCTAATCAGTCAGGTTATGTATGGATCTGTACCACTTATGTGCACTTTTAGTTATTATAATACAGCAATTTTACTGCCAAAAACTGGTTACTTTTTTTTTTTAAACCACGGTTCAAATAACCTTCAAAGGACGCATATTCTATAGAATCCTATAGATACATCTTTTTACTTTCTGATTATTGCACAAATTTGGTTTGAAACTAATGACAACAACCTATAAGGTACAGGTCACAGTCAAATCTCTTTTTTGCATGAATAAATTATAAACCAACTAATTAGTCGCAATTCCAAGTTAACTGCATGAAGAAACACTATCTGACCTCAAGGTGTGAATACAAACAGCAAAGCAATGAGAACTCCTCAGCAGCCTGTATCATCAGGGATCCCCATGCTTTGGCGCTTACAACTACATATAGCAGTGAAGTAAGGCAGGAGACTTCACACACGTGGGCTGCGCTCGTCCCCGCCAGTACCTGCTTCCTGTAGGCTGTACAGTAGACCTGCAGCCAGGACCCCCACAGAGGCTGCGTCTGTCAGTGCAGCGAGGGAGCCGCAGGCAGACATGATGTGCGCCACTCCTTACCTACAGCCGTGCACCGGGCGAAGGGCATCAGGACACTTCCGGAATCCCAGTGCAACAGCAGCGCTGAGCCCTGAAGGGGGACAACAATCAGTGAGGTGATTCAAGAGGGGGCGGGGACATCATGGTATCTGACGGCGAGCCAATCACACAACTTACAGCAGGGCCAGCAGCGGCTGCCCTCAATACAATACACACTGCAGCCACCAGCAGCCCTGCTGCAATCTCGTTATCATGACATTGGTATGATAATGAGATCGCAGCAGGGCTGACTGGTGGCCGCAATGTGTATTGTAATGTGTATTGTACTGAGGGTGACGGCCGCCGCTCACCCTGCTGATGCCAGCCCACAGCATACTTTAGGCAGTCGGCCCACCGGGAACTTTCCAGGAGGGGTACATTGCCAATCCGCCCCTGCTGCAGTGACTGTGAACTCAGACATATAGTTTTGCTTGCAGACCTATGGTCTAAGAGAGCACCAGTCTGGTGCCTATAGAAACTTATTAATATAAACGTCAAAGGAAACATTTGGTGAAAAAACAAACAATATTTAAATTGTGTCACCAATAGTTTAGATTAAAACAATATTACATTAATCTGAATGGTTAAGAAAAGCAGCTGCTTCACATCACTAACAGTACATTCCCAGAACTGAAATACAACAGAATGATCTACAGGCTGTGAGTTAAATCACACGTCAACATGGCATGAAATAATGGTTTGCATAACCTCTCACATTCGGAGGAGACACTCTGTACTAGAATTACTGAATTAGAGATGAGCGCATTTCTTGAAATTTGTTTTGTGTCCAATTCAGCAAACTTTTCAAAAATATTTGATTCAGGCTGACTTTATTCTACCTAAAGATGAGCTAACCAGTTAGAGGACAGTCAGGCAGGGACAGTAAGAAATCAATCAATCAAGCTTATTTCCAGGGACAGTGAAGGGAAAAGCTAGGATTTGAATAAAGAATTGTGTGTGTTTTGTACAATACAGAGAAGCAGGGCAGTAGACAAACAGGAAAAGAGGAGACCTGTGCCTACTATCAGAAGTACAGGTGCATCTCAAAAGTATCTATCTGCAAGCAAATACTTTCATTTTGTTTCCCCATTTTCACAGAAATCCTTTTCTTGTGGGGTAGGGTTCAACATAATTAAGCAGGATATATATATATATATATATATATATATATATATATATATATATATATACACATAGCAATAACCACGGTGTGGCAGCAATCTGTGTGTAAAGTTGAAATTGAGCATCAAGCCACAATCGTCTGTTTACGTATTTTCAGTTTCCACAGTCACAATTACATTTTTTTGCGATGTGTTTTCAATTTAATTAAGCATCATAATTATGTGATTACTGCAGCAATAATCACGGTAAGGTAGCAATCTACCTGTGTGTGTTCAGTTGAAAGTGAGCATCAAGCTTCAGTCGTCTTTTTATGTATTTTCAGTTTCCACACAGTCACAATTTATTTTTATTTTTTTGTTGGAGAATGTTTTCAATTTAATTAGGCATCATATATACATGATTACTGCAGCAATACCGATGGTGTGGCATCAATCTACCTGTGTGTTAAGTTGAAATTGAGCGTCAAGCCTCAATTGTCTGTTTATGTATTTTCAACTTCCACACTGTCGCAATTTAATCTGTTTTTTTGAGGTGCTTTCAATTTATTTAGGCTTCAGATATACGTGATTTTTGTTGCAATAACCATGGTGTGGCAGCAATCTACCTATGTGTGTTAAGTTGAAATCGTCTGTTTACGTATTTTCCGTTTCCACATGGTCACAATGTAATTTGTTTTTGTGAGGTGCTTTCAATTTAATATATATGTGATTACTGCAGCAATAACCATGGTGTGGCAGCAATCTGTGTGTGTTAAATTGAAATTTAGCATCAAGCCTCAATCGTCTGTTTATGTATTTTCAGTTTCCGCATTGTCACAATTAAATTTTTTGGGGGGAGTGTTTTCAATTTAATCAAGAATCATATATACCTAATTAGTGCAGTAATAACCAAGGTGTGGCAGCAATCTACCTGTGTGTGATAAGTCGAAATTGAGCATCAGGTTTTTCAGTTTTCACACAACTGGAATTTACATTTTTTGGGGGGATTGCTAGATAATTAAACTAGCATACAGTATATATGTGATTGCTACAAGACTCAAGGTAGGGCAGCAATCTACCTTGAGTGATAATGAGAAATTGAGTGTCAGGCCTCAATTGTCTGTTTCCACACGGTTAGAATGTAAAGGGAATGTGTCATCAGAAAATGACCTGCTGTTTAAATCACTTTTTATGTCTAACTTATTTTTTTTTAATCAGATAAATTTTTATTGAAAGAAAAATGACTTTCTCTTTTCTTTTTTGTAAACACAATACAGTAATAACAAAGACAATAAAGTGCGTTACAGGAGTATATCACCGATCCTATATGTATGATGGACAGCAGATTACATTCAATATAAATAGAGGCTCACCTCTTACATATATAAGGTTAAACCATATAAGGGGAATAGGACCATACAACAAATAATCGACCCATCCCAACATCCCTACATTTCAACAAGAGAGTTACAGCAGGACCAGACAACACAAAATTCACCTCCTCAGCCCCTGGTTAAAGGAGAGAGGAGAAGAAAGAAAGAGAAAGAAAAAAAAAAAAAAAAAAAAAAAAAGGGAAGGGGGGGGGGGTTTCTTTATCACGAATGACGAAACCTCTCCTGGAGTGGGGGAAATTCACTTCTTATACATAATATCATACATTTCGCACCCTCTATACTCCCAATCGCTGTGGAACACAGAGTCTAGTAAGCACTAGCCATTGACTACAAACATCGGAGTTATCAATCCATTGTCCCCAAACTGCTTCAAATTTGGAAATGCAATTTCTTTTCAGATACACACCCCTCTCTAGACGAATCACCTTATTCATTCTTGCCACAAACTCCTCTAAAGTAGGAGAATGGGGCTGAATCCATTTAGCTGCAATCGTTTTCCGAGCCTGATATAACAGTCTGTTTATACCAATAACAATTGGAGAGTGTATCCCCTCAGAGTCAAATATACCAAGAAGACATAATTTGGGATTGGGAGAGAGACGGGTTACATACACTTTATTAATAATTTGAACCACTCCACTCCAATAAGTATGGAGAGCTGAACAGGACCACAGCATATGTAATAAGTCAGCCTCAGGGTGCTGACACTTTGGGCAACTGGAATCCACTCTAAATCCAATTTTAAACAGAAAAGCAGGAGTCCTATACACCCTATGAATCAGGTACAGCTGAGATAATCTATGTCTAACTTATTTTTAAATAATTTTGATGATGTTGTTTTTAATTTTCCATGTATTCCATATATTTAAACAAAAAAGATAAAAATCAATTTTTGCAGTTTTGCACTGGCCACTATGTCTAATTAGTGCCACTTCTTGGTTTATACAGATCATTTTACTGCAGTTAAGGCTACTTTCACACTAGCGTTAGTACGGATCCGGCGGGTGAAGGGACCCGCCGGATCTGTACTGAGTAATACAACATTGTGGATCCGGAATTCCGGATCCAGTTGTATTAGCTTTTAAACGGATTCGGAATAACCTCTATTGAAAGTCAATGGAGGACGGATCCGTTTACAAGTGTGTCCACACCAAACGGATCCGTTCCCATTGACTTGCATTGGGGGTCATTCCGTATCCGTTTAGGTGCGGATAACTAGTACGGAGAGCAAACCGCAACATGTTGCAGTTTGCTCTCCGGTCTGAAGACTGAACGGAATGCTTTCAGGAGCATTCCGTTGTCTTCAGTTCAGTTTTGTCCCCATTGACAATGAATGGGGACAAAACTGAAGCGTTTTATTCCGGTATTGAGCCCCTATGACGGAGCTCAATACCGGAATATATAAACGCTAGTGTGAAACTAGCCTAACTCATTCTAATCCTGACTGTAATTATATCACCTCTGTGTATAGATAGGGCAGAATCCTCCTTTGGTGAATAGGTGAATGTCAAAGCTTATCTATTCTTTCCTTGTACAATGACCTCTAAACAGGTCACAGAGCATGCCTAGAAAACTCTCCCATATAAGTAAATAGGGTCACCTCCTGACCACTGTGTCTATGGACCTTGGGGCTGCTGTAGAGCAATGTTCTTAATGCTTTCTAAATAATGTTAAAGTGTAACTGCCGTTTCATTTTTTATACCCTAATGATATAGTACACCCTGCTGTATAAGTGCTTTTGTGCTTTAAAATGTAATAATTTTCAGTTTTACCTGATAACTCCCACAAATGTGTTCTACTTTCCTATTCTACAGACTCTTCTCACAGCGTTGTCATGTGCAGGCCATCTTCTCTATATTATAAACAAGAGACGGGGAGAGCACTGGGAGGAGGAGCTCAGCCCTGAGTGCCTGGGCTTGGGCAGAAAGTGGAGGGGGGAGAGCTGCTTTACATGCTGCTTTCTCCTGAATGGTAGCAGCTAGAAACATGCAACAATACCAGAATGACAGCTAAAGTCCAAGCAACAGAGGAGAAATCACTGTTAGAAAGCGAGTCGGGATTAATCTCGAATAAAATCTGCTTTTATTTTCACTTTCAGCTTCATTCACAGCATCTCGATTTCAGTGATATCTTCACCTGTACTGAACAGATTGCTGTCATTCTGGTATTGTCTCAAAGCTTGGGATGTCAAACAATACAAAGCCCATATCTCTAGCTGGTACCAAACTAGAGATATGAGCAGCTAAAGCAGCCCACCCCTCCCTGTCAGTGTGAAAGAGAATGAGGGAGCAGCTGCAGAGCTGACAGGTGACTATTAAGAGGCTAAAACAAATGCTTACTGGTTTCATGTAATTGCAGGGCTTACCTCTGGTTAGTTGTATGTGAGAGGATACACACTGCTCTGGGGTAGTGGGGGAAGTTATCTGCATTCTGATTGGTCCTGCTAGTTCATGTGAGGAGCGCAAAGGGTTATGGGAAGTGAGGGAAATACAGGATGGCCTCAAGGACATGGCAAAGATCACCACAGGAAGTGCAGCAGAGGCCATCTTAGGAAGATGCTGAAATAAAGGCACAGAGAAATAGGGTTGCTAAGGGCTGAATACAGACATCAGAAAGGTAAAATTAAATGAAAAATAAAGCTTCATGAATATCTTCCCTTCAGCATCACATATGTTAGGAATTTCATTTTTGGTAGTGAAATGGCGGTAACACTTTAAAAACAGCTTGGGCAAGATGGCAGCCCCCACAATCATGTTCAGAAAAACAGAAGAAATAAATGTGTAATCAGAAAATAAAAACAGAAAAAGGGATATGTGCTACTATCAGATTTTAATTAGCAGATAACACTTTGGTGACACATTTCCTTTAAATATATCATTTATCATATAGGTGAACAACACCAATACACAAGCCAGCACACAAAAGTATCTATGAGGGATAACGAATTTAGACCTAAATCAGTTTTCCTTTATTTCTGTGTTCACAAACATGTTTTAAATCATTTTTTTAATGGTGACTGATTACATTCAAACTAGCAGCATATATAATTGATTACTACTAGAGATGAGCGAGCACTAAAATGCTTGGGTGCTTGTTATTCGAGTCGAACTTTTCCCGATGCTCGGGTGCTCGTTTCGAATAATGAACCCCATTGAAGTCAATGGGAGACTCGAGCATTTTTGCAGGGGACCAAGGCTCTGCCTAGGGAAGGCTGGGTGAAAACCTGGAAACATCAGAAAATGATGGAAACACCACAGAAATGGACAGGAAACAGCAGGGGCAGCATGCATGGATGCCTCTGAGGCTGCCTAATCCCACCATTACCACAAATTCTCAGGCAACAGCCTGGTGGTTACCCTCATGGCAATTGTGCTCACCCAGACAAAGAAAGGCGAGGCACATGCCCATCACATGTTAGGGAAGCACCCAACTAGGTGCAACGAAGTTCCATCACCGCCTGTAGGTGACACCACTGCTCATGCTGGCACTGCTGTGCTATCAACCGCCCCACGACGCAGGCATAAGCCTGACACATCATGGTGACAGCGTAGTGACACCAACAAGTGACCAAGTTAGATTGAGGTAGCAGTCAAATGTCTGTAGGCGAGCCTCCCAAAAATTTGTTTTGGAGTGTCTGAAGTTGACTCTCCTAACAAATTGTTTAGGACTGTCTGTAGTTGACCCTTCTGTAAAATTTTTTTTTGTTTTCCCTGTTATTAGTTAATGTACAACCAATGGCTGGCATGGTGAGAATGTATAGGTTTTGCGTCACAGACGGTCCACTGCACCGTTACATTTTCTTCATCATTGCCAATTACTTTTTCACCAACTGTTGTCTGGCAAAGATAAAGGGGAAGGTGAATCCACTGCGAAAGAAAAGTGTCATCCTCCTACAATTCTACACTTGCTCTCAATTGAAAAGGGGATGTTCTCGCCGTGGCCTTCCTCATAGTGGCCGCTTCTGCGGACGACAGAGGTGGTATACCTACTGACACCCTGACCGAACACGATGGCAGACAGGGAGACACTCCTTCATGTAAAATTGTTTCGGAGTGTCTGTAGTTGACCCTTCTGTAAAATATTTTTTTTGTTTTCCCTGTTATTAGTTAATGTACAACCCATGGCTGGCATGGTGGGAATATATAGGTTTTGCGTCACAGACGGTCCACTGCACCGTTACATTTTTTTCATCATTGCCAATTACTTTTTCACCAACTGTTGTCTGGCAAAGATAAAGGGGAAGGTGAATCCACTGCGAAAGAAAAGTGTCATCCTCCTACAATTCTACACTTGCTCTCAATTAAAAAGGGGATGTTCTCGCCGTGGCCTTCCTCATAGTGGCCGCTTCTGCGGACGACAGAGGTGGTGTACCTACTGACAGCCTGACCAAACACGATGGCAGACGGGGAGACACTCCCTCATGTAAAATTGTTTTGGAGTGTCTGCGGTTGACCCTCCTGTAAAATATTTTTTTTGTTTTCCCTGTTATTAGTTAATGTACAACCCATGGCTGGCATGGTGGGAATATATAGGGAAGCACCCAACTAGGTGCAACGAAGGTCCACCCATGCCCATGCTGGCACTGCTCTCCTATCCCCAGCCACATGATGCAGGCAGAAGCCTGACATAGCATGGCAGTGACACCAACAAGTGACCAAGTTAGATGAGGTAGAAGGTGACGCAGCATGGCGGTGACAACAGAGTGACCGAGTTAGACTGAGGTAGCAGGAGGTGAAGCATGGATGGTAATTCGAAGGTGGAGGAGGAGGGGTTGGAGAAAGTGGCATAGTAATTCTGACAAACCGTGAACGAGGCAGGCCCCGCAATCCTCCAAGTGGGCAGTACATGAGCGGCCCCAGGGTCAGACTCGGTCAGAGTATGTGAAATGTTCAGGGTGGCCGAACGCCGGACTCGACGGCGGACCCATTTTGGGTTATCGATTGTCGAAATGTTGGCTTACATCAAGTTTAGTATCTGTTCTTATCAGTTGCTGTGGCTGTTGGTGGTAAAGTGGTGAGCATAGCTGCTTCCCAAGCAGTTGACCCGGGTTCGCTATCCGTCTATCGCACTATCGCAGGAGGCAATTAAAAGAAGAACCAAAAAAAATCTGTACAATATCTAATACGTCCCCTACCCGGGTAAATTGTTTGGAGAGAGGGCCTGTAGGTGGGGGGCAGGCTGGGGGGAAGGAGGTTGAGCTGGAAGAGCCAGAGGAGTGCCCCCTTGGCTAGCGTGTGTGGTGGTGACAACAGCCGGATAGAGTTCGAATGACGACACAGGACCCCAACTTAAAAATTTAGCATCAACCGGTACAGTTGTCAACTGTGAGCTTGATCAAGTGTGGTATGTGTTCTATGTATTCTTCTCAGTTTAATACCGTATATGGCACCTATCCGGAAAAATAGTTTGGAGAGAGAGAAAGAGAGGAAAAAGACGTAAATTGTTTGGAGAGAGGGCCTGTAGGTGGACCTCCGGAAAAATTGTTTGGAGAGAGGGCCTGTAGGTGGACCTCCGGAAAAATTGTTTAGAGAGAGGGCCTGTAGGTGGACCTCTGGAAAAATTGTTTGGAGACAGGGCCTGTAGTTGGACCTCCGGAAAAATTGTTTGGAGAGAGGGCCTGTAGGTGGACCTCCGGAAAAATTGTTTGGAGAGAGGGCCTGTAGGTGGACCTCTGGAAAAATTGTTTGGAGAGAGGGCCTGTAGGTGGACCTCCAGAAAAATTATTTAGAGAGAGGGCCTGTAGGTGGACCTCCGGAAAAATTGTTTGGAGAGAGGGCCTGTAGGTGGACCTCCAGAAAAATTATTTACAGAGAGGGCCTGTAGGTGGACCTCCGGAAAAATTGTTTGAAGAGAGGGCCTGTAGGGGGCCCTCCTGAAAAATTGTGGTAAAAGAGTGCCAGTTGGACCTCTAAAAAATGGCGTTTTTTTTGTCAGCGTTAGGCAGAGATGACAAGGAGGAGGAGGAGGTGTAGGAGGAGTAGAGAAGAGGAATCGGATACATAAGTAATGTAAATCTTTAGCTGCTTACCCCCAGAGGAGATTTGAATTCCGGTGAAATCCAGGCTTTGTTCATTTTAATAAGCGTCAGCCTGTCAGCGCTGTCAGTTGACAGGCATGTACGCTTATCGGTGATGACGCCACCAGCTGCACTGAATACCCGCTCTGACAGCACGCTAGCGGCACGGCAGGCCAGCACCTCCAAGGCGTACAGCGCCAGTTCAGGCCACATGTCCAGCTTTGAAACCCAGTAGTTATATGGAGCAGAGTGATCACGCAGGACGTTGGTATGGTCAGCTAGGTACTCCCTCACCATCTTTCTCTACAGCTCCCCCCTACTCTGCCTAGACTGGGGACAGGTGACAGTGTCTTGCTGGGGTGACATAAAACTGGCAAAGGCCTTGGAGAGCGTTCCCCTGCCAGTGCTGGACAAGCTGCCTGCTCGACTCCTCTCCCCTGCTACTTGGCCCACAGAACCATGCCCTCTGCCGCTAGAGGCGTCAGATGGGAAGGATTGTTTCAGCTTGTGCACCAGGGCCTGTTGATATCTATTCACTCTCATACTCCTTTCCTCTGCAGGGATGAGAGTGGAAAGGTTCTGCTTGTACCGTGGGTCCAGGAGAGTGAACACCCAGTAATCGGTGTTTGAAAAAATGCTTCTAACACGAGGGTCCTAACATGAAGTCTGCCATGTGCGCCAGAGTCCCAACACGCAAGAATTCCCTCTCCTCACTGGCCTGACTCTCCATTTCCTCCTCCAAGTCCTCCTCTTCAGCCCATACACGCTCAAGAGTTAAGGACTGAGCACTGGTACCCTCTTCTGTCTCGCCGACATTCTCCTCCTCTCCCTCCTCATCCCCCTCCTCCGATACGCGCTGAGAAACAGACCGGAGGGTGCTCTGGCTATCAAGCGACGTATCTTCCTCCACCGTCTCTTGTGACAAGCGCAAAGCATCCGACTTCATGCTGAGCAGTGAGTTTTTCAACAGGCAAAGCAGCGGGATGGTGAGGCTGATAATGGCGGCATCACCGCTGACCATCTGTGTTGACTCCTCAAAGTTGCTCAACACCTGGCAGATATCAGACATCCACGTCCACTCCTCATTGTAGACTTGAGGAATCTGAGTGACCTGACTACCAGTTCTGGTGGAAGTTGACATCTGGCAGTCTACAATCGCTCTGCGCTGCAGGTAAACTCTGGATAACATGTTTAATGTCGAATTCCATCTCGTGGGCACGTCGCACAACAGTCGGTGAGCGGGCAGTTGTAGGCGGCGCTGCGCTGCTCTGAGAGTGGCAGCATCTGTGGTCGACTTGCGGAAATGCGCACAGATGCGGTGCACCTTGGTGAGCAAATCAGACAGATTGGGGTATGTCTTGAGGAACCGATGAACTATTAGATTGAACACGTGGGCCAGGCACGGCACATGTGTCAGTCTGCCGAGTTGCAGAGCCGCCACTAGGTTACGCCCGTTGTCACACACAACCATGCCTGGCTTTAGGTTCAGCGGTGCCAGCCACACATCGGTCTGCGCCGTGATACCCTGTAACAGCTCTTGGGCTGTGTGCCTTTTGTCACATAAGCTCAGCAGTTTGAGCACCGCCTGCTTGCGCTTACCCACGGCACTGCTGCTGCGCCTAGAGCTACCGACTGAAGGCGCCGTGCCCATGGATGGTAATTCGGTGGAGGAGGAGGGGTCGGAGGAGGAGGTATAGTACGTCTGAGAGACCGTGACCGAGGTAGGCCCCGCAATCCTCGGTGTGGGCAGTACATGAGCGGCCCCAGGGTCAGTCTCGGTCCCAGCCTCCACCAAGTTAACTCAATGTGCCGTCAGTGAGATATAGTGTCCCTGACCGGCAGCACTTGTCCACGTGTCCGTGGTTAGGTGGACCTTTTCAGAAACAGCATTGGTCAGGGCACGGATGATGTTCTGTGACACGTGCTGGTGTAGGGCTGGGACGGCACATCGGGAAAAATAGTGGCGGCTGGGGACCGAATACCGAGGGGCAGCCACCGCCATGATATTGCGAAAGGCCTCGGTCTCTACCAGCCTATAGGGCAGCATCTCCAGGCTCAGCAATTTGGAGATGAGGACGTTGAGGGCTTGGGCATGTGGGTGGGTGGAACTGTATTTCCTCTTGCGCTCCAGCGTCTGCTGTAAAGACAGCTGAACGCTGCGCTTGGACACATTGGTGGACACTGTGGAGGATCGTGGAGGCGAAGGTGTGGTTTTCCGGCAGGAGGTGCTCGTGCCGGGGTCCTCGGCAGGGGGTTGACTAGCAGAGGCAGCGAGTGACACAGGGGAAGGAGCAGTGGTGTGACCCGCAGGAGGTGGTGAACGGCCTTGGTTCCATTGAGTGGGGTGTTTAGCACTCATATACCTTCGCATGCTGGTGGTGGTTAGGCTAGTAGTGGTGGCACCCCTGCTGATCCTGGTGTGGCACAGGTTGCACACCACAGTCCGTCGGTCATCCTCACTTTCTTTAAAGAACCTCCAGACTTGCGAACATCTAGGCCTCGCCACGGGAGCTTCACTACGTAAAACAGTTGCTGCTGATGCACCAGCTCTGGCCCTGCTTCTCCCTCTGGCCACACCACTGCCTCTTACAACCTGTTCTGGTGCAGCACTCGCCTCCGCCTCAGAAGCACTGTCTTCACTCGACATATCAACCCAGCTTGGGTCAGTCACCTCGTCATCCTTCAATTCCTCAGTCTGCTCCCCCCTCGGACTTCCTGCCCTGACAACAACTTCACCACTGTCTGACAACCGTGTCTCCTCATCGTCCGACACCTCTTTACAAACTTCTTCCACTAAGTCAACATTATCATCATCATCATCACCCACAGACTGCGACAGTTGGAAAACTTGGGTATCGGGAACGAGGTCAGCAGCAACCTGAGAAGTGGTTTGTGGCTCTAGGAAGGGTCCAGAAAACAGTTCCTGAGAGTATGCCGGATCACATTCCAAATTTTCCTGGGAGGGGGCAGACTAGGGGGAAGGAGGTTGAGGTGGAGGAGCCAGAGGAGTGCTCCCTTGGGTAACATGGGTGGACTGCGTGGAAGACTGACTGGTGGACAAATTACTTGAAGCATTGTCCGCAATCCACGACATCAGCTGTTCGCACTGTTGTGGTTTCAACAGTCCTCTACCACGTGTCCCTGTAAGTTGAGACATGAAGCTAGGGAGTGTAGCTCTGCGGCGTTCCCCTGCTCCCTCATCAGCAGGTACTGTCTCACCCTGCCCAGGACCACAGCCTCTGCTCCCTGCAGTAATTGAATGCCCACGCCCTCGACCCTTAGCCCTGGGGTTCAACATTTTCTGTATATAAGTGTATTATATAAAAAAAATAAAATAAATGGGCCTGCTGTACTGAAACCCACAAACTTGTTCAATCTGAACAAGAAAATATATAGGTGGATAAGTTAGAGCAAAATTACGTATGTTATTACGTACCGTGCAGTATGGAGCAATTACACTGAAACTATTAGATTAGGCAGACTTGGTCTGCTTAAGTGCAACCCAGACAAATGTCGCACAGAGATTTTTGTAATGTAGCTGTATCAGTGAGAGCAAAAGACCTTTTTTAATTAAGTGACGTACAGAATGTGTCACCTGGACAGAAAATACGGATTCTGTTTTGTATATAGGTGGATAAGTTAGAGCAAAATTACGTATGTTATTACGTACCGTGCTGTATGGAGCAATTACACGGAAACTATTAGATTAGGCAGACTTGGTCTGCTTAAGTGCAACCCAGACAAATGTCGCACAGAGATTTTTGTAATGTAGCTGTATCAGTGAGAGCAAAAGACCTTTTTTAATTAAGTGACATACAGAATGGGTCACCTGGATAGAAAATACGGATTGTGCTTTGTATATAGGTGGATAAGTTAGAGCAAAATTACGTATTTTATTACGTACCGTGCAGTATGCAGCAATTACACTGAAACTATTAGATTAGGCAGACTTAGTCTGCTTAAGTGCAACCCAGACAAATGTCGCACAGAGATTTTTGTAATGTAGCTGTATCAGTGAAAGCGAAAAACATTTTTTTAAATTAAGTGACGTACAGAATGTGCCACCTAGACAGAAAATACGGATTGTGGTTTGTGGTGACTGGACAGCTGAACTGTGACACACAGAATGGTTCCACACAGCTGTATGAAATGGATTTGTATCACTGAGATAAAACAACAAAAAAACTTTTTTTTATTTTTTTTATATATATTTTTTTATATATATATATTTTTTTTAACGTGACGTGCAGAAACTATCAGAGAGCAAACTCAGCAGTCCTCAGCGATCCCTCTGTGCCATATAATTATTGGGTGTCTAAGCTGGACACGTGGCACGAACTGGCGCTCTATGCCATGGAGGTGCTGGCCTGCCCTGCCGCCAGCGTTTTGTCTGAGCGGGTATTTAGTGCCTCTGGGGGCATAATTACTGATAAGCGCATCCGCCTGTCAACTGACAATGCTGACAGGTTGACGCTTATCAAAATGAACAAGGCCTGGATTGCCCCTGACTTCTGAACTCCACCCGAGGAAAGCGGCTTAACATGAAGTAAACTTAAATTAGGCTTTTAGGGTGTATTGAATACACTATATTATCATGCACCCCTTCCTCTTCTCGTCCTCTTCCTCCATCATATGAAACAGCTTATTAGGCTGCCCTCGAAGTCCACCAGCTGGGCCTGCACCCGAATTTGTTAGACACTCAGCTCTCCAGCTGGGCCTGCAACATAATTTTTGGGCCTGTCAGCTCATCAGCAGGACCTCAACCATAATGTCAGCTTGGCATTAGCGTGTCACACTTAAATGTTTTTAACGGTCTGCTTTTCTGCAGAATGTTACATGAAGAATATAATGTTTTCGACGGTCAGCTTGGCATTAGCGTTTCACACTTAAATATTTTTATCGGTCTGCTCTTCTGCAGAATGTCATAACAAGAATATAATGTATTCGACGGTCAGCTTGGCATTAGCGTGTCACTCTTAAATATTTTTATCGGTCTGCTCTTCTGCAGAATGTCACATGAAGAATATCATTATTTCGACGGTTAGCTTGGCATTAGCGTGTAACACTTGAAAATTTTTATCGGTCTGCTCTTCTGCAGAATGTCACATCAAGAATATAATGTATTCGATGGTCAGCTTGGCATTAGCGTGTCACATTTAAATTTTTTTATCGGTCTGCTCTTCTGCAGAATGTCACATGAAGAATATAATGTTTTCGACGGTCAGCTTGGCATTAGCGTTTCACACTTAAATATTTTTATCGGTCTGCTCTTCTGCAGAATGTCACATGAAGAATATCATTATTTCGACGATCAGCTTGGCATTAGCGTGTCACACTTGAAAATTTTTAACAGTCTGCTATGCAGCGGAATGTCACATCAAGAATATAATGTTTTCAACGGTCAACTTGGCATTAGTGTGTCACACTTAAATGTTTTTATCGGTCTGCTCTTCTGCAGAATGTCATAACAAGAATATAA
>ONZH01019993.1:10000-27086 GCA_900303285.1 Rhinella marina | reverse complement strand
TGACTTCAATGGGGTTCGTTATTTGAAACGAGCACCGAGCATCGGGAACAATTCGACTCGAATAACGAGCACCCGAGCATTTTAGGCTCGCTCTTCTCTAATTAAGAACTTTTTTTATTCTTTTTTATAGTTTCCCTAGGGAACTATAACAAGCAATCATTAGATTACTTTTTTTCATAGCATTGGAGTCTATGACAATTATACCAGTTATTAAACTGGAGTAAAGTAGAACTGGATTAGTTGCCCATAGCAACCAATCAGATTCCACCTGTCATTTTCCAAAGAAGCTGTCAAAAATGAAATGTGCAATCTGATTGGTTGCTATGGGCAACTAAGCCAGTTCTACTTTACACCAGTTTGATAAAAGACCCATAAGTTCCTATGGAGCCCGGCCATGGGCAGGCTCTCCACAGGAACTAGTGTGCGGCAGCTCTGTGCCACTCCTGAATACAAGGGCTGCCTCACACAGCATCCGTTCCCACGATCGTCGTCAGGGGGGAGCTGAAGCATGGCCAGGAGTGCGTGCTCCTGGTCTTTAACTTCCCAGATACTGTGGTCACATTTGACCATGGCATCTGAGGGGTTAAACTTATGTGATCATACATTAGTCTCGGGTGCCTACTGTTTAAAATTTGCGAGTGGGCGCTATTTTTAAATGCTCGACTGTCGAAGTAAATTTACATAGAGCAGTCGGGAAGGGAAAAACTTGACTTTAGGGTGCTGTGGCCATATAACCTGATACGCATTAAGGAGGGGTGTTCAGAATAATTAGGCTTAAAGAAGAACTCCCCCCAAAAAATGTATTCTCTGACCTGTTAGAAAGGTACATGATATAATCTGTAGTGAATGTAATTTTCTTACTAGTGTATTTGTGAGTTATGCCTCCCTTATGCTTCTCACCTGTGTCATGTGACCAGCAATCAGACTCTGCAAACCAAATAAAGTACAAAAATGCCATAGTAATAGAAAGTATTCTGGGGCTAATGCTATGCTTATTTAGTAAATTTGAGATTCTTGGCAAATATATTTTGTACAAAATTATTTGGGCCCGTCTAAAAAAATTCAGGGAGTGCAGGTTCCACATGCATGCTGGGTCAGGTGAAAATTGTAAAAAACAAAAAACTAAAAATGGTGCCAGAACAGCCATTTTTTTGTTACCTTACCTCACAAAAAGTGTAATATTTACCCCAAAATAGTACAAACAAAACTGCCAACGTATCCTATAGTTTCCAAAATGGGGTCACTTTTTGGGAGTTTCTACCGTAGGGGTGCATCAGGGGGTCTTCAAATGTGACATGGCAATTTAAAATTATCCCAGTGAAATCTGCTCTCCAAAATCCATATATTGTTCCTTCTCTTCTGCACCCTGCCGTGTGCACTTACATCTGTTTTACAATCACATATGGGGTGTTTCTGTAAACTACAGAATCAGGGAAATAGGTTTGAGTTTTGTTTGACTATTAACCCTTGATGTGTTACAGTAAAAAATAGATTAAAATGGAAAATTTGCCAATAAAATGAAAGTCTGAAAATTCATCTACATTTTCCTTTAACTAATAACTATTATATGAAGTATCACTATCTGTTTTAAAAGCAGAGAAACTGAAATGTGGAAAGTTGTGATTTTTTTTCACATTTTCGGTAAATTTGTGATATAATGAAAAATAATGACTCAAATTTACCACTATCATGAAGTGCAATGTGTCACAAGAAAACAGTCTCAGAATGGATTGGATGAGTAAAAGCGTTCCAAAAATATTACCACATAAATTGAAACATGTCAAATTTCCAAAAATGGCATGGTCCTTAAAGCAAAATATGGCAGGGTCCTGAAAGGGTTAAGTATAAAGTAAAACAGACAAATCACATACAGAGTAGTTCCAGTTATTTTTCTTTGTGCAGAAGAGTTTATACCTTTCAGCCCCTCCTTCTGACGATGTCCAGTGGGCAGTATGCATGTCTCTGAGATAATCACTCAGAAAGGCAGAATTCTCATCACAATGGGGGTCTTTGTATATGCTATCTAACAATCCCTAACTAACTGCATTACAAGGATTATCATTAAAAATAATATAGAAAGTGATACAATAATTAAAGGGGACATAACCAATCAGTACCTGATTATGTAAAATACCCTTACAACATAAGGGGGATGAATGGAAAACTCCATTTAAGGCCTCTTTCACACGAGCGTGACGGATTAGGTCCGGATGCGTTCAGGGTGCGTTCAGCAAAACTTGCACCATTTTGCAAGCAAGTTCACTCAGTTTTGTCTGCGTTCAGTTGTTTCCGCGTGGGTGCAATGCATTTTGATGCGTTTTTCACTCACGTGATAAAAATCTGAAGGTTTACAAACAACATTTCTTAGCAACCATCAGTGAAAAATGCATTGTATCCGCACTTGCTTCAAGATGCAATGAGTTTTTCACTGAAGCCCCATTCACTTCTATGGACCAGGGCTGCGTGAAAAACGCAAAATGAAAGGGGCCTAACACCACTGAGGATCACTTTGAATATCTAATACAATTTGGATTGAGCAAAGCTGCAGCTGGGTTCCAGAATGTAGTTAATTATATCTTTAGAGAATTGGAGAATTTGGGCAAATTTCTAGTGGTTTAGTGGTTTGGATCTAGATTGTGTATTCATTTATTTTCCAGCCTGAGAATCCCATGTCACCCACATTAGAGTGGTTCTACAAATTCTCTGTGAGAATCAAAACATTCCCCCGTTTTGCCCTGGTAGTGAGGGTCTAAAAGCAGGGCTATCCAGTAATTAGATTGTTTGATGTCAATGATACGCTGCATAAGCAAGCAAGCATACAGGTGGCTATTCTGGCCAGCATGCCCAAGGAGCCAGTTCTTTCCAGCTCTGCCTCCCACTGAGACGAGTGTTGGTCAGTGCCATCTTCATAAACCTCTTGTTTCTCCTTCTCTGACTTCTTCTCCTCCTCCTCTTGCAGTGGCAGCAGCTCATCCTCCTGATCCTCATCTTCCTCATCCTCCTCCTCCATGGCAGATTCCCTTTGTGTGTCGCCAACAGCTATAGGACTGCAAGATGCATCAGCTGCTTTTCTCCCTCTGAGGTCCCTTGCTGCATGAACATCAGTGACATTGTTCATGCTGCAGTTGTCCCTGCTGACAAACTTTGTGGCCTCTTCGAAGGGCTTCAGCACCTGACAGGCGTCTCAGATGAGCTGCCACTGCCTGACTTCAAAGCAACACATGCTCTCTGCTGCTGAGGCCTTCTTGTGCATGACTAAATTGTTCATGGCTTTTCATTGCTCTTACAGATGCTCAAGCATGTGCAATGTGAATTCAAGCAAGTTGACATGTCGCAGATTAAGCAGTGTAGTGGCAAGCCATTCTGTCTCTTCAAGTCCAGGAGAAATTTACTCAGCACGTAAAAGTGGCTGAAGTGCTTGGACAGTCTCTTAGTCTTTGCCAGCACCTTGCACAAGCCAGTGTATTTATTTAGAAGGCGCTGCACCACTAGATTGATGACATGCACCATGCAGGGAGCATGTGTTATTTTGTCCAGGTTCAGGAAGGCCACGATGTTATGCCCATTGTTGCTAACCACATTGCCCAGTTGGAGTCGGCGGGGTGACAGTCAGAAAGATATTTGCTGCTTGATGTACTGCTCGTTAGTCTCGATTGGCGATTTTAGGCATTTAGGTCATAAGCTTAGGGCAAGGACCTCAAAGGTAGTGTTTTCTGAAATACTACCTGTACCACGAGCCACACAAGAATGGCAGTGGGAGATTAGTGAGGTAAACAAGTGGCTCAAGAACTGGTGTAGGAAGGAGGAGTTTGGTTTCCTGGAGAACTGGGCCGACTTCTCTGTCGGCTACAGGCTCGATCGTAAGGGATGGGCTGCATCTCAATGGGGAAGGGGCAGCTGTTTTAGGGGAGAAGATGGCTAGAAGGCTGGAGGAGTGTTTAAACTAGGGACTTGGGGGGAGGGTAATTACATTATAGGAGGTAAATGCAGTGTAATGGTTAGAGACAAGAGCAAGGTCAAAACATAAACCAGGACACGAGAACCAGCAGAACACAGAACCAAGGCTGAAGCAGATAACCCAAGAGAAACACTCACCAGATAGCTTAGTTCCAGCACTGAAAGTAACTGAAATAATCAGCAATGTGTGAGAGCAAACAGCTAGTTTAAATAGCCCTCCGGGGATCACATGACATTGCTGACATCACACCCAATCTCCACCCTCAGGCCAAGGAAGCTCAGGTGAAGACTGAGTGGGTGAAAATGAGAAAACCTCCCACCACCTCCCTGACTCAGGAAATAAAGTGGTAGCGGTTTTCTGGCAATAGCTGACGCTAGGAGCCCCGGCGTCCCGGGACCCCTGGCGAGCGTCAGCGCTGGGAATGACGGCGTCCCGTCTCCCAGCAATACCAGGACGTGTAGTGCGTCTCATAGAATGACATGCACGCATGAAACGCAAACCCTTACTGGATGTGAACCCTGGGGTTGACACCCTGCCCCTCGTGGCCAGCGAGGAGCAAGGGATGCCACGCTGAGGGGCCAGAGACCTGACAGGAAGATAGTGCAGATAGAGACCTGGGGGAAGTTAATGGAACTGGGGGAGGAATGGAAGGAGGAACTAGAACAGTTCAGAAGGAAAGGTGTAGGGGAAAAAATATACATCAACCTCTTAATTGTATGTACACTAATGCCAGAAGCCTGACTAATAAAACTGGTGAACTGGAATTAGTGATGTGTGAAAACTATGACATAGTGGGAATAACTGAGACATGGCTGGATGATAGCTATGACTGGGCAGTTAACGTACAGGGTTACAGTCTGTTTAGAAAGGATCGCCAAAACCTGAGAAAGGGAGGGGTCTGCCTTTATGTAAAGTCCTGTCTAAAGCCCACACTCCGGGAAGATATAAGTGAGGGACATGAAGATGTGGAGTCACTGTGGGTAGAAATACATGGAGCCAAAAACAATAATAAAATACTAAAAGAGGAGTTTATCATAAACCACCTAATATACCAGAGTCCACAGAAAATCTACTTCTAAACGAAATAGACGAAATCATAATGAGGTCGTTATTATGGGGGACTTGAACTACCCAGATATAGACTGGGAAACTGAAACCTGTATATCTCATAAAGAAAACAGGTTCTTGGCAATAACCAAAGATAATTACCTTTCCCAACTGGTTCAGGACCCAACTAGAGGGACAGCCATACTGGACTTAGTATTAACCAATAGACCTTACAGAACAATAGATGTGCAGGTTGGGGGACACCTGGGAAATAGTGACCATAAAATAATAACCTTCCAATTGTCATTCAAAAGAGTGTTTCTTCAGGGAGGAACAAAAATACCAAACTTCAAAAAAGCAAAATTTAGCCAACTAGGAGAGGCCATAGGCCTAACTAACTGGGACAAAGTCCTCAAAAATAAAAATATGGCCACAAAATGGGAGATTTTTAAAAACATCCTAATATCTAATTGTGAGAGGTTCATACCTTATGGGAATAAAAGGTTAAGAAACAAGAATAAAACAATGTAAATAAATAGAACTGTAAAGAAAGCAATAAATGACAAAAAGAAAGCATTTAAATCACTAAAACAGGAGGGGAGCGAGGAAGCATTGAAAAACTATAAGGAAAAAAAATATGTAAAAAGCAAATAAAAGCAGCCAAACTAGAGACTGAGAGATTAATCGCCAAAGAGAGTAAAACTAACCCTAAAATGTTCTTCAATTTTATAAATGGTAAAAAGTATAAACCTGAAGGTGTTGGCCCCTTACAGAGTAATGAGGAGTTAGTTGTAGAGAGCGATGAGGAGAAAGCAAAGCTACTAAATATTTTTTCTCCACTGTATTCACTGAGGAAGATAAACTGTCAGATGAAATGCAGAATATAAAAGTAAATTCCCCATTAAAAGTGCCCTGTCTGACCCAGGAAGAAGTAGAGCTGCATCTTAAAAAGATTAAAATAGACAAATCGCCAGGACCAGATGGCATACACCCCCATATCCTAAGAGAATTAGGTAATGTCCTAGCCAGACCCTTATTTCTGATATTTAAGGACTCTATACTGACAGGGAGTATTTTACAGGATTGGCGCATAGCAAATGTGGTGCCAATATTAAAAAAAGGGTCCAAAAACAGAGCCCGGAAACTATAGGCCGGTAAGTTTAACATCTGTCGTGGGTAAACTGTTTGAAGTTTTTCTAAGAGATGCTGTCTTGGAGTACCTCAATGAAAATAAGCAAATTACTCCATATCAGCATGGCTTCATGAGGTTATGTCAAACCAATTTAATCAGTTTCTATGAGGAGGTAAGTTCTAGACTTGACCGCGGCGAATCAATAGATGTCGTATATCTGGACTTCTCCAAAGCATTTGACACTGTACCGCATAAAAGGTTAGTATATAAAATTAGAATGCTTGGCCTGGGAGAATATGTCTGTATGTGGGTAAGTAACTGGCTCAGTGATAGAAAACAGAGGGTGGTTATTAACGGCACATACCCAGATTGGGTCACTGTCACTAGTGGGGTACCACAGGGGTCAGTATGGGGCCCTATTCTCTTCAATATATTTATTAATGATCTTGTAGAAGGCTTGCACAGTAAAATATCAATATTTGCAGATGACACTAAACTGTGTAAGGTAATTAACACAGAAGAGGACAGTGCACTGCTCCAAAGGAGTCTGGATAGATTGGAAGTGGCAGATGAGGTTTAGCAACATTTACTGACAAATGTAAGGTTATGCACATGAGAAGAAATAATGTAAGTCACCAGTACATACTAAATGGTAAAACACTGGGTAACACTGACATGGAAAAGGACCTAGGAATTTTAGTAAACAGCAAACTAAGCTGTAGAAACCAGTGTCAGACAGCTGCTGCCAAGGCCAATAAGATAATGGGTTGCATCAAAAGGGGCATAGATGCCCGTGATGAGAACATAGTCCTGCCACTTTACAAGTCACTAGTCAGACCACACATGGAGTA
The DNA here is from genome assembly GCA_900303285.1 of Rhinella marina. Classification (NCBI taxonomy): domain Eukaryota; kingdom Metazoa; phylum Chordata; class Amphibia; order Anura; family Bufonidae; genus Rhinella; species Rhinella marina. The sequence continues at coordinate 20,098 of ONZH01019993.1, read as the reverse complement.
CTGTGTACAGTTCTGGGCTCCTGTGAATAAGGCAGACATAGCAGAGCTGGAGCGGGTTCAGATGAGGGCAACTAAAGTAATATCTGGAATGGGTGGACTACAGTACCCAGAAAGATTATTAAAATTAGGGTTATTCACTTTAGAAAAAAGCTGACTGAGGGGAGATTTAATAACTATGTATAAATATATCAGGGGTCAGTACAGAGATCTCTCCCATGATTTATTTATCTCCAGGACTGTGACTGTGACGAGAGGACATCCTCTGCATCTGATGGAAAGAAGGTTTGTACACAAACATAGAAGAGGATTCTTTACGGTAAGAGCAGTGATACTATGGAACTCTCTGCCTGAGGAGGTGGTGATGGTAAGTTCACTAAAAGAGTTCAAGAGGGGCCTGGATGTATTTCTGGAGGGTAACAATATTACAGGTTATAGTTACTAGAGAGGGGTCGTTGATCCAGGGAGGTATTCTAATTGCCTGATTGGAGTCGGGAAGGAATTTTTTCCCCTAAAGTGGGGAAATTGGCTTCTACCTCACAGGGTTTTTTTGCCTTCCTCTGGATCAACTTGTAGGGCCGAACTAGATAGACAGATGTTTTTTTTTTTTACCTTATAAACTATGTTACTATGTAAGCTATGGTACTCTTTCCCAGGCTGATCAGCTCCAACATGGTGTGGCAATACTTGACCTGACATGTGATAGGAAGGAGGGGTAGTACCAGTGATCCTGTGCCCTGCTGCTGTTGGGGACAGAAACGTGTCCATGGAGGAGGAGGCGGATAAGTGCCTGGTGTGGGAGCCAGGCTGACACAGTCGTGGGGGTATCAAAATTAAGCTTGTGCACCATCAGATTGCTGGGCGCCTGGGCCACACATTCTGTTATCGATGGCTGACGATGGAGCGGAGGAGGGGGAGTCTGAGCGGCAAAAGCGGAAAGAGATGACAATGGTAAAAACACTGTACTGCCCGTGAATGGAGCCTGGCTGGTGCAAGGGGGACTAGGAGAAAAATAGATCTCCTGCTGTTTTGGCTGACTGCCACCTCTGTTTGCCCTCAGGATGGGGTGATGCCGCTTTATGTGTTTTAATAGAGCTGTGGTGCCTACACTTGTGTTTGCCTGCCCACATGTTATTTCGCTCTTGCACAAATTGCACAAGGCAATGCTATTGTCTTCCGGCTGCATGGAGAAAAAATGCAGTTGGGAGATACTCTTGCAGCAGATGAAGAGGCAGGCGAGCTCATTTTAGCTCTGGCATGTTTTGGGCCAAACTAGCTTCCTCCCTGGCTGTGAGCTTCCCTGCTTGTGCCTATTCTACACACACAATTTATCTTCTTTGAAATTCTAGCCTTTCCCTTCCCTCTCTCTGACAATACAATACAAGCTTGATTGATTTCTGACTGTCCCTGATTCCCTAACATCGTTTTTCTGGCTGACACTGCAACCACCATCATTGAGAATGATTGCTAAAGAGACAGGCCGGGTCTTCTTGTGAACGAGTCCCAGGCAGCCAATCAGGGTCGGTGCTCACACACTGGGCACACAGACGTCAATGGTCACATGATGCTGGGCCATCATGTGACCAAGAAACGCAGCCTATTTGAACAGGCAACCTGCTGCCCACAGGTTGCCTTGTGATTGGCATTGTCTTCTGCAATTGCCTCACTATCCCTTGGATTATGCTACTGCTTTCTGGATATCTAACCCCTGAATTTGGACCCTGACTTTGACCTTGGTTGACCCGTTTCTTTACTTGATGTGCTATCTTGGTTTTAACCCCTGGCTAATCCAAGTTTCTGCTTATTAGTTCTGATTTGGTGCTGATTGGATTCTCCTGGTATTGACTACAGCTTGGTATGTTTCTGGATTTGACTTCTGTTTTCTGTGTTATTCTGTCACTAGTTGTTTATTAGTTTGTCTCCGTTGTTACTTGTACCGATTTGGACCCTGAACTTATATAGGAAGGGACTGACAACCAGTTGTGGATCGTCGTTTAGGGAAAATCGTGAAAATAGGTGGGAACAGTGCTTAAAGGGAACCTGTCATCACCTTTATGCTACCCATACTAACAGCAGAATAAAGTAGAGACAGGTGAATTGATTTCAGCGGTCTGTCATTTATAAGTTAAAAGTAAGTGGTTGCCAAGAACCAACATCACAAACACTGCAGATTAGGCCTGGAAAAGAGTCAAATCTTCATGAGAAGAGTCACGGTTATTCATGAATTCCTGCTTTCCCTGCCCACCTGAATATGATTGACAGACCTCTACCTAGTTTTCTCCCTTTCTGTCTAGGAGAGAACTGACAATCATCAGCAGATGGGTGGGGAGAGCAGGAGATTAGGAATAACCATGACTCTTCTCAGGTAGATATGACTCTTTTCAAGGCCTGGGATGCAATGTTTGTGATGTTGGTTCTCAGCAACCACTCACTTTTAGCTCAAGAGAGACACACCGCTGAAATCAGCATTTCTGTCACTATTTTATGCTGCCCTCAGTACAGTCAGCATAAAGTTGATGACAGGTTCCCTTTAAGCAGTAGTTCAGGGTTCACTGTTCCCTACCGTGACAAAAGGTAAGTGCTGCATATTTAGTTCAATAATCAATTACTACTTTCTCTAGTTTGTCATGGAATAAGGAAGAGAGACAATTGGTGAATGATAAAGATACAAAGGACCAATTAAAGCAATAAAATTAATCGCCATACCATCCAGTAGATCCTGACTACATGCCATAGAAAGTTAATTGGTACCGTCCTTGGAGTGGCAGACAAATTTTGTTTTTGCCATTAAATGTTGCTTAATTTCTTTCCTCCCTATTCCCTACCAACTCACCTTAATGCATAACAGAGGGGTGATTGATATTATGCATAATAAAGGGACAGTAAATCATTACTTCATTACATTGCATATGGGAGCTTGGACACGTGAACAATGTCATGCAAAGCACATTCTGAAATGCCTTATTTAACTTCATTACAGCTGGAGAATTACACAATTATTATGCAATTTAGGGCTGTGTTTTGATCACTCTTTTTAGATGACTAAAATTTAACTGTAGTTATTTCTATAGAACAAGGCTAAAAGCATTATACTGTAATAAGAACTTTAGAAGTTAATATTCAAATCAATGCATTGCCCTTGGCTCCAACCCTAACCCTTTCTGTACACATACTGAGGTGAAATCAATGTGAAAGAGAATGTAAATGTAAGATGCAGAGTGTATTGAGTTTAGTAATTGATATTATGCAAATACATCATGCAGACAACATACATAAATAGTTTTAACTAAATCTTGTATATTATTGTATGCATATTTTATATTATCAAATATACACTACAGACCAAAAGTTTGGACACACCTTCTCATTCAAAGAGTTTTCTGTATTTTCATGACTATGAAAATTGTAGATTCACACTGAAGGCATCAAAACTATGAATTAACACATGTGGAATTATATACTTAATAGAGATGAGCGAGCATACTCGTCCGAGCTTGGTGCTCGTTCGAGTATTAGGGTACTCGTAAGTGCTCGCTGCTCGGATGAGTATCTCACCATGCTCGAGGAAATGGCAACTTCCGCATCGTGCTTTTTTGGCGCCTATAAACACAGCCAATCACAAGCCAGGAGACTCTACGGTACACCCAGCATCACGTGGGGCCCTTACATGTCGATAGCAGGGGTTGGCAGGAATCACCCACAAAGAACCCAACAGCCCTTCTAAGGGCTAGAAGACATTTTTTTTTTGTCTCCTGGCTTGGCTGGCTGGCTGGCACTAGTAGTGCAGCTATCGCCATATATAACCCCCTTTTTTTTAATGTTATATCTCAGTGATACAAATCCATTGCACACAGCAGTGTGGAACCATTCTGTGTGTCACAGTTCAGTACACTCACTATTTTCTGTCCAGGTGACACTTTCTGTACGTCACAGAATAGAACCAAGTCATTTGCTACCTGTCACGTATATAGATTGATCCTAAAAATCTCTGTGCGACATTTGTTTGGGTCACAGTCTAAATAGCCACCGTCAGTAGGGTGTCAGTCAGCTCTACGATAGTTTCTGCACGTCATGTTCCAAAAAAAACAAAAATCCAAAACAAAATATACAAAAAAATATTAGTTTTTTTGTTGTTTTAGCTCAGTGATACAAATCCATTTCACACAGCTGCGTGTAACCTATCTGTGTGTCACAGTTCAGCACACTCGCTCCAATCCGTATATTCTGTCCAGGTGACACTTTCTGTATGTCACAGAATACAACCAAGTCATTTGCTACCTGTCACGTATATAGATTCAGTGTCGGACTGGCCCACCAGAGGACCGGAGGATCCTCCGGTAGGCCCCAAGCCACCCAGCCACTTAAAAAAAGCATACTTACCTGTCCTGCCGCGCTGCCGCTGTCCTCGGCTCCCGCGCTCCACTGTCTTCCCTTCCGCCAGGGAAGACAGTGGAGCGCGGAACCTGATGGCAGCGGCAGCGCGGCAGGGAAGGTAAGTATGCTTTTTTTAAGTGGCTGGGTGGGCTGATCTAAGGTCTGAGGGGGGGGGGACCCTGATCTGAGGTCTGATGGGGCACAAGACGCCGACCTGAGGTCTGATGGGGGCACAAGACACCTGACCTGAGGTCTGATGGGGGCACAAGACACCGACCTGAGGTCTGATGGGGGCACAAGACGCCAACCTGAGGTCTGATGGGGGCACAAGACGCCGACCTGAGGTCAGATGGGGGCACAAGACACCTACCTGAGGTCTGATGGGGCACAAGACGCCTACCTGAGGTCTGATGGGGCACGAGACGCCGACCTGAGGTCTGATGGGGGCACGAGACGCAGACCTGAGGTCTGATGGGGGCACGAGACGCAGACCTGAGGTCTGATGGGGGCACGAGACGCCGACCTGAGGTCTGATGGGGGCACGAGACGCCGACCTGAGGTCTGATGGGGGCACGAGACGCCGACCTGAGGTCTGATGGGGGCATGAGACGCCGACCTGAGGTCTGATGGGGGCACGAGACGCCGATCCCTGTACTGTGACATCACTGTGTTTATTATCCCTGTACGGTGACATCACTGTGTTTATTATCTCTGTACTGTGACATCACTGTGTTTATTATCCCTGTACAGTGACATCACTGTGTTTATTATCCCTGTACAGTGACATCGCTGTGTGTATTATCCCAGTGCAGGAAGAGGTAAGTGGTCTGTGTTTGTGTGTTTGTTTTCTATTTTTCAGGGTCGTGAATGCAGAGGACTACGTTGGATTCGGTGGACTACATCGGACCAGCTTTTTTTTTTTTTTTAATGGTCAAACAGGGGTCTGGGGGAGTGTTTATTTCAATAAGATTTTTTATACTTGTGTGTGTGTGTATTTTTTTTTACAATACTACAGTTTTAGTAAATAGGGCTATCTACAGACGGCCCTGATTACTAATACTGGGCTTAGTGCTTGCCGGTATGGCAGGCCAGCACTAACCCCAACATCTATTACCTCGGCACCCACCGCCACTAGGGGTGCCGGGAAGAGCCGGGTACCCGCAGGACTGGACCTTCTAAATTGAGGGTCTGGCTCTGGGACGGCTGCAGGCTGGTACCATTAGGCTGGGAAGGGCCAATAACCGTGTCCCTTCCCACCCTGGTAGTGCCAGGCTGCTGCTGGTTGTATCTGGCTGGTTATAACCAGATACCATTTTTTAGCCATAGACCTAACTAACTGGGACAAAGTCCAAAAATACAGCCACAAAATGGGATATTTTTAAAAGCATCCTGATATCTTATTGTGAGAGGTACATACTTTATGGGAATAAAAGGTTAAGGAACAAGAAAAAACCAATGTGGATAAATAGAACTGTAAAGAAAGCAATAAATGACAAACAGAAAGCATTTAAATCACTAAAACAGGAGGGGAGCGAGGAAGCATTGAAAAACTATAAGGAAAAAAATAGAATATGTAAGAGACAAATAAAAACAGCCAAACTAGAGACCGAGAAATTAATCGCCAAAGAGAGTAAAACTAACCCTATAATGTTCTTTAATTATATAAATGGTAAAAAGTATAAACCTGAAGGTGTCAGCCCCTTACAGAGTAATGAGGGGGGAGTTGCAGAGAGCGATGAGGAGAAAGCAAAGCTACTAAATATCTTTTTCTCCACAGGAAAATAAACTATCAAATGAAATGCAGAATATAAAAGTAAATTCCCCATTAAAAATGCCCTGTCTGACCCAGGAAGAAGTAGAGCTGCGTCTTAAAAAGATTAAAATAGACAAATCGCCAGGACCGGATGGCATACACCCCAGTATCCTAAGAGAATTAAGTAATGTCATCGCCAGACCCTTATTTCTGATATTTAAGGACTCTATACTGACAGGGAGTATTCCACAGGATTGGCACATAGCAAATGTGGTGCCAATATTCAAAAAGGGTCCAAAAACAGAGCCCGGGAACTATAGGCTGGTAAGTTTAACATCTGTCGTGGGTAAACTGTTTGAGGGTTTTCTAAGAGATGCTATCTTGGAGTACCTCAATGAAAATAAGCAAATAACTCCATATCAGCATGGCTTCATGAGGGATCGGTCATGTCAAACCAATTTAATCAGTTTCTATGAGGAGGTAAGTTCTAGACTGGACCGCGGCAAATCAATGGATGTCGTATATCTGGACTCCAAAGCATTTGACATGGTACCACATAAAAGGTTAGTATATAAAATGAGAATGCTTGGCCTTGGAGAAAATGTCTGTATGTGGGTAAGTAACTGGCTCAGTGATAAAAAACAGAGGGTGGTTATTAACGGCACATATTCAGATTGGGTCATTGTCACTAGTGGGGTACCACAGGGGTCAGTATTGGGCCCTATTCTCTTCAATATATTTATTAATGATCTTGTAGAAGGCTTGCACAGTAAAATATCAATTTTTGCAGATGACACTAAACTGTATAAGGTAATTAACACAGAAGAGGACAGTACACTGCTACAGATGGATCTGGATAAACTGGAGGCTTGGGCAGAGAAGTGGCAGATGAGGTTTAACACTGACAAATGTAAGGTTATGCATATGGGAAGGAATAATGCAAGTCACCAGTACATACTAAATGGTAAAATATTGGGTAACTCTGACATGGAAAAGGACCTAGGAATTTTAGTAAACAGCAAACTAAGCTGTAGAAACCAGTGTCAGACAACTGCTGCCAAGGCCAATAAGATAATGGGTTGCATCAAAAGAGGCATAGATGCCCGTGATAAGAACATAGTCCTGCCACTTTACAAATCACTAGTCAGACCACACATGGAGTACTGTGTACAGTTTTGGGCTCCTGTGAACAAGGCAGACATAGCAGAGCTGGAGAGGGTTCAGAGGAGGGCAACTAAAGTAATAACTGGAATGGGTGGACTACAGTACCCAGAAAGATAATCAAAATTAGGCTTATTCACTTTAGAAAAAAGACGACTGAGGGGAGATCTAATTACTATGTATAAATATATCAGAGGTCAGTACAGAGATCTCTCCCATGATCTATTTATCCCCAGGACTGTGACTGTGACGAGGGGACATCCTCTGCGCCTGGAGGAAAGAAGGTTTGTACACAAACATAGAAGAAGATTCTTTACGGTAAGAGCAGTGAGACTATGGAACTCTCTGCCTGAGGAGGTGGTGATGGTAAGTTTACTAAAAGAGTTCAAGAGGGGCCTAGATGTATTTCTGGAGTGTAATAATATTATAGGTTGTAAGTTACTAGAGAGGGGTCGTTGATTCAAGGAGTAATTCTGATTGCCTGATTGGAGTCGGGAAGGAATTTTTTTCCCTAAAGTGGGGAAAATTGGCTTCTACCTCACAGGATTTTTTTCCTTCTTCTGGATCAACTTGCAGAATAACAGGCTGAACTGGATGGATAGATGTCTTTTTTCGGCCTTATAAACTATGTTACTATGTTAGACTCTACTTACTCCACCAAGTACAACTCCTTTGTTGCTGTGAAGCCTAACCTCGGGAAATGACAGCATCCAGTTAGGAGCACCATGACACAAACTATTAGGGCCGCATTACCACTTGGCATCCCTAATCACTGGGACACAGTCGGCCCTGGGGAAGCAGCATGCCGCATAGGGTCTTTGCAAATGCATATATACAGTACACTGTCTAGCCCCTATAGAAATTGATATATGTGTTGATCTGCAATATTGTAAAATTGTTGAGGGCAAATGCATTTAAACTCAGATAAACCTCTATAGAAAAATGTTTATAAACATGCTTTTATAAAGAACTTCTAGTAGACTATTTATCCAAGGGGCCTCAACCCCACTTAAAAGGGGCCTCAACCATTCTATCTATAAACTGGTGACAGAGACCCTGATATTTTACTTGAATTGATCCAGTCATTTTTTTTAAATCTGTATTGAGCAGCTCCAGTGTGTGCCAAGCACTAGAATACACTACATAAGCTTAGTAGTCCCAATGTTCTTGAGCTCCCAGCTCAAATCGTACCCTCGTGTCACTGATTGGCAGCTTTCTTAAAGTACACAGCATGAAAAGAAAGCTGGTAATCCCCTGGTAATCAAATGTGACCACAGCATCAGAGTGGAAAAACCCAGAATTTAAAAAAAATATAAAAATTCAAATCACTCCCCTTTCCCCAAAATCAAAATAGATAAACAACAAAAAAATAAACATCATGAGCATTGGAAAAACACCTGGACAATTAAAATAGATAAATATTTATCCCATACGGCAAACAGTGAAAGGAAAAACTCAAAATGGCTGACTCGTTGTTTTTTGGTCACTTTACCCCCCATATAAAATTTTATAAAAAGTCATACACACCCCAAAATATTATCAATGAAATGTACAGATTGCTGTGCAAAAAATGAGCTCTACACTGTTGCGTACAAAAACGTTACAATTTTTAGAATATGACGATTAAAAAAAAATTAAGGTTTTTATTTTTGTTAGTATTAGGCCTTATTCACATGACAGTGTTTTGGTCAGTGATTTCCTTCATTGATTGTGAGCCAAAATCAGGATTGGAGCCTCCATAGACATAAGATGTAAGGGAAAGATCTACACTTGTTCTGTGCTTAGAGCCGCACCTGGTTTTGGCTCACAATCACTGATGAAAATCACTGACCAAAATACTGACGTGTGAATAAGGCCTTAAAATGCAAGAAAAAATATACAAATATGGTATCGGCATAATTTTACTCTTGTGTTACATGATAGCCCATTCATTCTTAACCCCTTAGTGACCAAGCCTGTTTGGGCCTTAATAACCAAGCCAGATTTTGGAAATCTGGCATGTGTCACTTTAGCAGAGAATAACTTTGTAAATGTTTTGCACATCAAAGTAATTCTGACATTGTTTTCTCATCACATATTATACTTTACTTAGGTGGTAAAATTTTACCAATACAATATCTTTATTAAAAAACTTAAAAATCTATGAAAATTTGTAAAAATTGGCATATTTTCCTATATTCAACTGCAATATTTCACATACAAACATAAATACTATTCCATATTTTTATCAGAATATTTCCACATCTTTATTTTGGCTGCACTTACAAAAAACTTTTACTTTTTTTTTAATTTAGGGGACTTACAGTACCATTTTAACATTAATTTTAAAATTTTTGAAGTACATATTTTTTACTGCAACAAGCCAAGTTTGCTGAGGCTTATAACTGTCAGAATAATATAAGCCCCCAAAAGCGTCCCCATTTTGAAAACTAGACCCCTTAACGTATTCATCTATGGGTGTAATGAGTGTTTTGACCCCCTAGTTTTTTAAAGAAATGAATGTTAAGTATGTGGGAAAAAAAAAATCATTTTTTGCACAAAAGTGTCAATTTAAAGACTTTTGTTTTCTATAGAGCACATGAAAATGAAGAAGTACACCCAAAAATGTATCACCCTATTTCTTCTGTCAACAGAAATATCCCCATTATGGCCTTAATCTTATGTCTTGACACACGGTAGGGCCCAAATGTAAAGGAGCACCCAGTGGCTTTCAGAACACAAAATTTGCTTGAAAATGTTTTAGGCCACATTGCACACGTGTAATGGTGTTGAGCTGCCAAAACAATAGAAAATCCCCATAAATGACCCCATTT
>ONZH01019993.1:0-2500 GCA_900303285.1 Rhinella marina | reverse complement strand
CTCCCCTTTGGTATAACGTCAGCCCCCTTTGTGTTCACAAAGGTTATTTCAGCAGTGGTTGCTCAACTCCGGATGTCCGGGATCAGGATTGTCCCTTACCTGGACGATTGGCTAATCCTAGCCCAATCTGCCAATCTCCTGCGAAGACAGGTCCAAACAGTTCTTCAAATGCTCCAATCTCTGGGTTGGATCATAAATTGGGAGAAGTCGGACTTGCAACCATCTACAACAAAGACCTTCCTAGGTTTTGTAATCGACTCGCAAAAAATGATGCTGTATCTCTCTCCTCGGAGGAAGGCCAGGATCTTGCAGGATTTCACTTCCTGAGGATTCCTCGCTTAGTGCCCATCAGAACTCTGATGGAGATTCTTGGGCCTCCTATCATCTGCTGCAGAAGCCGTCCCCTGGGGACTATGGCACATGAGACAACTTCAACAGGAAGTATTGACCCTATGGGATCGTTCCCTATCCCATCTGGACGACAGGGTCTATCTCTCAGAAGATTCTCGTCTCTCCCTCAATTGGTGGGGAATAATTCGGGATGGCGGCAGTATCAGAGAACCTGTCTGGACCACTGTTACCACAGATGCCTCGGGGACAGGATGGGGAGCTCATCTGGAAGATGCACTGTCTCAGGAACCTGGGATGTTCCAGAAAAGATTAATGTCTTCCAACGAAAGACGAACTTGAGAGCGATATACTACAGCCTCTGTCATTTCTCGAGTCTTCTCAAGAATCAAGCAGTGAGAATCATGACGGACAACACGTCATGTGTTTGTTACATCATCAACAAACAGGGAGGCACAAGATCACCAGCCCTACTAGCGGAAGTGGCCAAGATCTTTTTGTGCGGGCAGAACACAGAGTCCCTTCGGCTATCTGCTGTCCACATCAGAGGAGCAGACAACATACTAGCAGACCGCCTGAGTCGCAATATTCTAGTACCTGGGGAATGGTCCCTGAATCCGGACATCTTCAGGAAGATCGTTCAGCGTTGGGGACTCCCCGGAGATGAGACCTCAATGGCATCGAGGTGGAATGCCAAACTGAGTTCATTCTGCTCCCTCTACAAGGCGGACAATCCCACTTGTGTGGACGCGATGTCGATCCGTGGAGATTCAAGATGGCATACATCTTTCCGCCCCTTCCATGATACCCAGGGTATTGATGAAGGTGAGAACAGGATCAGGCCACGGTAATAGCTGTAATCCCGTTCTGGCCCAAGAGATCCTGGTTTTCCCAGCTCCTGAGTATGTGCCAGGGAAACTACTGGAGACTCCCCCCACTGCAGAACCTGCTGTCACAGGGCACGCAGACCTACAAGAGCATTCGGGCATACCAACTAACAGCTTGGAAATTGACTCCCCCGTACTAGAAGGGTCGAGTCTTTCCACTAGAGTTTTGGAAACTCTGTCACATACCAGAAGTTCTGCGACTAACAGATCGTATGCCCGTATTTTTCAACATTTATCAGACGTGGTGCAGAAGACAGAATATTCCCTACAAGGATCCTCCAGTCGCACGCATATTGGGATTTCTTCAAGATGGTTTTGAGAAAGGACTAAAGCCTAATACCATCAAAATGCAAGTGGTTGCGTTGTCCCTTCATCTCAACATGAAGCTACTCCAAACTCAAGAAGTTAAAGACTTCATAGGGGCTATATTTAGGTTAAGACCTAATATTACAAGACCTATTTCTCCATGGGAATTTGTCCTGGTATTAAGACAGCTTTGTCGTTCTCCTCTTTGAGCCTCTTCAGGAGGCTTCTCTTAAGGACCTCTCATTTAAAGGTCACTTTACTGCTAGCTGTAACATCCGCTAGCGTGTGGGAGAACTTCAAGCTCTATCTGCTGCTGAACCTTATATTCAGTTTTTTCCAGATAGAGTGGTTCTAAGACTTCTACCTTCTTTTAGGCTAAGGTGCAGTCTTTTGAATAACTTGAACCAGTCCATTGCTCTACCTGTCTATTCTTTCTGAGAATTTCTGATGCTGAGAGCAATTTTGCTTCCACTTGACATGGTCAGGGCACTTTCTATTTATATAGAAAGAACGGCCCCCTTCAGGAAAGATGAAAATCTTTTAATCCTGTTCTCGGGAAAGAATTTGGGTAGGAAGGCTTCTAAGCCTACCATATCTCGGTGGATCTGTGATTGCATCTCTTCCTGTTATGCTCAAGCAGAGGTTCCACCTCCTGATTCGTTAGGGCACACTCTACCAGGGCCGTTATCAACTTCGTGGGCAGAGAGATGTGCTATTCCCATAGACCAGATTTGTCAATCTGCGACATGGAGCACTCCAGAGACGTTTTTTTAGACACTACAGACTGGATGCTCGTTTGGCAAGCCAGATGGCTTTTTGCCACATCGGTCCTGGACTCTGCCAGGGCAGGGAGACCCACCCTAGGGATGATGTACTTGCTATATCCCATCCGTAGTGCTGCTGCTCAGGGACGACAGGGAAGCTTTTGGTTATGTATGATACCTTGTTTTCCCTTAGTC